>CM031234.1:8420710-8684535 GCA_018340775.1 Taxus wallichiana var. yunnanensis
TAGATTTTATGGTTTACGTTTTAAGGGGTTTATAATTTAGGGTTTAGGAATTAGGGTTTAAGATTTAGTGCTCAAGATTTATGTTTTAGGGTTTAGGGTTTAGGATTTAGGGTTTAGGTGTGAGGTTTTATGGATTATGGTTTAGGGATAAAATTTTATGGTTTAGGTTTTAGGGTTTAAGATTTAGGGTTTATTGATATGGGTTTAGGATTTAGAGTTTAGGTCTCGGGTTTAATGTTTTAAGGTTGAGGTTTTAGGGTTTAGGTATCGAGGGTATAGGGTTTGTGGCTTAAGGTTTACATTTTATGGTTTAGGGTTTATAATTTAGATTTTATGGCTCGGGTTTAAGGTTTATGGTTTAGGTTTATGGTTTAGGGGTAAGGGTTTAGGGTTTATGGGTTATGAGGTTTATAGTTTAGGGTTTAGGGCTCAGAGTTTAAGGATTAGTTTTTCTATATAGGGTTTAGGGTTTACAGATTTTGGGCTAAGGATGTAGGGTTTAAGTGGTTTATTGTTTAGGTTTTATGGATCATGGTTTATGTTTTATGGTTTATGGTTTAGGGATTTAGTTTTAGGGCTCAGGGTTTAGGGTTTAGGGTTCATGGTTCAACACTAAAGGTTTAGAGTTTAAGGTTTACTTTGTACGGTTTATGACTAGGGTTTAGATTTTAGGGTTTAGGTCTTAGGTTTTAGGGTTAAGGGTTTAGGGCTAGGGTTTAGGGTTTAGGGCTAAGGTATTATAGTTTAGGGTTTAGGATTTAGGGCTCAACGTTTAGGGTTCAAGGTTTAGGTTTTATGGTTTAGGTTATAGGGTTTAGTGTTTAGGGTTTAGGGTTTAGTATTTATGGTTTAGGGTTTAGGGCTAAGGGTTTTTGGTTTAGGGTTTATATTTTAGGGCTTAGAATTTAGAGTTTTAGGGTTAAGGGGATTTATGTTTTAGGGTTTAGGTTTTAGGGCTCAAGGTTAATGGTAAAAGTTTATCTTTTAGGGTTTACGGTTTAGTGTTTACGGTTGAAGGTTTAAGGTTTACGATTTAGCATTTAAGGTTTAGGTTTTAGGGATAGGGATTTAGGATTTAGGGTTTATGTTTTAAGCTTTGGGTTTTAGGTTTTAAGGTTTAGGGTTTAAAGTATAGGGTTTATTATTTAGGTTCTATGGTTTAGGTCTTAGGGTTTATGGCCTAGGGGTTAGGGTTTAGATTTTAGTGTTTACGATTTAGGGCTTAGGGATGAGGGTATAGGGTATACTATTTAGGGTTTATGACTCATGGTTTAGAGTTTAGGGTTTTGGATTAAAGGTTTACGGTTTAAAATTTAGGGTTTAAGGTTTAATGTTTAGTGTTTAGGGATAGGGGTTTAGGCTTTAGGCTTTAGGGATCTTGGTTTAGGGTTTAAGGTTTAGGTTTTAGGGTTTAGTATTTAGTGTTTAGGGTTTAGTATTTAGGGTTTAGGGTTTAAGTTTGAAATTTTATTATTCATGGTTTAGGTTTCAGGTCTCAAAGTTTATGATTTAGTGTCTGGTCCTCGGGATTTAGGGTTTACTGTTTAGGTTTTAGTGTTTAGGGTTTAGGGTTTCGAGAATATGGCTTAGGGAAAAGGATTTAGGGTTTAGGGGTTTTAGGTTTAGGGTAAAGGGTATAGGGTTTATGGATTAGTTTTTAGAATTTATGGTTTATGTTTTAAGGGTTTATAATTTAGGGTTTAGGAATTAGGGTTTAGGTGTGAGGTTTTATGGTTTATGGTTTAGGGATAAAATTTTATGGTTTAGGTTTTAGGGTTTAAGATTTAGGGTTTATTTATATGGGTTTAGGATTTAAAGTTTAGGTCTCAGGTTTAATCTTTTAAGGTTGAGGTTTTAGGGTTTAGATATCAAGGTATAGGGTTTGTGGCTTAAGGTTTACATTTTATGGTTTAGGGTTTATATTTTAGAGTTTATGGCTCAGGGTTTAAGGTTTATGGTTTAGGTTTATGGTTTAGGGGTAAGGGTTTAGGGTTTTGGGTTATGAGGTTTATAGTTTAGGGTTCATGGTTTAGAACTAAAGGTTTAGAGTTTAAGGTTTACGTATGTACAGTTTAGGGCTAGGGGTTTAGGTTTTAGGGTTTAGGTCTTAGGTTTTAGGGTTGAGGGTTTAGGGCTAGGGTTTAGGGTTTAGGGCTAGGGTATTATAGTTTAGGGTTTAGGATTTAGGGCTCAATGTTTAGGGTTCAAGGTTTAGGTTTTAGGGTTTAGGTTATAGGGTTTAGTGTTTAGTTTTTAGGGTTTAGGGTTTAGGGTTTAGTATTTATGGTTTAGGGTTTAGGGCTAAGGGTTTGTGTTTTGGTTTTATAGTTTAGGGCTTAGAATTTAGAGTTTAGGGTTAAGGGGTGTTTATGTTTTAGGGTTTAGATATTAGGGGTCAAGGTTTATGGTTTAGATATTATCTTTTAGGGTTTAGGGTTTAGTGTTATGGGCTCAAGGTTTAAGGTTTACGCTTTAGCGTTTAAGGTTTAAGGTTTATAGATAGGGGTTTAGGGTTTAGGGTTTATGGTTTAAGGTTTGGGTTTTATGTTTTAAGGTTTAAGGTTTAAATTTTAGGGTTTATTATTTAGATTCTATGGTTTAGATCTTAGGGTTTATGTCCTAGGGTTTAGGGTTTAGAGTTTAGGGTTTAGGGTTTGGGGTTTAGTTGTTGATGCAAAATCACAACACCCCTGGACGCTGATCAGATTTCTAGGTTGATCACTCTAGCATCCAGTGTGATTGCACAACATGGAATCCTTTCTCCAAGTGTGGGACTTGTAAAAATGAGAAAGGATTCTCCAGAGAAGGCTGGTTCCTATTCCTCTGTTTAGATGCACACAAAAAATGCAGAGGTTTTACTCAAAACCTAATCTAATCTGCCAAGGAGACAGGGTAAGAAGATGCATAAAAATAAACCTAAGCTAACAGAGGTGATGCACCGAGGAATGAAGAACACCTATCTTGCCAATAAACATAGACCATTCAAATGTGATGCAATATCACGCACAGATAACAAAATTTGTAGTGAAAGACCAGGAGGATGCAAATGAACACAGAGAGGGTTGAGAATCATCCACAGACATGCATTACTTGCTCCAAAGATTGATACAATACACTACAAAATGCCAAGAGGCAGAGTCACATTACAGTTTCAAATGGGAGGTTCGAACTCCACAAATTCACCTGATAAAGAGAAGAAGGGAGGAGCAAAACAGAAATGTTCAACCTTTAGAAAGAAGCCCCTCTTTACAATATATAGGAAGAATGAGAGAGGGAAGAGAGAGGAAAGTCAGATCTACCCCAACCACTTCTAGGTTGCATTTAACTCATCTCATTATGGCAGAAGTGGCGAATCCTGGCAAAATAAGTGGGTATCCTAGCGAAAATGAAGCCCAATACTGTTTGTATTAAAGCTGGTTGTTGAAACGTCATTCTGTCTATTATTACGTGCAGAGAGGAATTTCATAATTTTCTCTCTCCAAACTAAGCCAAAATGTAAGATTTACCTTGGAATCATGTAGAGAATTTCACCATCTTTCCATTGATATAAAGAACGTGAAAATCCAAGCTCTGGATCGAAAGATATGGCGATCTGAAGATTTTAGGGCAAAAACAGGCAAAAACGGATTTTGAATTTTTTCCCACGCTCTACCACCTAGATGACACGTGTCGGGCACTGATTGGATGAGAAATTATCTCTCCTAGGCCTCCCGGGTTTCCCTTCGAAATTTTGACGTTTTTATAATTTTTGAAAATTTTCCATTTTTTCCCCGTGCCCCCGCCACTTGGGACACGTGGCATGATCTGGTTGGAGGACAGGGGCAAAAGGGTCATCCTTTACCTTTTAGTTTTTCAGCCAAACTTTTCCAAATTTTCCTAAGTCTTTCCCCGGCTTTGAGTTCCCTACCTTTGGACATGTGTCCTATTCCCGATTTGTTGGCAGCTTTTTCCGGTCTTGCGTCCCTCGCATATTTTTGGCCCGGATGTCCCAAAACTCTGCACAGGACAAAATCTCGAACCACCTGATTTGGGCTTCCTTGTCCCTCTTTGTGGCGAAGACATGTGGAAAGAATCCATTGGCTCTTGGCTCTTCTAGATTTTCACGTCCTCGTGTCCTTTTGCCCAAATGTCCCAGGACCAAAGTTCCTTTGTTTCGGCCGATCCGGGTGGTTCACGTCCTCCGCATACTCTTGTCCCAATTGTCCTGGACTACCTGTGACAAATACTTCCAAACCGCTGAAATGTCTTGACTCGCGCCAAACTGGCTGATTCGTGTCTTTCGTGTACCTTTGTCCTAGATGTCCCAAACTCTGTGAAGTAAGACTTAGGAAATTTTCTTCATTTTTCTGGCCGGTTCGGCTTTTCGTGTCCTGCGCGTCCCGATGTCCCAACTGTCCTAAATGCTTGTGCGAGACCGCCTGGAGGATTTTTCGGATGATTCGGGCCCCGACGTCCCAACTGTCCCTAGTGCTACCTTAGTCGATTTTCTCTATATTTCAGCCTCAAGCCTGGCTCTTTGCAACTTTTTCACATACTTTTAAAATGTTGGGTTTTCTTCTTGGACAGGAGGGTTAGAGAGAAACCGAGGGGACCCCAGAAACATGATTTCAGGCCTTGAATCATTCTACTTGCTCGGGACTGACAATCTGATGCATGTTATCAAAATTACCTTGGGGGAAATTTTGACAACAGTTTGGCGACTCAGCGGGGTCACCTACCTGCTAGGTAGAAGATCAGTGGCCTTTTAACAATCCATTGGGCATGGAGTAATAACCTGAAACCAACCTGATTTCTGATCCCGATCCTGATACCGCAACTCATTCTTCGAGAGCACTCTGAACTGTAGAAATTCAACCTGAGAGTGACAAAACCTGTGCTAAAGCACTTAGGGAAAAAGAAACCTAACTACAACAAGACAATGTGCATACGCACTTAGAGGAACTGAAATCTAGGCTAATATTTACAAGGGTAAACCTTTTTCCATTTTTGTAGCAATGTTTAAGATAGATTTCGTTAACTGGAATCGGGAGTTCTTCTCCATCCAATGCAGACAATTGGAAGGCATTACCACTTTTACATCTTGTGACCATGTAGGGGCCACTCCAAATGGCATCAAACTTGGAATGCCTTCCAGGTTTCACCCGATCTACATCCCATTTCAGAACTAGGTCCCCCTCCTGGAAGGTCCTTGATCTTGCCTTCTTGTCAAACCATCTTTTTACTAAAGTTTGATCCTTTTCAATCATCAGAACTGCATGTTCTCTTATTTCTTCCAATTCCATCAACTCTGCATACCTGACCTCCATTGGTTTGAACTCAGACAACTCCAACTGCTTCATGAGCTCCAATGCTGGAAATTCTAATGATATAGGCAATACTGCCTCTTTCCCATAGACCAATTTGTAGGGATAACTACCTGTATACCTCTTTGGTGTTATCATGTTAGCCCATAATGCTGATTTTAGCTTGGTATACCATGTCCTTTGGTTTTCATCCAGATTTCTTCCGATGATCCTAGCAACTTTTTGTTTATGGACTCTGCCTATCCATTACCCCCGTGGGTAATAATTTGAAGAGGTGCTTAAATAGATTCCATTCTTGACAGCCCATTCTAATCTTGGAACCTATGAATGCTAATGCATTATCTCGATATGATAGTGGCGGCACACCCGAACTCTGGTCACTATTTCTTCATAAAAGTCTAGTATGTTAGACTCACTTGCCTCTTTGAGTGCTACTACTTCAGTCCACTTGGTGAAATAGTCCGTTGCCATGAGAATCCACTTGTGGCCTTGACTTGAATTGGGATAGATGAATCCAATGAAGTCCAGTCCCCATTGCATGAATGGCTGATCTCCAAAATTGGATGAAGGGGTATCGCATTGCTAACCTTCCTTTCCCCGTGAAGAATGCACATTTCTTGCATTTATTAACACATGAGTAGCAATCATGAATACAGTAGGCCAATAGTAACTAGCTTTCATGATTTTGAGAGCTGTTACTCGTGGGGAAAAGTGGCCTCCTGCTTCCCCGTCATGGAACTCGTGTAAGATCCTCTCAACTTGACCTGTTCCAATGCATCTTAATAGAACACCATTGATGTCTTTCTTAAACAAAACACCATCAACAAGCACATATGGAATGGCTTGTAATCTAAAGTACCTCCTCTTTGCTTTGCTCATTTCTGGAGGGCATAGGCCTATCTGTAGGAAGTGTATCATATTTTGAGTCCAACAGGGAGTGGGCACATCATCATTTTCCTATTCTTGACCATCTTGTAGTACCAAGACAACCTCTTTTCCATTACCTACTTCAACTTGCTGACTCAAGGCTAGTTGTTCACATAGTCCCTTCCCACGTACTAGTTTGGTGACCTTAATCTCAATGTCATATTCCATGACATGGGTTATCCATCTTGCACGTTTCTCATTCAGATCCTTGTTTAGAAGGAAGTCCTTGACTCCCACATGAGAGACCAATAATTGGATCTTGTTGTTTGAGACTAGGTGCCTGAATTTCTTTAAACTCCTGATCACTGCAAGCACATGCTTTTCAATGAAAGAGTACCTAGTTTCGTATTCCTCCAAGCCTTGACTGAAGAAAACAACTGGTTGTTCTAATCCTTCTTTGTTTTGTTGTGCCAGGATTGTAGAAATTGTGTCTCCACCACCAAAGTGTATATCATGAAACCCTTGGAGAAGTATGGATTGACGAGAGTGGGAGCTTGAGATATAGCCTCTTTTATTGCCTCAAAACTTTCCTTGCCTTCAGATGTCCACTTAAATGCCATGCTCTTTTTTTAACATTAGCATTATTATCTTTACGAGAGCTACAAAGTTTGGAACAACCTCAGGACAAAATTGATCCTTCCCAAGAAGCTTTGAAGAGCCTTCTTGTGACTTGGCAATGGCAACGCTCGAATTGCTTCAACTCTTTCTGGGTCAATCGTCAATCCCTCTTTTGAAACAATATTGCCTAGAAGTTTTCCCTCATGAGCCAGGAATATGCATTTTTTGGGATTCAATGATACCCCAAATCTTCTACACCTCTGAAATACCTACCTCAGATGAAAGAGGTGATCCACTGCATTTTTGGAGAATACAGTGATGTCATCAAGATATATCAGAACTATTTTATTGATCAACCCTTTGAATGCCATATCCATTTCCCTTTGGAAAGTGGCTCTAGCATTTGATAGGCCAAATGGCATCTTCTTGTAGGCATATGTGCCCCATTTTGTAGTGAAGGCCATCTTGAATTGATCTTCTTCCTTCACCATTATCTGATTATAGCCTGAATATCCATCTAGCAATGAAAACCTTTCTGATCCAGCTACAACCTGTAGTATTTTCTCCATGGAAGGGAGTGGGTAATGGTCCTTGAGAGAGTCTCTATTCAAGTCTCTAAAGTCAACACACAATCTGATCTCTCCACTCTTCTTTCTGACTGGAACTAAGTTGGCAACCCAACTAGAATGCCTGATTGGGAATATGATCCTTGACTCAATCAGCTTGTCCAATTCTTTTCTCATGAGAGGCTCCATGTGTGGGTTGACTGGTCTTTGTTTTTGCCTGACAGGCTTAGTATTTAGATCCAATTCGATGGTATGCTGAGCTAAGTTGGGATTGAAACCTTTCAAGTCTTCATAGATCCAAGCAAACACATCAGGAACTCTTGACATAGCTGTATGAACTCATACCTTTCTTGTTCAGTTGTCATCCTTCCAATTTGCAATGGTTTGTTCTCTTCTACCAAGATGGATACTGAATCCTTTCTCTTGACCTGAATGTTTTCTTTCTCCTTTCTAAACTGATCATTGGGATTAAAAATGGACTCCAAAGTGATAAGTCCCTTAGGCAGCTTGTTAGTTCTCAGCTGTACCACTTGGTCACCATACTACTGTTCTAATTTTTCTTGATTCTTGGCTGAGAACTCAGCTTCTTCTTGCAAGAAATGGATGATTTGCTGGTCATTTTCAAACACTTGCCAACTGACATTGTTATCCGGCATCAAGGCCTCATAATTACATGGATATTTGGTTGTACCTTGTCTTGTTGAATGATTTCCACAATGTCAAAGGCTGCCCCTCTTTTGCTGCAATCCCATGTCAAGACTTGATTCTCTTTCCTAGGAATGGATTTGATGCCAAAACCCTCAAAATCTTCCATGAGGTCCCACACCCTGTTCTTGTAGCATTTGAGTAGATCATTCTTGGTAGCATGCTATCCCTTGACCTGATTTCAATCAATTCACTATCCCCAAAGACTTGCAAGTTCTTTATTTTCTTCTTGATTGCCCAATGCATCCCTTACACTAAGGCTTCATATTCAGCAAGTGTTATTAGAGCATGCAAACTGAAATCTAAAAGCTGAATAGTAATTTACTCCTTGAGATGAAACAAGCACGACTCCACCTCCTGCACCTTGTCTACTCCTTGATCCATCAAAAAACAGCTGCCATACCTCATTATCATCCTTGTGGTTTGGCTTGGTGATGCTAGGAATAGGTTGATTTTCTTCGTGTATACAATAGACCCCTAGCTCAGATTCTTCTACTTCTTGATAAGGATCAAAAGCATGTATCTTGTTTTCCCATTCATCAAGAGTTAGATCCGGATGCTTCCAACCTTAGTGTCAGCTTCATCAGAGCTTGGGTGATCTTCTTGATCAAATGCTGAGCAATTGGCATTAATCTGACTTGGAGTGTAAGGCTCAATATGGAAGTTTGCAATAGGTTCTGACCTGATTGTGGCTTTGGTTCCATACCTCATTCTGAACAGCATGTGTGACCAATCAGCAGACAAATATCCTCCAATCCTGGCTGTGAAGTCCCTTGACAAGCAAAGGGAAAAGAGTGGTGGAAGGTCTATGACTGATACATCTTGTAAAACAACAACGTTTGGACATGCATGCAAGGTAAGACTCAAGTTTTTAATCACTCCAACTGTTGCTACTGCTATCCCATCTAGCTGCACTACCCCTTTGGATATTGTTTCATACTGGAGCCCTAGCTGATCAGCTATTTGTTTAGGCATTACTAAGCTACTTGCTCCAGAGTCTATCATACAATTGTGTACTAGCTGATTTCTAATGATTAATGAAACATAGAAAGGAGGGGGCTTCAACATTTTACCTTCTTGTCCTCCATGATTTCCTTAGGCTAGGCAAATTTGTAAGCACTTTGTCTTGCATCTTAACTTGTTGATTCAAAGTTGGCCAGTCCTTCATGGCAGCTTGTAGCAGATCTCTTTGGCTTGGGATGGATAGGGATTCCCACATTGATATATTGACATTTGTCTTCTTCATCTGATCAATGATACTGAATGGTGATGAAGGATCTCTTTTTTGTCCCTTGGTTTACACATTCACTCCTTGCATGTGGGCAGCAACAACTGGTATTTGAGTTGACCTAGGGGCTGTTCTTGGCTGCCCTTATGCATTTGAAATTGGACTTTGCTTGCCAACAATTTGTGGAACCATGGAAGGTTGTGGATTGGTTAGGGCTGATTGTTGTTCTTCACCCAAATTCCTCCTTTTTGACCTTGTGTTGGCTGTAAAACCTTGAGAAAGCTGCTGGTTCATACCACAAAATCCTCCTACTTGCCAATTTACCAATGTGGTGTCATTTGGGGCTGATTGTTGTTGGAATGTTTCTTGTTGTTGGCTGTTTCCTTGACTTCCCTCACCCTCCACACCAAAGAGTAGTTATCACCATTAATGCTTTATTGAGAAGCACCATTGAAGCACATGGATTAGTTATGAGGCTCATTGCATGGAAAACACCAATCATACTCCTGGGCAATGTTGTTTTGTGTTGGCACCAATGCCTTAGAGGCAGATATGACATTTGGATTATAGGGCTGAAATGGTCTATTGGCAGGAGGCCTTGTTTGATTTATATTTGCAGCTAGATTAGGAGGCCTTTGTGGTTGGTATGGCTTCCTGTTAGGCTGAGCTTGGGGTTGATAAGAAGGTCTAAAACCTTGGGCCTATTGCCTCTTGAGAGTAACCAGCTCATTGCCTAGGTTTTGCAATTGCTTCATGACTTCTTGAAGCTCATTTGGGGCACTTGGAGATGAAGTGGAAGCTTCATTTGAACTCTGATTTCTAAGAGTGGGAGAAGGAGCCAAATTAGGTGCTTGACTGGTGTTTGGACTCTCTAAACTTGGAAACAATGGCATGGGAGGTCTAGGGGCAAGTTTGCCAGCTTGGATCAAATAATTTTCAGCCCTAATGGCAATGTTATAAGCCATAGGGATAGTTATGCCTCCCATGGACTGAATCAACATAGAAATATCAGAATTTAGAGCTTTGAGATAGTAGAGAAAAGAACCTTCTCTTTGTGTCTGAATGCCACTGAATTCTCTCCCAAGTCTTTTGAAATCTAAATTTAAAATCGGTCAGCTGCTCATTGGGAGCTCTCTTGATGGTTGTTAGCTGCTCCAAAAGAGACAAGTTGTCTCCCTTCTCTCCAAATTTCTCATGAAGTGCTATACATAGCTGATTCCAATTTGTGATAGAACCAGCTCCAAGGCTTCTAAACCATTGCAATGCTTTACCCTTGAATGAAGATGCCAGTAACTTGACAGCCACTTGCATCTCATTGATTTCATGGATTGCACAAAGGTTAGCAATATCTTTAACATGATCACCTGGAGTAGTCTAATTTTCTCCAGTGAAGTATGGAATGTTCTTCAAGGCTGCAATAGGAATTGGATGTTGTGCATTGAGGGCAAGTGGGCTGCTACCTGTGAAGTTGACATAGGGGTTGTTTTGTGCCATTCTAATTGGTCTTAAAACCCTTGTTGACTGAATGAAAGGCCTACCAGGTGGAGGAGTTGAGAGAGTTCTGTTTGGTGGAGATGGAGACCTTTGAATCCTTCTTCCTCTTTGCCTTCTTCTTGGAGATAATTACAGGTATTCAAATAACACCTCTTCTTCTCCAACTCTTGACCTTGTGGTGACTCTTCTCATGAGTTTTCAGGCCTGCACTGCTGAAACCAGTTGATTCTTCCCCTTGGAGTCACCAGATATGCAAATAATAGCTCTTTTCAAGCAAGAAAATTACAGCAGATGCACATCAACTTTGCTGCAATAAAAATGAGACCTCTGGTCCCACCGGGTGTGCCAAAACTGTTGATGCAAAATCACAGCACCCCTGGATGTTGATCAGATTTCTAGGTTGATCACTCTAGCATCCAGTGTGATTGCACAACATGGAATCCTTTCTCCAAGTGTGGGACTTGTAAAAATGAGAAAGGATTCTCCAGAGAAGGCTGGTTCCTATTCCTCTGTTCAGATGCACACAAAAAATGCAGAGGTTTACTCAAAACCTAATCTAATCTGCCAAGGAGACAGGGTAAGAAGATGCATAAAAATAAACCTAAGCTAACAGAGGTGATGCACCGAGGAATGAAGAACACCTATCTTGCCAATAAACACAGACCATTCAAATGTGATGCAAGATCATGCACAGATAACAAAATTTGTAGTGAAAGACCAGGAGGATGCAAATGAACACAGAGAGGGTTGAGAATCATCCATAGACATGCATTACTTGCTCCAAAGATTGATCAATACACTACAAAATGCCAAGAGGCGAGTCACATTACGCTTTCAAATGGGAGGTTCAAACTCCACAAATTCACCTCGAAAGAGAAGAAGGAGAAGCAAAACAGAAATGTTCGACCTTTAAAAAAGCCCCTCTTTACAATATATAGGAAGAATGAGAGAGGAAGAGAGGAAAGTCAGATCTACCCCAACCACTTCCAAGTCACATTTAACTCATCTCATTATGGCGAAGTGGTGAATCCTGGTAAAATGGTAGACTATCAGCGAAAGCAGTGAACCTGTTTGTTGTATTAAAGCTGGTTATTGAAACGTTAGTTCTATCTATTATTATGTGCCGAGAGGCATTTCATAATTTTCTCTCTCCATACTAAGCCAAAATGCAAGATTGACCCTAGAATCATGTAGAGAAATTCACCATCTTTCCATTAATATAAAGAACGTGAAAATCCAAGCTCTGGATCGAAAGATATGGCGATCTGAAGATTTTAGGGCAAAAGCAGGCAAAAATGGATTTTAAAATTTTTCCCGCACTCTGCCACTGGATGACACGTGTCGGGCACTCGATTGGATGAGAATTCTCTCTCCTATGCCTCCCACGGGTTTCCCTTCAAAATTTTGACATTTTTATAATTTTTGAAAATTTTCCATTTTTTCCCTACGCCCCCGCCACTTGGGACACGTGGCATGATCTGGTTGGAGGACAGGGGCCGCGGGGTCATCCTTTACCTTTTAGTTTTTCGGCTAAACTTTTGCCAAATTTTCCTAAGTCTTTCCCTAGCTCCGAGCTCCCCCACCTTTGGACACGTGTCCTATTGTGATTCGTTGGCAGATTTTCCAGGTCTTCGCGTCCCTCGCGTATTTTGGCTTGTCCCAAACCGCCTAGGAAAAAAATCTCTGAACCGCCTGATTCGGGATTCCTTGTCCCTCTTTGCGGCAAAGACACGTGGCAAGAATCCATTAGCTCTTAGCTCTTTTGGCTTTTCGCGTCCTTCACGTCCTTTTGCCCTAGGTGTCCCAGACCAAAGTTCCCTGTTTCGGCCGATCTGGATTGTTCGCATCCTCCGCGTACTCTTGTCCCAATTGTCCCAGACTACCTGTGACAAATACTTCCAAACCACTCGAAATGTACTGACTCACGCCAAATTGGCTGATCTCGCATCTTCCACGTACCTTTTTCCTAGATGTCCCAAACTCTGCGAAGCAAGACTTAGGAAATTTTCTTCATTTTTCCGGCCGGTTCGGCTTTTCGTGTCCCACGCGTCCCGATGTCCCAACTATCCCAAATGCTATGCGGACCGCCTAGAGGCTTTTCGTGCCGATTCGGGCCTCGATGTCCCAACCGTCCCCTAGTCTTTGCCTTAGTCAATTTTCTCTATTTCGGCCTCAAGCACAGGTTTTGCAACATTTTCACATACTTTTAAAACATTGGGTTTTCTTCTTGGATAGGAGGGTTAGAGAGAAAGCGGGGGGACCACGAAACATGATTTCGGGCCTTGAATCATTATACTTGCTCGGGATTGACTATCGATGCATGTTATCAAAATTACCTTGTGGGGAATTTTGACAAAGCATTAGTTTTTAGGTCTTATGGCTGAGGTATAGGGTATAATATTTAGGGTTTAGACTCACGGTTTAGTGTTTATTGTTTAGGACTAAAGGTTTAGGGTTTAAAATTTATGGTTTAAGGTTTAGTGTTTAGTTTTTAGGGCTAGGGGTTTAGGCTTTAGGCTTTAGAAATCTTGGTATAGGGTTTAGTATTTAGTGTTTAGGGTTTAGTATTTAGGGTTTAGGGTTTCTTGTTGAGATTTTAGTATTCATGGTTTAGGTTTTAGGGCTCAAATTTATAATTTAGTGTTTAGGGCTTTGGATTTAGGGTTTACGTTTTAGGTTTTAGGGTATAGGGTTTAAGGATCGGGTTTTCGGGTTTTGTGAATATGGCTTGGGGCTAAGGGTTTAGGGTTTAGGGGGATTCAGGTTTAGGTTATAGGGTATAGGGTTTATGGATTATTTTTAGGGTTTATGGTTTATGGTTTAGGGGGTTTATAATTTAGGGTTTGGGAATTAGGGTTTAGGGTTTAGGGATCAAGCTTTAGGTTTAAGGGTTTAGGATTTAGGGTTTTAGTGTGAGGTTTTAGGGTTTAGGGTTTAGAGATAAGGGTTTAGGGTTTAGTTTTTAGGGTTTAAGCTTTAGGGGTTATTTATATGGGTTTAGGGTTTAAATTTTAGGGCTCAGGTTTTATCATTTAAGGTTGAGGTTTTAGGGTTTAGGTATCAAGGTATAGGGTTTGTGGCTTACGGTTTACAGGTTTATGTTTAGGGTTTATATTTTAGAGTTTAATGTCTAGGGTTTAAGTTTTATGGTTTAGGTTTATGGTTTAGGATTAAGGGTTTAGGGTTTTATGGTTAAGGAGGTTTATAGTTTAGGGTTTAGGGCTCGAGAGTTTAAGGATTAGTGTTGTTTAGGTTTAGGGTTTAGGGTTTATGGTTTAGCGATATGGGTGTAGTATTTAGGTGGTTTACTATTTAGGTTTTAGCTATCATGGTTTAGGTTTTAGGGTTGTTTATGGTTTAGGGATATAGGTTTAGGGATTAAGTTTTAGGGTTTAGGGTTCATGGTTCAAGTACTACAAGTTTCGAGTTTAAGGTTTAGTGTGTAAATTTTAGGGCTTTAGGGGTTAGGGTTTAAGAATTAGGTTTTAGGGTTGAGGTTTTAGGGCTAGGGTTTAGTGTTTAGGGCTAAGGGATTATGGTTTAGGGTTTAGGATTTAGGGCTCAATGTTTAGGGTTCAAGGTTTAGGTTTTAGGGTTTAGGTTATAGGGTTTAGTGTTTAGAGTTTAGGGTTTAGGGTTTAGTATTTAGGGTTTAGGGCTAAGGGTTTTGGGTTTAGGGTTTATAGTTTAGGGCTTAGAATTTAGGGTTTAGGGTTAAGGGATTTATGTTTTAGGGTTTATGTTTTAGGGCTTAAGGTTTAGGGTTTATAGTTTATCTTTTAGGGTTTAGGGTTTAGTGTTTAGGGCTCAAGGTTTAAGGTTTACAACTTAGTGTTTAAGGTTTAGGGTTTAGGGATAGGGGTTTAGGGTTTAGGGTTTATTGTTTAGGTTTTAGGGTTTAAGGTTTTTGTTTTAGGTTTTAAGGTTTAGGGTTTACTATTTAGGGTCTAGGGTTTAGGGCTTAGGGTTTATGGCTTAGGATTTAGGGTTTAGAGTTTAGGGTTTAGGGTTTAGTTTTTAGGGCTTAGGGCTGAGGGTATAGGGTATAATGTTTAGGGTTTACGATTCATGGTTTAGTGTTTAGGGTTTAGGATTAAAGGTTTAGGGTTTCAAATTTAGGGTTTAAGGTTTAATGTTTAGTATTTAGGGCTAGGGTTTAGGGTTTATGGTTTAGGGATCACTATTTAGGGTTTAGGGTTTAGGGCTTAGTGTTTAGGGTTTTGGGATTAGGGTTTAAGGCTAAGGATTTATGGTTTAGGGTTTAGTGGGTTGATGTTTTAGGGTTTAGGGTTTAATTTTTATGATTTAGTGCTCAATATTTAGGTTTTAAGGTTTTACTGAGTTTAGGATTTAGGGTTTCAGGTTTAGGGATAGGGGTTTAGGGATAATGGTTTTGGGTTGGTTTTGAGCTCATAGATTAGGGTTTATGGTTTAGGTTATAATTTTTAGGGTCTATGGTTTAAGATTAAGTGTTTATTGCTCAAGGTTTAGGGTTTAGGGTTTATACCTAAGGATTTAGTGTTTAGGGTTTAGGGTTTAGGTTTTATAGTTCAGGGTTTAGGGCTCATGGTTTAGGGTTTAGGAATTAGGGTTTATAATTTTGGGGTTAGGATTTAGGGTTTAGTTTTTAGTTTTAAGGGTTTAGGGGTTTAGTATTTATGGTTTAGAGATTAGGAGTTAGTGTTTAGGGTTTTTTAAGTTTTGTTTAGAGTTTAGGGTTTGGGGTTTAGGCTTTAGGATTTAGGGTTTGGTGATTTTAATTTAACTAGTTTACGGTTTATGGTTTAGGGCTTAATACTTTGGGTTTAGGGTGTAAGGTTTAGGGTTTAGGTTTCAAGGCTCAGGGTTTATGGTTTTGGGTTTTAATTTTTGGCTATGGGTTTAGGGTTTAGGGTGTTTAGGGTTTAGGCTATGGGATTTTTGGTTTAGGATTTAGGGTTTAGTATTTACGCATAGGGGTTTAGAGATAGGGGTTTAGGGTTTAATAATAAATAATTAGGGTTTAGGGATTGGGGTTTAGGGTTTAGAGTTTAAGTTTTAGGGTTTAGGATTTAGAGTTTACAAATTAGGGTTTAGGATTTAGGGTTCGGTGTTTAGTGTTTAATGTTTATTATTTAGTGTTTAGTGTTTAGTGTTTAGTGTTTAGTTTTTAGCGTTTAGTGTTTAGTGTTTGGATTTGGGGTTTAGGGCTCAAGGTTTATATTTTAGGGTTTAAGGAGAAGGATTTAGAGCTTAAATATAGTGGGGTTTACTTTTTATGATTTAGGGTTTATTGTTTAGCATTTAGTGATAAGGGTTTAGGGTTTATGGTTAAGAGTTCAAGGTTTAGGGTTTAAGGTTTAACGCTCATGGTTTGGGGTTTAGTTTTAGGGTTTAGAGTTAAGGGTTTAATTTTTTTAGTGTTTAGGGTCTAGGGTTTAGTGTTTAGGGTATAGGGTTTAGGGATTAGGGTTTATGTTTGATTAAGGGTTTAGGGTTGGATTTTTAGGGGTTAGTGTTTAGGGTGTAGGGTTTGGGATTAAGAGTTTAGGGTTTAGGGCTAAGGGTTTAGGTTTTAGGGTTTACTAGTTTTATGGTTTAAGGTTTATGGATCATGGTTTATAGTTTAGGGCTTAAGGCTTTAAGGTTTATGGCTAAGGGTTTAGGGTTTAGGGTTAGGGGGTTTATTTAGCTTAGGGTTTATTGTTTAGGGTTTATGGTTGAGGACTAAGGTTTTAGGTTTTATCATTTAGGGGTTTAGGGATCAGGGTTTAGGGTTTACGGTTTAGGCTTTAGGGTTTACGGTTTATGTTTTATAGTTTAAGGATCATGGTATCTGGTTTATGGTTTAATGTTTATGATTAAATATTTAGTGTTTAAGATTTAGGGTTTAGGGTTTAGGGCTTAGGGTTTAGGGGGTTTACAAATTATGGTTTAGGGTTATTTAGGGTTTACGGTTTACCTTTGAGAGTTTTGTGTTTATGGCTTATGGGTTAGTGGATATTTTTAGGGCTTAAGGGTTTAGGGTTAATGGTTTTGGGTTTTGAATTTACGGTTTATTATTTATAGCTAAGGGTTTTGAACTTAGGATTTGGGATTTAGCATTTAGGGCTCAGGGTTTAGGGTTTGGTGTTTAGGGCTTAGGGTTTAGTGTTAGGTGTGTAGGGCTTAGGGATTAGGGTTTAGGGATTTGATTTTTATGGTTTAGAGATCAGGGTATAGGGTATAGGATATAGCGTTTAGGTATCATGTTTTACAGTTTATGGATTAGGGTTTAGGGCTTGGGTTTAGGATTTAGGGGATTTATGGTTTATGATTTATGGTTTAGGGTTTAGGGCTCAATGGTTATAGGGTTTAGGGTTTGGGGGTTTAGGGTTTAGGGTTTAGGGTTTATGGTTAGGGTTTAGGGTTTAGGGTTTGGGGTTTAGGGTTTATGGTTTTGGGTTTAGGGCTCATTAGGTTTTGGTTTTAAGATTTAGGTTTGATTGTGTTTACGGTTTAGGATTTAGGGTTTAGGTTTTAGGGTTTAGAGTTTATGGTTTGGTTTTTTGGGTTTAGGATTTGTGGTTCAGGGTTTAGGATTTATGGCTCATGGTTTAGGGTTTAGGGTTTAAATTTTAGGGTTTAGGGTTTAGGTCTAATGGTTTAGGGTTCAAGATTTTTATTTAGAGTTTAAGGTTTAGGGTTTATGGGTTTAGAGTTTAGGGTTTAGGGATTAGGGTTTAGGGTTTAGGATTTAGTTTAGTGTTCAAGCTTTAGGGTTTAGGGTTTAGGTTTAAGGTTTAGGGTTTAGGGTTTAGGGCTAATGGTTTAGGATTTAGTGTTTAGTTTTTAGGGTTTATAGTTTAGATTTTAGGGCTAGGGCTAAGGGTTTAGGATTATTGCTTAGGGTAAGGGGTTTAGGATTAGGGCTCGGGGTTTTAGGATTTAGGGTTTACGTTTAATTTTTTAGGGTTTAGGTTTTAAGGTTTAGGGTTTTTCTTTAGGTTTTTTAGGGTTTAGGGGTTAGGGTTTAGGGCTTAGGTTTAGGGTTCTAGGTTTAGGATTTAGGGATTAGGGATTAGGGTTTAGGTTTAGGGTTTATGTGGTTTAGGTTATAGGGGATAGGGTTTAATGATTAAGGATTAAGATTTAGGATTTAGGCTTTAGGATTTAGGGTTAGGGGTTTAGAGATCAATGTTTAGGGTTTAAGGCTCAATAATTATTGTTTATGCGTAAGGGTTTAGGGCTTAGGGTTAGGGCTTATACTTTTGGTTTTAGGGATCATGGTACGAGGTTTAGGATTTAGGCTTTAGGGGGTTTAGGGGGGTTTAGGGTTTAAGGATTACTTTTTAGAAACTAGGGTTTAGGGTTTAAGGTTTAGGGTTTAGGGTTTAGGGTATACGCTATAGGTTTTACGGTTTAGGGATTAGTGTTTACGGTTTATTGTTTAGGGTTTAGGATTTAGGGGTTAGGGTAAAGGGTTTAAGGGTTTAGGGATATGTGTTTAGGGTTTAGGGTTAAAAGTTTAGGGTTTATGGTTTAGGGCTACGAGTTAATAATTTAGGGTGTAGAACTCATGGTTTAGGGTTTAATGTTTAGGGTTTAAGATTTATGGATCAGGGTATAGGGTTTAGGTTTTAGGGTTTAAGGTTAGGATTTAGGGCTCAGGTTTTAGGGTTTAGGTTTTAGGGTTTAGGTTTTAGGGGTTATGGTTTTAGTCTTAAGGGTTTATGGTTTAGGGTGTAGATTTGAGGCTAATGATTAGGCTTGAGGTTTAGGTTTTAGGGTTTGTGATTTAGGGTTTTGTTTTTGGGTTTTAGGGTTTAGGGTTTATTTTTAGGATAGGGTTTAGGTTTTATGGTGAAGGTTTATGGCTTAGGTTTAGGGTTTAGGGTTTAGATTTAGGGTTTTAGGGCTATAGGGTTGAGTGTTTAATGTTTAGGCGTTTATTTTATGGTTTAGGATTTAGTTTGATGGTTTAGTGTTTATGGTTTAGGGTTGAGGGCTCTAAGGTTTTAGGTTTAAGTATTTAGTGTTTAGGTTTTACATACTTTAGATTTTAACAATTTAGGGTTTAGGGTTTAAGGTTTTGGGGGTTTAGGTTTTAGTGTTTATGGTTTAGGGTTAATAGGTCTATGATTTAGGGCTAAGGGTTTAGGGTTTATGGTGTCAGGATTTAGGATTTATGGTTTAGGGTTTAGGGACTTTAGGGTTTAAGGTTGAGGTTTTAGGGTTTAGTGTTTAGTTTTTAGGTTTAGGGTTTATGGTTGAGATTTTAGGGTTCATGGTTTTTAGGTTTTAGGGTTAGATTTTTTTAGGGTTTTTTTTTAGGCATAGGATTTAGGGTTTAGGGCTCGGTGTTTATGGTTTTAGGCATATGGTTTATAACGGTTTAGGGTTTAGGGGGTTTTTTTAGGGTTTATAGGGTTTAGGGATTATGGTTTATGGTTTAGGTTTATAGTTTATGTGGTTTATAATTTAGGGTTTAGAAATTAGGTTTAGGGATTAAGATTTAGGTTTAAGGTTTAGGGTTTAGGATTTATGGTTTATGGGTTTAGGTTTTAGGGTTTAGGGTTTAAGGTTTAGGGCTAAGGGTTTAAGGTTTAGGTTTTAGGGTTTAAGCTTTAGGGCTTATTGATATAGGTTTAGGGTTTAGAATTTAGGGCTTGGGTTTTATTGTTTAAGGTTTTATGGTTTAGGGTTTAGGTTTATGGGTTTAGGGGTTTAGGGTTAGGCTTTTAGGTTTTAGGGTTTATGGTTTAGGGTTTATATTTAGGGCTTAGAGTTTTTAGTTTATAGTTTAGGGGTTTAGGGTTTATGGTTTAGGGATAAGGGGGTTTAGGTTTAGGTTTAGGGTTTATAGTTTAGGGTTTAGGGCTCAGATATTTTAGGGTTAGTGTTTAGGTTTAGGGTTTAGGGTTTACAGTTTAGGGTTTAGGGTGTATTAGGGTTTAGGGTTTAGGTGTTTTAGGGTTTAGGTTTTAGGGATCATGATTTAATATTTATGGTTTATGGTTTAGGGTTTAGGTTTAGGGTTTAGGGTTTAGGTTTAGGGTTTATGGTTCAGCACTAGGGTTTAGGTTTAAGGTTTAGGGTTTATGGTTTAGGGCTAGGGGTTTAGGGTTTAGGATTTATGTTTAGGTTTAGGGTTTAGGGATCGGGTTTAGAGGTTTAGGGTTTAGGGTTTAGGGTTATGCTTTAGGGTTTCAGGCTCAAGGTTAGGGGTTTAGGGTTTAGGTTTAGGGTTTAGGGTTTATAGATTTAGGGGTTTAGTGTTTAGGGTTTAGTATTTAGGTTTAGGGTTTATAGTTTAAGGGTTTAGGTTTGGTTTAGGGTTTATAGTTTAGGGCTTAGTATTTGGGGTTTAGGGTTTTATGGTTTATGTTTTAGGGTTTAGTGTTTTAGGGTTTTAGGGTTTAGGGTTTAGGGTTTTATGTTTAGGGTTTAGGATTTTAGGGTTTTAGGGTTTAGGGTTTAGGGTTTAGGGTTTAGGGTTTAGGGTTTAGGGTTTAGGTTTAGGGTTTTAGGGTTTAGGTTTAGGGTTTATGGATTTAGGGTTTAGGGTTTAGGTTTAGAGTTTTAGGGTTTAGGGTTTTGGTTTAGGGTTTAGGGTTTAGGGTTTAAAGTTTAGGGTTTAGGGTTAGGGTCAGGTTTAGGGTTTAGGGTTTAGGGATTTAGGGTTTAGGGTTTAGGGTTTAGGGTTTAGGGTTTAGGGTTTTAGGTTTAGGGTTTAGGGTTAGGGTTTAGGGTTTAAAATTTAGGGTTTATAGGATCATAGGGTTTAGGGTTTAGGTTTTAGGGTTTTAGGGTTTAGGGTTTAAAATTTAGGGTTTAGGGTTTAGGTTTAGGGTTTAGGGTTTAGGGTTTAGGGGGCTTTAGGTTTTAGGGGTTAGGTTTATAGTTTAAGGGTTTAGATTTTTAGGTTTAGGGTTTAGGGTTTAGGGTTTAGGGTTTAGTTTTATGGTTTAGGGTTTAGGTTTGGGGTTTTAGGCTCAAGTTTTATGGGTTTAGGGGCTAAGGTTTAGGGTTTATTTTAGGTTTAGGGTTTAGGTTTTAGGGTTTAAGGTTTAGGGTTTAGGGTTTAGGGTTTTGGTTTAGGGTTTAGGATTTAGGTTTAGGGTTTAGGTTTAGGGTTTAGGGGTTTAGGTTTTAGTTTAGTTTAGGGTTTAGGGTTTAGGGTTTAGGTTTTAGGTTTAGGCTTGGTTTAGGGTTTAGGGTTTAGGGTTTGGGTTTAGGGTTTAGGTTTATAGCTTAGGGTTTAGGTTTAGGGTTTAAAATTTAGGATTTAGGATTTAGGGTTTAGGCTTTAGGGTTTAGGGTTTAGAGTTTTTTAGGTTTAGGATTTAGGGTTTAGTGAATAGAGTATAGGGTTTAGGGTTTAATGTTTAGGGTGTATGGCTTTAGGTTTTATTGGTTTAGGGTTTATGTTTTAGGGTTTAGGTTTAGTGTTTAGGGTTTAGGGTTTAGGGTTAGAGTTTTAGGGTTTAGTTTTAGGGTTTAGGGGTTTAGGGCTTTAGGTTTAGGGTTTATATAATTTAGGGTTTAAGGATTTAGGGTTTAAGGTTTAGGGTTTAGGTTTTAGGGTTTTAAGGTTAAGGTTTAGGGTTAGGGATTAGGTTTAGGGCTCAGGTTTAGGGTTTAAGGTTTAGGGTTTATGTTTTAGGGATTAGGGTTTAGGGTTTAGGGTTTAGTTTAGGTTTTAGGGTTTAGGTTTAGGTTTAGGGTTTAGGTTTATGTTTAGGGTTTTAGGTTTAGGGCTCAGGGTTTGGGGTTTATGGTTTAAGGGTTTAGGGTTTATGGTTTATTGATCAAGGTTTATGGTTTATGGTTTAGGTTTTATATTTTAGGGTTTATGGTTTAGGTGTTATGGCTTAGGGTTTAGGGTTTAGGTTTAGGGCTCATAGTTTTAGGGTTTAGGTTTAGGTTTAGGGTTTAGGGTTTAGGGTTTATGGTTTTGGTTTAGGGTTTAGGGTTTAGGGTTTAGGGTTTAGGTTTAGGGTTTAGGGTTTAGGGTTTAGGGTTAGGGTTTAAAATTTAAGGCTTAAGGGTTTAGGTTTAGGGTTTAGGGTTTAGGGTTTAGGTTTAAGGTTTAGGGTTTAGGTTTTAGGGTTTAGAGTTTAGGTTTTAGTTTAAATGGTTTAGGGTTTAGGGCTTAGGGTTTAGGGTTTATTGTTTAAAATCAGGATTTAGGGACTTATAGGTTAGGGTTTATGGTTTAGGGTTTAGGGTTTAGGGCTAGGTTTAGTTTTAGGGTTTAAGGTTTAGGGTTTAGGGTTTAGGGTTTTAAAGATTTAGGGTTTATCGTTTAGGGTTTAGGGTTTAGGACTAGGATTTTTAGGGTTTAGGGTTTAGGGTTTATTTAGGGCTCGGTGGTTTAGGGTTTACTATTTTAGGGTTTAGGGTTTTTAGGTTTACGGGTTTTTTAGGATTTTTGGGTTTAGGGTTTAGGTTATTTAGGGTTAAAAATTAGGGTTTTAGGGTTAAACCATAGGAGTTTATAGGGTTTAGGGTTTAAAAATAGGTTTAATGTAAGTTTTAAAGGTTTTATTTTGGTAAAATTAGGGTTTATTGTTTTTGGGGGTTAAGGGTTTAGGGTTTAGGTTTAGAATGTTTATGATTTAGAGTTTAGTGTTTAGGGTCTAAGTTTAGGGCTAAGGACTCATGGTATAGGGTTTAAGGCTTAGGGCTTAGAATTTAGTGCTAAGGGTTAATGGAGTTTAAAGTTTATGGTTTAGGGTTTTAGTGTTTACGATTTAAAGTTTAGGTTTTAGGGTTTAGTGGTTTAAGGGTTTAGGGTTTAGGGCTAAAAGTTTAGTGTTTAGGGTTTGGGTTTAGGGTTTAGGGTTTAGGTTTAGGGGTTAGGGTTTTAGGTTTAGGGTTTATGGTTTAGGGGTTTTTAATTTAGGGTTTAGGGTTTAGGGTTTAGGGTTTTGGGTTAGGGTTTAGGGTTTAGGGTTTAATGCTCAAAGTTTAGGTTTAGGGTTTAGGGCTCAGGGGATTTAGGGTTTAGGGTTTTAGGGTTTAGGGTTTAGGGTTATGGGTTTAGGGTTTAGGGTTTAGGTTTAGGGTTATAGGTTTAGTGTTTTGGGGGGTTTAGTTTAGGTTTAGGGTTTAGGCTTTAAGTTTTATTGGGTTTAGGGTTAGAAGGTTTAGGGTTTAGGTTTAGGGTTTAGGGTTTAGGGTTTGAAGTGGTTTTGGTATAGGATTTAGGGTTTAGGGATTAGAGTATAGGGTTTAGGGTTTAACATTTAGGGTTTAGGGATTATATTTTAGGGTTTAGGGTTTAGTGTTTAAGGTTTAAGGTTTATGGTTTAGGGTTTAGGGTTTAACGTTTTAGGGGCTTTAGGTTTAGGGTATATATTTTAGGGTTTAGGACTAAGGGTTAAAGGATTAGGGTTTAGGGTTTAGGGTTTATCGGGTTTATAGTTTAGGAGTTTAGCATTCAAGGTTTTAGGGTTTAGGGTTTTAGGATGGTCAAGGTTTAGGGTTTAGTGTTTAAGGTTTAAGGTTTTAAAATTTAGGTTTTAGGGATAGGGGTTTAGGGTTTAGGGTTTTAGGTTTAGGGTTTAGGTTTTGGGTTTATGATTTAGGTTTAGGGCTCGAGGTTTTAGGGTTTAGGTTTTAGGGTTTAGGGTTTTAGGGTTTAGGGTTTAGGTTTTAACATTTAGGTTTAGGTTTTAGGGTTTAGGGATCAGGGTTTAGGGTTTAGGGTTTAGGTTTTATATTTTAGGGTTTAGGGTTTAGGGTTTATCGATAATAGTTTAGGGTTATTATTTAGGGATCATAAGTTTATGGTTTAGGGCTTTAAGGTTTAGGTTTAGGGTTTAGGGATCATGGTTTAGGATTTAGGGTTTAGGTTTATTTAGGTTTTAGGGTTTATGGTTTAGGGTATAGGGTATAGTTATTTAGGGTATATGGTATAGGGTATAGGGTAGGGGATAGGGTTTATAGTTTAAGGCTTAGGGTTTAGTGTTTATAGTTCAGGGTTTAGTTTAGGGCTTAGGGTTTAGGGTTTAGGTTTAGGGTTTAGGGTTTAGAGTTTAGGGTTTAGGGGTTAGGGTTTAGGGTTTAGGGTTTAGTTTAGGGTTTATAGGTTTAAGGGTTTAGGTTTAGGGTTTATAATTTATTGATCATGGTTTAGGGTTTAGGGCTTAGGGTTTATATTTGAGGGTTTACTTCAATTTTTTAGGGTTTAGGGTTTAGGGTTAGTTTAGTTTTAAGGGTTTAGGGTGTTTACAATTAAGGGTTTAGTGGTTAGGGCTTTGGTTTAGGGTTTAGGGCTTAGGGTTTATTTAGGGTTTATAAATTAGGGTTTAGGTTTTATGGGGTTTAGGGTTTTAAGGTTTAGGGTTATTATTTAGTTTTAGGGTTTTAGGGGGTTTAGGTTTTAGGGTTAGGGTTTACGGTTTACGGTTTAGGTTTAGGGTTTTTAGAGTTTAGGATTTAGGTTTAGGATTTAGGGTTTAGGGCCTAGGTTTAGGGTTTAGGGTTCAGGGTATAGGGTATTTAGGGTTTAGGGTTAAGGTTTAGGTTTAATGCTAAGGGGTTTAGGGTTTAGGGTTTTATGGTTTAGGGTTTAAGGGTTTAGGGTTTAGATTTAACATTTAAGGGATTATCATTTAAGGCTTAGGGTTTAAGGTTTATGGTTTAAAGATTTAGATTTAGAATTTAGGGTTTATGGTTTAGGGTTATTTTTAGTGTTTTAGGGTTTAGGGTTTAGGGTTTAGGGTTTAAGGTTTATGGTTTAGGGTTTAGGGTTAGGGTTTAGGATTTATGGTTTGGAATGTTTAGGGTTTAGGGTTTAGGTTTAGGGTTTAGGGTTTATTTTTTAGGGTTTAGGGTTTAGGGTTTAGGGTTTAGGGTCTAGGGTTTAGGGTTCGGTAGTTTATGGTATAGGGTTTATGGTTTAGGGCTTAGGGTTTAGGTCACTAAGATTTAATTTATGTTTTTAGGGTTGTGGTTTAGGGTTTATATTTAGGGTTTAGGTTTAAATTTAGGTTTAGGGATTAGGGTTAAGGGTTTAGGGTTTAGGGTTTAGGGTTTAGGGTTAGGATTTAGGGTTTAGGTATTAGGGCTAATTTTTTAGGGTTTATAGTTTAGGGGTTTATAATTTAGGGTTTAGGTTTTAATGTTTAGTGTTTAGGGTTTAGGGTTTAGGTTTTAGGGTTTAGGGTTTAGGGTTTTGGGTTTAGGTGTTAGGTGTTAGGGTTTAGGGTTTAAGGTTTAGGTTTAGGTTTTAGGGTTTAAGACTTAGGTTTTAGGGGGTTTAGTATTTAGGGTTTAGTTTTAGGGTTTAGGGATGGATTTAGGGTTTAGGGGTTTAGGGTTTAGGTTTAGAGATTAGTGTTTTGGGTTTTGGGTTTAGGGTTTAGGGTTTAAGATTTAGGATTTAGGGTTTAGGGTTTAAGGGTTTAGGTTTAGGGTTTAGGTTTGAAGTGTTTATGGTTTAGGATTTAGGTTTAGGGATTAGAGTTTAGGGTTTAGGGTTTAGGTCTTAGGTTTTAGGGTTTAGTGTTTATGGTTTGTAGTTTAGGGTTTAGTGTTTAAGGGGTTTACTACGTTTAGGGTTTAGGGTTTAATGTTTAGGGTTTAGGTTTTAGGGTTTAGGGTTTAGGGTTTAGGGTTTAGGGGTTTAGGGTTTAGGGTTTAGGGTTATAGGGTTTAGGTTTAGGATTAGGGTTTTTAAGGTTTAGGGTTTAGGGTTTTAGGTTTAGGTTTAAGGTTTAGGGTTTTGGGGTTTTGGGTTTTGGGTTTTAGGTTTAGGTTTTATTAGGGTTTAGGGTTTAGGGTTTAGGGTTTGGGGTTTATGGTTTTGAGTTTTGGGTTTTGGGTTTAGGGTTTAAGGGTTTAGAGTTTAGGTTTAGGGTTTATAGTTTAGGGTTTAGGGTTTAGGGCTTATGGTTTAGGGTTTAGGGTTTAGCATTTAGGGATCATGGTTTAGGATTTAGGGTTTATGGTTTATTGTTTTGGGTTTAGGCTTTAAGGATTTAAGGTTTAGGTTTAGGTTTAGGGAGGTTTTAGGGTTTAGGGTTTAGGTTTAGGTTTAGGTTTAGGGCTTAGGGTTTAGGGTTTAGTTTTAGGGTTTAGGGTTTAGGGTTTAGGGTTTAGGGTTTATAGTTTTAATTTAAGGGTTTAGTGATTAGGTTTAATGTATAGGGTTTAATGTTTATAGTTTAACTTTTAGGGTTTAGGGATCGGGTTTAAGGTTTAGGGTTTAGGTTTAGGGTTTAGGGTTTAGGGTTTAGTATTTAGGGTGTAGGCATGGTTTAGGGTTTATGGGTTTAGGGTTTAGGGTTTAGGGTTTAGGGTTTATGGGTTTAGGGTTTATTTAGGGTTAGGGTTTAGTTTTTAGGGCTTAGGGTTAGGGTTTATGGGTTTAGGGTTTAGGCTTTAGGATTTAAGGGTTTAATGCTCAATTTTTAGGGTTTAGGGATTTAGGGTTTTGTTTAGGGTTTATTATTTAGGATTAAGTGTTTATGGATTAGGGATCGGGGTTTAGGGTATAGGGTTTAGGGATATGGGTTTAGGGCTTAGGGTTTAGGGTTTATGGTTTAGTGTTTAGGGTTTAGGGTTTATGATTAGGGTTTAGGGCTAAGTGATTAATTTTAGGGCTTAGGGTTTAGGTTTTAGGGTTTAGGGTTTAGGGTTTAGGGTTTAGGTTTAGGATGAGGGTTTAGGGTTTAGGGTTTAGGTTTAGGGTTTAAGGCTTAGGTTTAGGGTTTAGGAATTAGGGTTATATGGTTTATGGTTTAGGATATAGGGTTTATGGTTTTGGGCTCATGGTTTAGTGTTTAGGGATAATGGTTTAGGTTTTAGGGTTTTATGGTTTGTAGAGTTTAGTGTTAAGGGTTTAGAGTTTACAGTTTATGGGGTTTAAGGTATAGCATTTAGGACCCATGTATAGGGTTTAGGGTTTAGGTTTAGAGTTTTAGATTTAATTTTTATTGTTTAGGGTTTAGGGTTTATGGTTTAGGGTTTAGGTTTTAGTGTTTATTTAAGTTTTTAGGTTTTAGGGTTTAGGGTTTTTTTAGATTTTGGGAGGTTTTAGGGTTTAGGGTTTAGGGTTTAGGGTTTAGGGTTTAGGGTTTAGGTTTAGGGTTAGGGTTTATGATTTAGGGTTTATGGTTTATGGATTTAGGGAGTTTAGGGTTTTGGGTTTAGGGTTTAGGAATTTAGGTTTAGGGTTTATGGATTTAGGGTTTTAGGGTTTAGGTTTAGGGTTTATAGTTTAGGTTTAGGGTTTAGGGTTTAGGGTTTAGGGTTTAGGTTTAGGGTAGGTTTAATGTTTAGGATTTAAGGTTTAGGGTTTAGGGTTTATGGATTATAGGTTTATGGTTTAGGTGTATAGGGTTTTATGGTTTTAGGTTTTATATTTTAAGGTTTATGGTTTAGGGTTAGGTTTAGGTTTAGGGTTTAGTGTTTTAGTTTTAGGGTTTAGGGTTTAGGGTTTAGTTTAGGTTTAGGGTTTAGGGTTTAGGGCTTTGGTTTAGGGTTTAGTTTTTATGGGTTTAGGTTTAGTTTAAGGGTTTAGGTTTAGGGATTAGGGTTTAGGTTTAGGTTTAGGGTTTAGGTTTAGGGTTTAGGGTTAAGGGTTTTAGGGTTTAGGGTTTAGGGCTTTTATGGTTTATGGTTTAGGGGTTTATGGTTTAGGTTTAGGGATTAGGGTTTAGAGTTTAGTGTTTATTTTTAGGGTTTAGGATTTATGGCTAAGGGTTTAGGAATTTAGGGTTTAGGGTTTAAGGCTCATGGTTTAGGGGTTTAGGGTTTAGGGTTTAGGGTTTAGGTTTTAGGGTTAGGGTTTAGGGTTTAGGTATTAGGATTTAGGGTTTATTAGTTTACAGGGTTTAGGTTTAAGTCATGGTTTAGGTTTCAGGGTTTATGGCTCAGGGTTTAGGGTGTAGGATTTATTGTTTAATATTTAGGGTTTAGGGCTCAGAGTTTAGTGTTTAGGGCTTTAGGTTTACACTTTAAGTTTTAGGGTTTAAGGGGTTTATGATTTAGGGTTTATTTTTAGAATTTAGGGATTAGGGTTTAGGGTTTAGGTAAAAATGTTTACGGTTTATTGTTTAGGTTTAAGATTTAGATTTTTGGGTTAAGGGTTTAGGGTTTATGGTTTATTGTTTAGTTTTATGGTTTAGTTTAGGACTGGTGGTTTATAATTTAGGGTTTAGGGATCATTTTTTATTGCTCAAGGTTTAAGGTTTAGGTTTAAGGATTTAGGGATTTAGGTTTTAGTGTTTAGGGTTAGGGTTTAGGGTTAATGGTTTATGGTTTAGGATCTAGGGTTTATGGATGAGGGTTTAAAGTTTAGGGTTTAGGTTTTAGGGTTTAGGGCTCAGGTTTAGGTTTAGGCTACGGGTTTAGGGGGTTAGGTTTAGGGTTTAGGGTTTAGGGGTTAGGGTTTAGGGTTTAAGGTTTCTAGATTTAGGGCTTAGGTTAGGGGTTTAGGGTTTAGGGTTTAGGTTTATGGTTTAGGGTTTAGGGTTTAGGTTTTTATTTAGGGTTTAGGGTTTAGGGTTTAGGGTTTAGGGTTCAGTAGGTTTAGGTTTAGGGTTTAGGGTTTATGGTTTATAGTTTTAGGGTTTAGGGTTTAGGTTTATGGTTTAGGGTTTAGGGTTAGGGTTTAGGGTTTAGGTTTTAGGGTTTAGGGTTTAGGGTTTAAGGGTTTTTAGGGTTTAGGGTTTAGGGTTTAGGGTTTATGGTTTAGGGTTGGTTTAGGGTTTAGGGTTTAGGGTTTAGTGTTTAGGGTTTAGGGGTTTAATGGTTTAGGGTTTAGGGTTTTTAGGATTTAGGGTTTAGGTTTAGGGTTTAGGGTTTAGGATCTTTGGGGTTAATGGGTTTAAAATTTATGGTTTAGGACGATTTTAATTTTAGGGTTTTACATTTAAGGCTTATGGTTTAGGGTCAAGGTTTAGGGTTTGGGTTTAGGGTTTAGGGTTTAGGTATTTAGTAGGGCTAAGGTTTTAGTGTTTTAGGGTTAGGGTTTTAGGGTTTATAATTTAGGGTTTAGGTTTATGGTTTAATGTTTAGTGTTTAGGCTTTATTTAGGTTTAGGGTTTAGGGCTCATAGGGTTTAGGTTTTTAGGGTTTAAGGGGTTTAGGGTGTTAAGGTTTAGGGTTTAGGGTTTAGGGTTTAGGGTTTAGGTTTAGGGTTTAGGGTTTTAGGGTTTAGTGTTTAGGGTTTAGGGTTTAGGGTTTAGGTTTAGGGTTTAGGGTTTAGGGTTTAGTGTTTTAGGTTTAGGGTTTAGGGATTTAGGGTTTAGAGTTTTTTTTAGGGTTTAGGTTTTATGGTTTAGGGTTTATGGTTTATGGCTCAGGGTTTATGGTTTATGGTTTTGGTTTATGGTTTAGGGTTTAGGGTTTAGGTTTAGGTTTTAGGATTTAGGATTAGTGTAGGGTTTACGGTTTATCCTTTAGGGTTTATGTTTAGGGGTTTAATGGTTGGGTTTAGGTTTTAGTTTTAGTATTTTGTGTTAAAGGTTTAGGGTTTAGGGCTCAGGGTTTAGGATTTAGGGTTTAGGGCTAAGTGTTTAGGGTTTATGGGTTTAGGGTTTAGGATTTCAAATTTAAGTTTTAGGGTTTATGTTTAGGATTGAGGCCTTAGGGTTTATGGTTTAGGGTTTAGGATTGATGGTTTAAGCTATAGGGTTTAGGGTTTAAGGTTTAATGTTTAGGTTTAATGGTTTAAGGTTTAGTATTTAGGGCTAAGGGGTTTAGGGTTAAGGGTTTATGGTTTAGTATTATGGGTTTATGTATATAGTTTTATATTTTAGGGTGTAGGGCTCAGGGTTTAGAGTGTAGGGTTTATTGTTTATTGTTTAGGGGGTTTATTATTTAAGATTTAGGGTTTAGGTTTTAACTTTTATTTTTATAGGTTTTATCTTTAGGGCTTTTTTAGGGTTTAGAGGATTTATGGTTTAGGTTTTATTATTTAGTATTTATGGCTAAGAGTTTAGGGTTTATGGGTTTTATGGTTTATGGTTTACGGTATAGGGGTTTTAGGGTTTAGCGATAAGGGTTTAGGGTTTAGGGCTCAAGGTTTATGGTTTAGGGTTTAAATTTTAAGGTTTAGGTTTTAGGTTTTATGGATAGGGGTTTAGGGTTTAGGGTTTAGGCTTTAGCTTTTAGGGTTTAGGGTTTATGGTTTCTTTGGGATTTAGGGATCAGGGTTTAGGGTTTAGTGTTTAGGGTTTAGGGTTTACGCTTTAGATTTAGGTTTTAGGGATTTAGGTTTAGGGTTTATAGTTTATATTTTAGTGTTTAGGTTTTAAGGTTTATGGCTAAGGGTTTATGGTGGAGTATTTAAGGCTCATGGTTTAGGGTTTAGGGCTTAGGGTTTAGAATTTAGGGTTTAGGGCTGAAGGTTTATAGTTTAGGTTTTAAGTTTTAAGGTTTAGGTTTTAGTTTTTAGGGATATGTGTTTAGGGTTTAATATTTAGGGTTTAGGGTTTAGGGTTTAGGTTTTAGGGTTTATGGTTTATGGTTTATGGTTTAGTGTTTAGGGTTTAGAGTTTAGGGCTTATGCTTTAGGATTTAGGGGTTAGGGATTTACGTTTAGGGTTTATTAGTTTTATATTTTAGGGTTTAAGGTTTAAGGTTTATGGCTAAGGGTTTAGGGTGGAGTGTTTAAGGCTCATGGTTTAGGGCTTAGGGCTTAGGGTTTAGGGTTTAGAGTTTAGGGCTCAAGTTTTAGGGTTTAAGGTTTAGGTTTTAGGGTTTAGGGATTAGGATATAGGGTATAGGGTATAGGGTATAGGGTATAGGGTATAGGGTATTTGGTATAGGGTTTAGGATTTATAGTTTAAGGCTTAAGGTTTAGTGTTTATGGTTTAGGGTTTATATTTTAAGGGTCAGGGTTTAGGGTTTAGAATAGGGGGATTAGGTAAATGGTCTAGGTTTTAGGGTTAAGGGTTAGGGTTTAGGGTTTAAGGGTTAGGGTTTTAGTTAAGGGTTTAGGATTTAGGGTTTAGGGTTAAGGGTTTAGGGTTTAGGGTTTATGGATTAGGTTTTAGGGCTAAGGATTTAGGGTTTAGGGTTTAGGTTTTAGAAATATAATTGTATGGTTTAGGGATTATTGTTTAGTGCTTAGGGTTTGGGGTTTACAGTTTTGGGTTTAGGGTTTAGTGTTTAGGGTTTCAGGACTAAGGGTTTAGGGTTTAGGTTTAGGGCTCAGGGTTTAGGGTATAGGGTTTAGGGATTACAACTTAGGGTTTAGCACTAAGGGTTAATGGGGTTTATAGTTTATGGTTTATGGTTTTGGGGTTTATGATTTATACTTTAGGGTTTACCATTATAGGCTCAAGGGTTTATGGCTGAGGGTTTAGGGTTTAGGGCTTAGGATTTAGGGTTTAGGTATTAGGGCTAAGGTTTTAGTGTTTACGGTTTAGGGGTTTATAATTTAGGGTTTATTGTTTAGGGTTTTATGTTTTTGATTTAGGGTTTAGGGTTTAGGGTTTACGGTTTAGGGTTTAGGGTTTTGGGTTAGGGGATTAGGGTTTAGGGATTAAGGCTTAGGGTTTAAGGTTTAGGTTTAGGGTTTAGGGTTTAGGGTTTTTAGGGTTTAGGGTTTAGGTTTTCTTATGTTAGGGTTTAGGGTTTAGGGTTTAGTGTTTAGGTTTAGGGTTTAGGGTTTAAGGTTTAGGGTTTAGGGTTTAGGGTTTAGGGTTCAAGATTTAGGATTTATGGTTTAGGGCTAAGGATTTAGGGTTTAGGGTTTAAAGTGTTTATGTTTTAGGATTTAATGTTTAGGGATTAGAGTATAGGGTTTAGGGTTTAACATTTAGGGCTTATGGCTCAGGTTGTAGGGTTTACGGTTTATGTTTTAGTGTTTAAATTTTAGTGTTTAAGGGGTTTACTATTTATGGTTTTGGGTTTAAGGTTTAGGGTTTAGGGTTTAAGGTTAGGGGTTTAGGGCTCAGGGTTTAGGGTATATAGTTTAGGGTTTAAGGTTAAGTTTTTAAATTTTAGGGTTTAGGGTTAATGGGTTTTAGGGTTTAGCATTTAAGGTTTTGGGATTAGGTTTAGGGCTTAAGGATTGGGGGTTTAGGGTTTAGGTTTAGGTTTATAGGTTTTAGGGTTTAGGTTTAGGGTTAAGGGTTAGGGTTTAGGGTTTAGGTTTAAGGGTTTAGGGTTTAGGGTTAGGGTTTAGGGTTATTAGGGGGGTTTAGGGTTTAGGGTGTAGGGCTCAAGTTTAGGGTTTAATTTAGGGTTAGGGTTTTTAGGGTTTAGGGTGTATGGTTTTTGTTTTGGGTTTTAGGTTTAGGGTTTAGGGTTTATGGCTTATGGTTTAGTATTTAGGGTTCAAAATTTAGGATTTAGGGCTAGGGTTTAAAGTGTTTGTGGTTTAGGATTTAAGGTTTAGGGATTAGAGTATAGGGTTTAGGGTTTAACGTTTAGGGTTTAGGGCTCAGGTTTTAGGGTTTAGGTTTATAATTTAGGGTTTAGTGTTTAAGGGTTTATTATTTAGGTTTAGGGTTTTAGGGTTTAGGGTTTAGGGTTTAGGTTTAGGGTTTAGGGTTTAGGGTTTAGGGTTTTAGGTTTAGGGTTTAGGTTTTTAGGGTTTAGGGTTTAGGGTTTAGGGTTTTAGGGTTTAGGGTAGTAATAGGGTTTAGGGTTTAGGTTTAGGGTTTATGGCTTAGGGCTCAGGTTTAGGGGTTTAGGGTTTAGGTTTAGGGTTTATGGTTTAGGTTTAGTGGTTTAGGGTTTAGGGTTTAGTGTTTAGGTTTGGGGTTTAGGGTTTAGGGGTTTAGGGTTTATGGATTTAAGGTTTTAGTGTTTAGGGTTAAGGTTTTAGGTTTAGGGTTTAAGGTTTAGGGTTTAGGTTAGGGTTTAGGGTTTAGGGTGTTTAGGGTTTAGGGTTTAGGTTTAATATTTAGGGTTTAGTTTATAGGTTTAGGGTTTAGGGTTTAGGGTTTAGGGGTTTAGGGTTTTGGGTTTAGGGTTTAGGGTTTATGGGTTTATGGTTTAGGTTTTAGGGTTTAGGGTTTAGGGTTTAGGGTTTAGGGTTTAGGGTTTAGGGTTTTTAGGGTTTTTTTGTTTATGGTTTAAGATTTAGGTTTAGGAATTTAGAGGGTTTAGGGTTTAGGGTTTAGGGGGTTTAGGGTTTAAGGTTTTGGTTTAGTCTTTAGTTTTAGGGTTTATAGTTTAGGGTTTAGGGTTTAGGGTTTACGGTTTAGGGTTTAGGGTTTAGGGTTTAGGGTTTTGGTTTAGGGTTTAGGGCTTATGGTTTTGGGTTTTGGGTTTATGGCTTTTTTAAGGTTTAGGGTTTAGGGTTTAGGGTTTAGTGTTTAGGGTTTAGGGATTTAGGGTTTAGGGTTTAGGTTTTAGGGCTCGAGGTTTAGGGTTTTAGGGTTTAGGGTTTAAGATCTTTTAGGTTTTAGATTTTATGGTTTAGGTTTGGTGTTTAACTTTTAGGGTTTAGGGTTTAGGGTTATAGGGTTTAGGTTTAGGGTTTATAGGGTTTTAGGGTTTAGGGTTTAGGGTTTAGGGTTTAGGGTTTAGGGTTTAGGGTTTAGGGTTTATGGTTTAGGGTTTAGGGTTTAGGGTTTAGGGTTTAGGGTTTAGGTTTAGGTTTTAGGGTTTAGGGTTTAGGGTTTAGTTTTAGGGTCGAGTTTTAGGGTTTAGGTAGTTAGGGTTTAGATTTAGGGTTAGGGTTTAGGGTTTAGGGTTTTGGGGGATTAGGGTTTTGGGGATTTATACTTAGGGTTTAGGGTTTAGGGTTTAGGGTTTAGGATTTAGGGTTTAGGGTTAGGGTTATAGGTTTAGGGTATAGGATTTTAGGGTTATGGTATAGTGTTAGGGTTTAGGGTAGGGTTTATGGTTTATACTTTAGGGCTTATTTTTATTGTTTTTGGTTTTAGGGTTTATAGTTTAGGGTTTAGGGTTAGGGTTTAGGGTTTAGGGTTTAGGGTTTAGGGTTGAGGGTTTAGGTAAAGGTTTTAGGATTTAGGGATAATGGTTTAATTTTAGGGTTTATGGTGTTTATAGTTTAGGGTTTAGGGTTTAGTTTATGGTTTAGGGTTTATGGTCTAGAGCTAAGGGTTTATGGTTTAGGGTTTATGATTAGGGTTTAGGTTAAGGATTTAGGGTTTAGGGTTTAGGGTTTAGGGGTTTAGGACTAGAATTATATGGTTTTAGGGGTTATTGTTTAGTGCTTTAGGGTTTAGGGGTTTAGGGTTGAGGCTAATTTTTATGGTTTAGGGTTTGGGGTTAAGGTTAAGTGTTTAGGGTTTAGGTTTAGGGTTTGGAATGTTTATGATTTAGGGTTTAGGGTTTAGGGTTTAAGTTTAGGGCTTAGGGTTCAGGGTATAGGTTTTAGGGCTTAGGGCTTAGTGTTTAGCGCTAAGGGTTAAATGAGTTTAAAGTTAATGGTTTAGGGTTTAGTGTTTATGATTTAAAGTTTAGGGTTTAGTTGTTTTAAGGGTTTAGGGTTTAGGGATTTAAAGGTTTAGGTTTAGGGTTTAGGGTTTAGGGTTTAGGGTTTAGGGTTTATGGTTTAGGGATAAGGTTTTAGGTTTTATGGTTTAGGGGTTTATTTAGGTTTTAGGTTTAGGGTTTAGGTTTAGGGATTTAGGGTTTAGTGTTTAGGGTCAATGCTCTAGAGTTTAGGGTTTATGGTTTAGGGCTCAAGATTAAGGGTTTAGGATTTAGGGTTTAGGGATTTAGTGATATATTTAGGCTTTAGTGTTTAGGGTTTAGGTTTAGGGGTTTTACTTTAGGGTTTAGGGGTTTATGGCTCAAGTTTTATATTTTAGTGTTGAATATTTAGGATTTATGTTTTAGGGATAAGGGTTTAGGGTTTAGGGTTTTTAGTGTTTATGGTATTTAGGATTTAGGGTTTAGGTATTAGAGTATAGGGTTTAGGGTTTAATTTTTAGGGTTTATGGCTTAGTTTTTAGGGTTTAGGGTATAGGGTTTGATGTTTAAGGGGTTTACTTTTTAGGGTTTAGTGTTAAAGGTTTATGGTTTAGGATTTAGTGTTTAGGGTTATCATTTTAGGGCTTAGGGTTTAGGTTATATAGAGGGTTTAGGGCTAAGGGTTTAAGTATTAGGGTTTAGGGTTTAGGGTTTTGGGTGTTTACAGGTTTGGGAGTTTTAACATTTAGCGTTTAGGGTTTAGGGCTTAGGTTTACGACTCAAGATTTAGGGTTCAGGGGTTTAAGGTTTAAGGTTTAAAATTTAAGTTTTAAAGATAGGGTTTAGGGTTTAATATTTAAGGTTTAGGGTTTAGGGTTTAGGGTTTAGAGTTTGGGGTTTAAGGTTTTAGGTTTAGGGTCATGGTTTATGGTTTAGGTTTAAGGGTTTAGCATTAAGGGTTAAGGGTTTAGGGTTTAGGGTTTAGGGTTTATATTTTAGGCTTAGGGATTAGGGTTTATGGTTTAGGGTTTTAGGGTTTAGGATCAAGTTTTTAGGATCATAATTTAGGTTTAGGTTTAGGTTTAGGGCTCGGGGTTTGGTTTAGGGTTTGAGATTTAGGTTTTAGGGTTTATGGTATAGGGTTTATGGTATAGGGTATAGAGTATAGGGTATAAGGTTTATAATTTAAGACTCATGGTTTAGGAGTTTAAGGGTTTAGGGGTTTAGGTTTTAGGGCTTAGGGTTTAGAGTTAAGGGTTTAGTCTTAAGGGTTTAGGTTATAGGGTTTAGGGTTTAGGGTTATAGGTTAGGGTTTAGTGTTTAGGGTTTATAGTTTTAGGGTTTAGGGTTTAGGGTTTAAAGGTTTAGGGCTTAGGGTTTAGATTTATGGGTTTAGGGTTAAAGGATTTAGGGTTTAGGGTTTAGTGTTTAGGATTTAGGGTTTTATTTAGTTAAGGGTTTAGTGGTTAGGGCTTATGGTTTAGGGTTTAGGCTAAGGGTTTAGGGTTTAGGGTTTATGGATTAGGGGTTAATGATAAGGATTTAGGGTTTATGGTTTATTTTTTAGGGTTTAGGGTTATTATTTAGTTTAGGGGTTTGGATTTTATCGATTTTGGTTTAGGGTTTAGGGCTCAATGTTTAGGGTTTAAGGTTTAGGGTTTAGGGATAAGGGTTTAAGTTTAGGTTTAGGGATCGGGGTTTAGGGTTTAATGTTTAGGGTTTAGGTTTTAGTCTTTAGCATTAAGGGTTAATGGGATTTACATTTTATGGTTTATGGTTTAGGGTTTATGATTTAATGTTTGGATTATCATTTAAGGCTCGGGGTTTAGGGGTCAAGGTTTAGGGTTTATGGTTAAAGGTTCAGGACTAGAATTATGGGTTTAAGGGGGTATTGTTTAGTTCTTAGGGTTTGCGTTTTAGGGTTAGGGTTTAGGGTTTAAGGTTAGGGATCAGTGGTTAGGGTTTAGGGTTTAGGGTATGGAATATTTAGGGTTTAGGGTTTAGGGTTTAGATTTAGGTTTAGGGTTTAGGGTCTAGATTTAGGGCACATAGGTTAATTATATAGGGTTTAGGGTTTAGGGTTAGATATAAGCACTAATAGTTAATGGTGTTTTATAGTTTAGTCGTTTAGGGTTTATGATTTAAAGTTTAGGGATTAGTGTTTAAGGCTCGGGGTTTAGGGTTTTTTTAGGGCTTAGGATTTAGGTTTAGGTATTAGGGATAATGTTTAGGTTTAGGGAGTTTAGGGTTTATAATTTAGGGTTTAGGTTTTAATGGTTAGGTGTTTAGGGTTTAGGGTTTAGGGTTTAAGATTTAGGGATTAGGGTTTTTGGTTTTGGGTTAGGGTTTACTTTTTAAGGTTAAGGGTTTAGGGTTTATAGTTTAGTGTTTAGGGTTTAGGATTTAGGGTTTAGTGTTTAGTATTTAGGGTTTAGGGTTTAGGGTTTAAGGTTTAGTGTTTAGGTTTAGGGTTTGGGGTTTAGGGTTTAAGGTTTAGGGTTTAGGGTTTACGGTTTAGGGTTTGGGGTTTAGGGTTTAGGATTTTGGGTTTTGGGTTTAGGGCTAAGGGTTTAGAGTTTAGGTTTTGGGGTTTTATGATTTAGGGTTTATGGGGTTTATGATTGAGGTTTAGTGTTTAGGATTAGGGATAACGGTTTAAGGTTTAGGGTTTAAGGTTTAATTTTTTTATTTTAGGGTTTAGGGTTTAGGTTTTGGGTGATTTAAGGTTTAGTGTTTAGGGTTTAGGGCTCAAGGTTTAGGGTTTAGTTTTCAGGGCTAAGTGCATAGGTTTTAGGTTTTAGAGTTTAGGGTTTATGGTTTATGGTTTAATTTTAAGGGTTTAGGGATCAGGAATAAGTTATAAGGTTTAGGTTTATAGTTTAACTTTAAGGGTTTAGGGATCATGGTATAAGGTATAGGGTTTAGGGTTTAGGTCATTGTTTAGGGTTTAGGGTTTAGGGTTTAGTATTTAGGGTGTAGGGATGAGTGTTTATGGGTTAGGGTCTAGTTTTTAGGGTTTATGTTTTAGGGTTTAGTGTTTAGGGTTTAGGGCTTAGGGTTTATGGTTTAGGGTTTAGGGTTTAGGATTTAGGATGAAGGGTTTAGGGTTTAGGTTTTTTTAGGGTTTAGGGATTCGAGGGATTTATAGTTTAGGGCTTATGATTTAGGATTTAGGGTTTATGAATTAGGGCTTAGGGTTTAGGGTATAGGGTAAAGGGATAATGGTTTAGGGCTCTAGTTTTAGGGTTTATTGTTTAAAGTTTTAGGGTTTAGGGATAACATTTAAGGGTTAAGGTCTAAGGATTTAGGGTTTAGGTTTAGGGCTCAATGTTTAGGGTTTAGGGTTTAGAGATAGGGTTTAGGGTTTAGGGTTTAGGTTTTAGGGTTTCATTTTAGGGTTTAGGGTTTAGGGATTAAGGTTTAGAGTTTAAGGCTTAGGATTTAGGGTTTGCGAATCATGGTATATGGTTATGGTTTAGGATATAGAGTTTATGGTTTAGGGCTCATGGGTTAGTGTTTAGGGATATTGGTTTAGGGTATATGGTGTAGAGTTAAGGGTTTATAGTTTACGGATTATGAGGTTTAGGGTTTAGCATTTAGGACCCGGGGTTTATGGTTTAGTGTTTAGAGTTTAGATTTTAGGATTTAATATTTAGGGTTTATGGTTTACGGTTTAGGGTTTAGGGTTTAGGGTTTATGGTTTAACGATTAATGTTTAGGGTTTAGGGTTTAGGGTTTAGTGTTTAGGGTCTAGGTTTTAGTGTTTATTGCTAAGTGTTTAGATTTTAGGGTTTAGGTTTTAATCCTAGGGGTTTAGGGTTTTGGGCTCAAGGTTTAGGGTTTATGGTTTGGGGTTTTAGGTTTAGGGTTTTCTGGGTTTAGGACTCGGCGTTTATAGTTTAGGGATAAGGGTTTAGAGTTTAGGGTTTAGGTTTTGTGGTTTAGGGTTTAGGGTTTATAATTTCATATTTAGGGTTTTGTGTTTATGGATATCGTTTTAGGGTTGAGTGTTTAGGGTTCATAGTTTAGGGTTTAGGGCTCAGGGTTTAGGATTTAAGGTTTAAGGTTTAGAGTTTAGGGATTAGTTTATATGGGATAGGGTATATAGTATAGGGTTTAGGGTTTATAATTTAAGGATCGGGGTTTAGTTATTAGGTTTTAGGGTTTAGTGGTAAGGGTTTAGGGTTTAGCGTTTATGGCTCAAGGATTAGGGTTTAGAGTTTATGGTGTTTACTATTAAGGGTTTAGGGATAAGGTTTTGGTGTTTAGGGTTTAGGTATTAGGGTTTAGGGCTAAGAATTTATGGTTTACGTTTTAAGGTTTAGGGTTTATGCCTATAATTGTAGGGTCTATAGGTTGTGGTTTAGTTCTCGAGTTTGGGGTTTATGGTTTAGTGTTTAGGGTTTAGGGTTAAGGGATCAATTTTTAGGGTTTATGCTTTAGGGTTTTGAATGATTAGGGTTTAGGTTTTAAGTATTAGGATTTAGGGTTTAGGGTTTAGGGCTAAGGGTTTAGGGTTTATATTTAGATATTAGTGTTTAGGATTTAGGGTTTAAGGTTTAGGGATTAGGGTTTAGCACTAAGGTTTCATGGGGTTTATAATTTATGGTTTAAGGTTTAGGGTTTAAAATTTAAAGTTTAGGTTTTAGAATTTAATGCTCATTGTTTAGGGCTCAAGGTTTAGGCATTAGGGTTCGGGATTTAGGGTTTAGATATTAGGGCTAAGGTTTTAGGGTTTACGGTTTAGGGGTTTATAATTTATGCTTTAGGGTTTAATGTTTATTATTTAGGATTTAGATTTTATCATTTGGGGCTCATATTTTAGGGTTTGCCTTTAGGTTTTAGGGTTTAGGGCTTAGGGCCTAGGGTTTAGGATTTAGGGTTTTGGGTTTAGGCTTTAGGGTTTAGGTTTTAAGGCTCAAGGTTTAGGGTTTAGGGTTTAGTGTTTAGGGTTTAGGGTTTATTGCTATGGTTTTAGGGTTTAGGGTGTTTAGGGTTTAGGGTTTCTTATTTTTAGTTTAGGGTTTAGGGTTTAGGGTTTAGGGTTGAAGAATTAGGTTTTAGGGTTTAGGGTTAAGGGTTAAGGGTTTACGGTTTGAAGTGTTTATGGTTTTTAATTTAGAGTTTAGGTATTATATTATAGGGTTTAGGGTTTAAGGTTTTTACTGTTTAGTGTTTAGGGCTTTAGGGTTTTTTTTAGTTTAGATGATTTAAGGTTTAGGGTTTTGGTTTTATTTTTTTATCGCTCGGGTTTTATGGTTTAGGGTGTGTGGGGTTTACTGGTTTAGGGGTTTTAGGATTTAGTGTGTAGGGTTTAGGGCTTATGTTTTAGGGCTCAAGGTTTAGGGTTTAGGGTTTAGGGTTTAAGGTTTAGGTTTTAGGTTTCAGGGATAGGGGTTTAGGGATTAGGGATTACGATTTAGGATTTATGGTTTTGGTTTAGGGTCCGAGTTTTGGATTTAGGGCTTAGGATTTAGGGTTTAAGGTTTAGGATTTTTGGTTAAGGGTGTAGGGTTTAGGATTTATGGTTTAGGGTTTAGGGTTTATGGATTAGGGTTTAGGGATAAGGATTTAGGGTTTATGGTTTATTTTTTAGGGTTTAGGGGTTATTATTTAGTTCTCGAAGGTTTGGGGTTTAAGGTTTATGGTTTAGGGATAAGTGTTTAGGGTTTATGGTTTAGGGTTTAGGATTTAGGGTTTAGGGTTTAGGGTTTAGGACTAAGGGTTTGGAATCTAGGTTTAGGGTGAGGGTTCGAGGGTATAGTGGTTAGGTTGTACGGGTTAGGCATTAGTGCTTGAGGGTTAATGTGGTTTACATTTTATGGTTTAGGTTTAGGGTTTATGATTTAACATTTAGGGATTATCAAGTAAGGATTAGGGTTTATGATTTATGGTGTAGGGTTTAGGGTTTATTATTTAAGGTTTAGGGCTAAGGGTTTGGGGTCTAGGTATAGGGCTTAGGGTTTAGGGTATAGTGTTTAGGGGTTAGGGGTTAGGTGTTAGCGCTAAGGGTTGATGGAATTTACATTTTATGGTTTATGATTTAACATTTAGGGATTATCATTTAAGGCTCGGGGTTTAGGGTTTAGGGTTTATGGTTAAAGGTTTAGGACTAGAATTCTAGGGTTTAGGGGTTATTGTTTGTTTCTTAGGGTTTGGGGTTTATAGCTTAGGGTTTAAGGCTCGGTTGTTACGGTTTAGGGTTTAGGGTTTAAAATGTTTAGGGTTTAGGTTTTAGGGTTTAAGGATTAGAATTTAGGGATAAGGGCTTAGGGTTCATGGTATAGGGTTTAGGGTTTATGGCTTAGGGTTAAGTACTAAGAGTTAATTGTGTTTATAGTTTTTCATGTAGAGTTTAGGGTTTATGATTTAATGTTTACGGATTAGCATTTAAGGCTCGGGTTCTGTTATCCAAAATGTGCCCCTTGCTCATTTTTTGTGGCTAACTCCTTGTGTTCCTACCTCTCTTGTGCCTCAATCTTCATTTTTGATTTCTAGGCACTCAAATCCTTTTGAAATGGTACCATCAGATAGATCTCTCTCTCGCTTTCCAGAAAGGTAAAGTTTGCCTCCCAACTCCTCATATTTCTCAAGTTATGGCTCGACAGAGTTTTTGTGGGAAATTTTCCCATTGGAGGCCCACACCAATAAGAAGGCGCCACGTGGTAGAGGAGTTCGTGAGGTTGGAGGTGAACTTTCAAAATTTTCCAAGTTTTGGTCAAAGGTTCAAAATAGAAAATTTTTCCCCGGGTCCGTGGACCAATCACGGCGTGACACGTGTCACATGGGGAGGCACAATGAAAATTTTGCTAAGTTATTTCCACATGAATTTTTTTGAAATTTGACCCGAGCCAATAATAGAACTCGCCACGTGGCCGAGGAGGGTCACAAAGGCGTTGAGGGTAAACTTGGAAATTTGCCAAGTTTTTAAAAAAGGTTTTAAATGAAAAAAATTGGCCCGCGCACCGCATCCAATGATAGTGAGCCACGTGTCTTCATCAACCGAAGTGATGGGGGAGGAAATCAAAAATTGGCTAAGTGTTTTGGCAGAGTTTTTAAGGGAAATGTTAGAGGATTGGCTCGAGCCAATGAGAAAATGATAGGTGGCGAAGGTCCCAAGGAGCTCATGGCATGGGGGAGAAAGGAGAAAAAGTTGCTAAGTGTTCAATGTAATTTTCAAAGGGAAAAAATGGAAGCAGAGGGCCCATGGCGAATAGAAATAGGACACATGTCCTAGGTGGCCAGGAGTCGGAGATCAGGTGGAAAACAAAAAATTTGGAAAAGTTTCAGCCAAAAATTCAAAGAGCGAAGGAAGAGCCTCGCCCCACGTCCGCCATTCAAAAGCCAACACGTGTCCACCAAGGGCGGAGTGAAAGCGGAGGAAAATGGGAATTTTTCCCAAAGTATAAAAAGTCAAAATTTCAAAGGAAAACTCGTGGAGGAAGAAGGAGAGAGAATTCCAGTGGTGAATCAGAGCCTGACACATGGCATCTGACCAGCGGAGCACGGGATTTTTTTGAAAATTTTTCCAAAGACAAAAAAGAGGTAAAATTTGAAAAAATTTCCCGCCGATCTGTTTTTGGCCCGTTTTTACCCTAAATCTTCAAACGATCATAACTTTTGATCCAGAGCTTGGATTTTTTGTGTTCTTTATATAATTGGAAAGCTGTTGAAATTATCTACATGATTCCATGGTCAATTTTGAATTTTGGTTCAGTTTTGAGAGAGAAAATTTAAAAACACTTCTGGTACTTGTTCATGGCCAGAAATGACATTTCAACAACCAAATTTAATACAAAATGGGTCGCATTCTTCTCCAACATGGTCAAAAATGTCAGGGCATGGGTTTTTAAGGACCCCCATGCTATTTTAATGCATTTGTAGTCAATGAGGAATGGCTCCCACATTTTTTCACATTTTCTCTCTCCTGGGCTCGACCCATGTACTGTAAAAGCTAGATTTGGCTCATTTCTTATTTTTTGGAGAACACTTTTGGCATAGCAAACTTCTTCTTTCACCCCCAACAAGTGAATTTTGTAAGAATCAGGCCTTTTTCAAGTATTGTAGCAAGTTTATACCTCTTTGATGGTGGAATGCAAGAGATTTTACATGGAAATGATAGTGCAAACTCTGTGAATGCTTTCAGTCCTCTGTTTGTATTGTTTTACTTCATTTTAAGACCTCTAATTACATTTATCATCTTGTGTATGTTTTCCCTTATTGCATTTCATGAATTTGTGTCTATTTACATAGCAAAAAATGTTTCACCACTCCTTTGGTGCATCACCATCATTAGTTAGTTTTAATTTTTACATTTCTATCCCTGTCTCCTTGCAATTTAGGGTAGGATTAGGATCTGAACCTCTGTAGTTGTGCAAAATATAGATCTAAATCGAGAGGATTTTGAGGAACCAACCTCTAATCTAGAGATTCCTCTCTTATTTTCAAAAGTCCCACACTTGGAGAGAGGTTTCCATGTTGTGCAATCACACCGGATGTCCGAGTAGACAAGGTGCGGAGGTGGAGCTATGCTTGTTTCAACTCAAGGAGTAAAGTACTATTCAACTTTTAGATTTCAGTTTGCATTCTCCAATAACACTGTTGAATATGAAACCTTGGTGCAAGGGATGCATTGGGCAATAAAGAGAGGAATAAATAAATTGTAAGTCTTTGGTGATAGTGAATTGATTGTAAATTAGGTCAAGGGACAACATGCTGCCAAGAATGATCTACTCAAGTACTACAAGAACATGGTGTGGGATCTCATGGAAGACTTTGAGGGTTTTGGCATCAAATCTATTCCTAGGAAGGAGAATCAAGTCATTTGACAGGCTTGCGCGTAGGGGCAGCCTTTGACATTGTGGAAAGCATTCAAAAATTCAAGGTACAACCAAACATCCACGTGATTGTGAGGCCTTCATTTCAGATAACAATGTCGGTTGGCAAGTATTTGAGAATGACCATCAAATCATCCATTTCTTGCGAAGAAGAAGCTGAGTTCTCAGCTAAGAATCAAGGAAAATTAGAAGAATGCAGTTTGGTGACCAAGTGGTACAATGAGAATTAACAAGCTACCCAAGGGACTTATCACTTTGGAGTCAATTTTTAATCCCAATGATCAGTTTAGGAAAGAGAAAGAAAACATTCGGAGTTAAGAGAGAAGATTCGGTATCCATCTTGGTGGAAGAGAACAAACCATTGCAAATTGGAAAGATGACAACCAAACAAGAAAGGTATGAGTTCATACAAACAAATGTCAAGAGTTCCCTAATGTGTTTTCTTGGAGCTATGAAGACTTGAAAGGTTTCAATCCGAACTTAGCTCAAAGATACCATTGAATTGGATCCAAATACTAATCCTATCGGTAGAAACAAAGACCACCAATCCACATATGGAGCCTCTCATGAGGAAAGAATTGAACAAGTTGATTGAGTTAAGGATCATATTACCAATCAAGCATTCTAGTTGGGTTGCCAACTTGGTTCCAGTCAGAAAGAAGAGTGGAGAGATCAGATTGTGTGTTGACTTCAGAGACTTGAATAGAGCCTCTCTCAAGGATCATTACCCACTCCCTTCCATGGAGAAAATCTTGCAAGTTGTGGCTGGCTCCGAGAGGTTTTCACTACTTGATGGCTACTCAGGCTACAATCAGATTATGGTGAAGGAAGAAGACTAGTTCAAGACAGCCTTCACAACCAAATGGGAACTTATGCATACAGGAAAATGCCATTTGGGCTGTCCAACGCTAGTGCTACCTTCTAAAGAGCAATGGACATGGCATTCAAAGGTTTTATTAACAACGTGGTGCTGATTTACCTTGATGATATCACTGTGTTTTCTAAAAATGCAGCAGACCACCTCTCTCATTTGAGACAAGTCTTCACAAGGTGTAGGATATTTGGAGTGTCTTTGAATCCTAAGAAGTGTATCTTCCTAGCACATGAAGGAAAGCTCCTTGGCCATATTGTCTCCAAAGAAGGATTAGCAATTGATCTAGAGGGGATGAAGCCATAAGAGCACTACCATTGCCAAGCCACAAGAAGGCCCTTGAGAGTTTCTTGGGAAGAATAAAATTTGTCTAGAGGTTTGTCCCAGATTTTGTAGCCCTTGTCGGGCCCATCACCAATATGTTAAAGAAAGGCATGGCTTTCAAGTGGACAAGAGAAGGCAAGGAGAGTTTTGAAGTAATCAAAGAAGCCATCTCTCAAACACTAACTCTCATCAACCCAGACTTCTCCAATGATTTCATCCTCTATGCATTTGGAGGTAATGACACTATTTCTGCCATTTTGGTATAGCAGAACAAGGACAATGATGAGCAGCCAATTACTTTCTTCAGCCAGAGCCTAGATCTATGAGGTGAAGTATTCTTTTATTGAGAAGCATGTGCTAGTAGTAATCGGAAGCTTGAAGAAATTCAAGCATTTAGTCTCAAACAACAAGGTCCAGCTTGCTGGTCTCACATGCTGGGGTTAAAGACTTCCTCCTCAACAAGGATTTGAATGAGAAAATGGTAGGTTGGATCACCCATGTCATGGAGTATGACATTGAGATCAATATCACCAAGCTGGTAAGAGGAAAAGGATTGTGTGAGTAGTTGGTTTTGGGAAGCAAAAGGAAGCATGCAATGAAGAAGAGGCTGTTTTAACGATTCAAGACAGCCATGTGCAAGAAACCACTCAAGAAGAAAACAATGCTGCCCCCACTCTTTCTGGACCCAAGGTATTATACACTTCCTAAGCATAGGCCTATGCCCTCTAGAGATGAACAAGACCCAAAGAAGACACTTCAGATTGCAGTGTCTCATATGCCATTGTTGATGGATTTTTGTTCAAAAGATGTGAATGCAAAGGTCTTTGCTTGAGATGCATTAGCACAAATCAGATTCATATGGTATTGGAAGAGTTCCATGGTGGACCAGTGGTGGTCATTTTGCACCGAGAGTGACAGCTCTAAAAATCATGAAGGCTGGTTATTATTGGCCTAAAATTTTTAGTGATTGCTTATCGTAGATCAAGAGGTGTAAGAATTGTGCATTATTCACGGGAAAAGAAAGACTTGCTACCTTTCCATTGCATCCAATCTCGGTTGACTAGCCATTCATGCAATGGGGTTTGGACATTGTTGGAGTCATTAATCCTAATTCAAGTCAAGGGCACAAATAGATTTTGATAGCCACGGACTACTTCACTAAGTGGACTGAAGCAGTAGCACTCAAAGAAGCAAATGAGTCCAGCATCTTAAACTTTTATGAGGAGATATCAACCAGATTTGGTATACCTGCTACAATAATCTCAGATAATGCATTGGCATTCATTGGATAAAAGGTGACTGAGTGGGCTGTCAAGAACAGGATCTACTTAAGCACTTCATCAAACTATTACCCTCAAGGTAATGGTAAGGCCGAGTCTACAAACAAGAACTTGTTGAGGATCATTAGGAGGACTCTTGATGAGAATTAGAGGTCATGGCATACCAAACTCGAAATCAGCCTTATGGGCTGATAGGATAACCCCAAGAGATCCATAGGTAACTCTCCATTCAAGCTTGTTTATGGAAGAGAGGAAATCTTGCCCATGTCACTTAAGTTTCCAACATTGGAACTCATGAAGCATTTAGAGTTGCTAGAGTTTGGCCCATGGAGGTGAGATATGTAGATTTGATGGAGCTACAAGAGATCAGAAATCAGGCATCCCAAGTAATGGAGAAGGATCAAGCTTTGATCAAGAAGACCTTTGATAGGAAGGCCAAGGATAGATCTTTTCAAGTTGGAGATCTAGTGTTGAAATGGGATGTGGATAGAGCAAAACCGGGAAGGCATTCAAAATTTGATGCCATTTGGAGTGGCCCATACATGGTCACGAAGTGCAAGAATAGCAATGCTTTCCAATTGGCCTCATTGGATGGTGAAGAACTGCAGATTCCAGTCAATGGAATCTATCTCAAGTAGTGCTTCTAGAGGGAAATTCTCCACCTTGTAAATATTAGATTAGATTTTCATTCCTCCAAGTGCTTTGCACATTGTTTTGCTATAGGTTAGTTTTTCTTTCCCTAAGTGCTTTGGCATAGCTTGCTGTCCATGGAGATGTTTTGCAGTCCTTGCTTCCATCAGGTGATATTCCATCTTCCTCCTTGCAACATTCTAAGTCAGTTGGGATTCCAAACAGAAAATTTGATGGCTCTATGCCCAATGGACTACTTCAGTAACTGGTATTTTCATCTAGTAGGCAGATGACCCCTCTGAGTTGCCAAAATTGTTATCCAAAATGTGCCCCCTGCTCATTTTTTGTGGTTAACTCCTTGTGTTCCTACCTCTCTTGTGCCTCAGTCTTCATTTTTTGATTTTTATGCACTCAAATCCTTCTAGAAATGGCACCATTAGATAGATCTCTCTCTCATCTTTCCAAAAAGGTAAAGTTTGCCTCCTAACTCCTCATATTTCTCAAGTTATGGCCCGGCGGAGTTTTTGTGGGAAATTTTCCTATTGGAGGCTCGCAGCCAATAAGAAGTTGCCACGTGGCAGAGGAGTTCGGAGGTTGGAGGTGAACTTGGAAAATTTTCTAATTTTTGGTCGAAGGTTCAAAATAGAAAATTTTTCCCGTGGGGCCCGCGGACCAATCATAGCATGACACGTGTCACAAGGAGAGGCACAATGAAATTTTTTCTAAGTTATTTCCACAGGAAATTTTTTTGAAATTTGGCCCTAGCCAATAGGAACTCGCCACGTGGCCGAGGAGGGTCACGGGCATCAGGAGTAAACTTTGAAATTTGCCAAGTTTTTGACAAAAGTTTCAAATGAAAAAATTGGCCCGCGCAGCCCGCATCCAATGATAGTGAGCCACGTGTCTTCATCAACCGAAGCGGCGGGGGAGGAAATCAAAAATCGGCTAAGTGTTTTGGCCGATTTTTAAGGGGAAATGTTGGAGGATTGGCCTAAGCCAATGAGAACATGACAGGTGGTAGAAGGTCTTGGGGATCTCACGGCGCAGGGGGAGAAAGGAGAAAAAGTTTCTAAGTGTTCGGTGTAATTTTCAAAGGGAAAAAATGGAAGTAGAGGGCCCGTGGCGAATAGAAATAGGACACGTGTCCTAGGTGGCCGGGGAGTCGGAGCTCTAATGGGAAATGAAAAATTTGGCAAAGTTTCGGCCAAAAATTCAAAGAGTGAAGGAAGAGCCCACCCCCCTATCTACCATTCAAAAGCCGACATGTGTCCCTACTGGCGAGTGCGGAGGAAAATGGGAATTTTTTCCCAAAGTATAAAAAGTCAAATTTTCAAAGGAAAACTCCGTGTGTAGGAAGAAGGAGAGAGAATTCTAGCGGTGAATTAGAGCCCAACACATGGCATCTGACCAAAGGAGTGTGGGATTTTTTTGAAAATTTTTCCAAAGACAAAAAAGAGGTAAAATTCGAAATTTTTTCCCACCGATCCGTTTTTGGCCCGTTTTTGCCCTAAATCTTCAAACGATCATAACTTTTGATCCAGAGCTTGGATTTTCACGTTCTTTATATCATTAGAAATATGTTGAAATTATCTACATGATTCCATGTTCAATATTGAATTTTGGTTCAATTTGGAGAGAAAAATTGAAAAACACTTCTAGTATGTGTTCATGGCCGAAATGACATTTCAACAACCAAATTTAATACAAAATTTGTCGTATTCTTCTCCAAAGCATGGTAAAAATGTCGGGCATGGGTTTGTAAGGACCCCATGCTATTTTAATGCATTTATAGTCAATGAGGAATGGTTCCCATGTTTTTCACATTTTCTCTCTCCCGGGCTCGACCTCATGTACCGTAGTTATACCTCTTTGATGGTGGAATGCAAGAGATTTTACATGGAAATGACAGTTGATTTGGCTCATTTCTTCATGTTTTTGAACACTTTTTGGTGCATCACCATCACTAGTTAATTTCAATTTTTGCATTTCTATCCCTATCTCTTTATAATTTAGGGTAGGATTAGGATCTAAACCTCTGTAGTTGTGCAAAATATAGATCTAAATCGGAGGAGTTTGAGGAACCAAATTTCTCTAATATGGAGATTCCTCTCTCATTTTCACAAGTCCCACACTTGGAGAGAGGTTTCCATGTTGTGTAATCACACTGGATGCCTAAGAAATCATTTAGAACCTTGATTTACATCTAGGGGTGCTACTGATTTGCAACAACAGTTTTTCACACCCGGTGGGACCTTAGAGGTCTCATTTTTACTGCAGAAAAGTTGATGTGCATCTGCTGTAATTTTATTGCTTGAAAAGAGCTATAATTTGCATATCTGGCAACTCCAAGGGGAAGAATCAACTAGTTTCAGCAGTGCAGGCCTGAAAACTCATGAGAAGAATCACCACAAGGTCAAGAGTTGGAGAAGAAGAAGTGTTGTTTGAATACCTGTAGTTATCTCCAAGAAGAAGGCAAAGAGGAAGAAGGATTCAAAGGTCTCCATCTCCACCAAACAGAACTCTCTCAACTCCTCCATCTGGTATGCCTTTCATTCAGTCAACAAGGGTTTTAAGACCAATTAGAATGGCACAAAAAAACCCCTATGTCAACTTCATAGGCAGCAGCCCACTTGCCCTCAATGCACAACATCCAATTCCAATTGCATCCTTGAAGAAAATTCCCTACTTCACTGGAGAAAATCAGACAACTCCAAGTGATCATGTTAAAGACATTGCCAATATTTGTGTAATTCATGAAATCAATGAGTTGCAAGTGGTTGTCAAATTGTTGGCATCTTCATTCAAAGGGAAAGCATTGCAATGGTTTAGGAGCCTTGGAGCTGGTTCTATCACAAATTGGAACCAACTATGTATAGCACTTCATGAGTAATTTGGAGAGAAGGGAGAAAACTTGTCTCTTTTGGAGCAGCTGATAACCATCAAGAGAGCTCCCAATGAGCACTGGCGATTTCAACTTCAGATTTCAAAAACTTGGGAGAGAATTCCGGTGGCGGTCAAAGCCAGCCAAAGCGGTAGAAGGTGCTTTTCTCTACTACCTCAAAGCCCTAAATTCTGATATTTCTATGTTGATTCAGTCCATGGAAGGCATAAACATCCCTATGGCTTATAGCATTGCCATTAGGGCTGAAAATTGTTTGATCCAAGCTGGCAAACTAGCCCCTAGACCTCCCATGCCATTGTTTCCAAGTTTAGAGAGCCCAAACACTAATCAAGCACCTAATTTGGCTCCTTCTCCCATTCCTAGAAATTAGAGTTCAAATGAAGCTTCTACTTCATCTCCAAGTGCCCCAAATGAGCTTCAAGAAGTCATGAAGCAATTGCAAAACCTAGGCAATGAGCTGGTCACTCTCAAGAGGCAACAAGCCCAAGGTTTTAGACCTTCTTATCAGCCCCAAGCTCAGCCTAACAGGCAGCCATATCAACCACAAAGACCACCTAATCTAGCTGCAAATGTGAATCAAACAAGGCCTCCTGCCAATAGGCCATTTCAGCCCTATAATCCAAATGCCATATCTACCTCTAAGGCATTGGTGCCAACACAAAACAATGTTGCTCAGGAGTATGATTGGTGTTTTCCATGTAATGAACCTCATAACCAATCCATGTGCTTCAATGGTGCTTTGAATCAAGCATTAATGGTGAAAACTACTGGCGTGGAGGGTGAGGGCATTCAAGGAAACAACCAACAACAAGAAACATTCCAATAGTAATCAGCTCTAAATGACACCATGTTGGTAAATTGGCAAGCAAAGGATTTTTGTGGCATGAATCAAACGGTCTCTCAAGGTGTGGCAGCCAACACAAGGTCAAAAAGAAGGAATTTAGGAGAGGAACAGCCATTGGCTCCCACCAATCCACAACCTTCCATGGCTCCACAAATGGTTGGCAAGCAGAATCCAATTTCAAATGCACAAGGGCAGCCAAGAACAACTCCTAGGCCAACTCAAATACCAGTTGTTGCTGCCCACATGCAAGGAGTGAATGTGCCAACCAAGGGACAACAAAGAGATCCTTCATCACCATTCAGTATCATTGATCAGATGAAGAAGAAAAATGTGAATATATCAATGTGGGAATCCCTATCTATCCCAGGCCAAAGAGATTTGCTACAAGCTGCCATGAAGGACTGGCCAACTTCAAATCAGCAAGTTCAGATGCAAGAGAAAGTGCTCACAAATGTTTCCCAGCCTGAAGGGAATCATGGAGGACAGCAAGGTAAAATGTTGAAGCCCCCTCCTTTCTATGTTTCGTTAATCATTGGAAATCAGCTAGTGCATAATTACATGATAGATTCCGGGCAAGTAGCTCAGTGATGCCTAAACAAATAGCTGATCAGCTAGGGCTCCAGTATGAAACCATATCCAAAGGGGTAGTGCAGCTGGATGGGACAGCAGTAACAATAGTTGGAGTGATTAGAAACTTGAGTCTTATCTTGCATGCATGTCCAAATGTTGTCATTTTACAAGATGTATCAGTTATAGACCTTCCACCACTCTTTTCCCTATGCTTGTCAAGGGACTTCACAGCCAAGATTGGAGGATATTTGTCTGCTGATTGGTCACACATGCTTTGTTCAGAACAAGGTATGGAACCAAAGCTACAATCAGGTCTGAACCTATTGCAAAATTTCACATTGAGCCTTACACTCCAAGTCAGATCAATGCCAATTGTTCAGCATTTGATCAAGAAGATCACCCAAGCACTGATGAAGCTGACACTAAGGTTGGAAGCATCCCGGATCTAACTCTTGATGAATGGGAAAAAAAAGTACATGCTTTTGATCCTTATCAAGAAGTAGAAGAATCTGAGCTAGGGGTCTATTGCATACATGAAGAAAATCAGCCCATTCCTAGCATCACCAAACCAAACCACAAGGATGAGAATGAGGTATGGCAACTGTTTTTTGATGGATCAAGGAGTAGATAAGGTGCAGGAGGTGGAGCTATGCTTGTTTCACCTCAAGGAGTAAAGTACTATTCATCTTTTAGATTTCAGTTTGCATGCTCCAATAACACTGCTGAATATGAAGCCTTGGTGCAAGGGATGCATTGGGCAATAAAGAGAGGAATAAAGAACTTGCAAGTCTTTGGTGACAGTGAATTGATTGTAAATCAGGTCAAGGGACAACATGCTACCAAGAATGATCTACTCAAGTGCTACAAGAACAGGGTGTGGGATCTCATGGAAGACTTTGAGGGTTTTGGCATCAAATCTATTCCTAGGAAGGAGAATCAAGCTGCTGACAAGCTTGCGGCAGTAGGGGAAGCCTTTGACATTGTGGAAAGCATTCAAAAAGACAAGGTACAACCAAACATCCACATGATTGTGAGGCCTTCAGTGCCGGATAACAATGTCAGTTGGCAAGTATTTGAGAATGACCAGAAAATCATCCATTTCTTGCAAGAAGAAGCTGAGTTCTCAGCTAAGAATCAAGGAAAATTAGAAGAACAGTTTGGTGACCAAGTGGTACAGCTGAGAATTAACAAGCTACCCAAGGGACTTATCACTTTGGAGTCAATTTTTAATCCCAATGATCAGTTTAGGAAAGAGAAAGCAAACATTCAGGTTAAGAGAGAAGATTCAGTATCCATCTTGGTGGAAGAGAACAAACCATTGCAAATTGGAAAGATGACAACCAAACAAGAAAGGTATGAGTTCATACAGCTGTGTCAAGAGTTCCCTGATGTGTTTGCTTGGAGCTATGAAGACTTGAAAGGTTTCAATCCTAACTTAGCTCAGCATACCATTAAATTGGATCCAAATACTAAGCCTGTCAGGTAGAAACAAAGACCAGTCAATCCACATATAGAGCCTCTCATGAGGAAATAATTGAACAAGCTGATTGAGTCAAGGATCATATTCCCAATCAAGCATTCTAGTTAGGTTGCCAACTTGGTTCCATCGAGAAAAGAAGAGTGGAGAGATCAAATTGTGTGTTGACTTGAGAGACTTGAATAGAGCCTCTCTCAAGGATCATTACCCACTCCCTTCCATTGATCAAATCTTGTAAGTTGTGGTTGGCTCTGAGAGGTTTTCACTACTTGATGGCTACTCAGGCTACAATAAATTATGGTGAAGGAAGAAGACCAATTCAAGACAGCCTTCACAACCAAATGGGGAACTTATGCATATAGGAAAATACCATTTGGGCTATCCAACGCCGGTACTACCTTCCAAAGAGCAATGGAAATGGTGTTAAAAGGTTTGATTAACAACGTGGTGCTGATTTACCTTGATGATATCACTATTTTTTCTAAAAATACGCAGACCACCTCTCTCATTTGAGACAAGTCTTCACAAGGTGTAGGATATTTGGAGTGTCATTGAATCCCGAGAAGTGTATCTTCCCAAAGAAATGAAGGAAATATATTTGGCCATATTGTCTCCAAAGAAGGATTAGCAATTGATCCAAAGAGGGTCAAAGCCATAAGAGCACTACCATTGCCAAGCCACAAGAAGGCCCTTGAGTTTCTTGGGAGAATAAACTTTGTCCGGAGGTTTGTCCCAGATTTTGCAGCCCTTATCGGGACCATCACCAAAATGTTAAAGAAAGGCATGACTTTCAAGTGGACAACAAGGCAAGGAGAGTTTTGACAGCAATCAAAGAAGCCATCTCTCAAGCACCAACTCTCATCAACTGGACTTCTCCAAGGATTTCATCCTCTATGCATTTGGAGGTAATGACACTATTTCTGCCATTTTGGTATAGCGAGAACAAGGACAATGATGAGCAGCCAATTGCTTTCTTCAGCCGAGCCTAAATGACTATGAGGTGAAGTATTCTTTTATTGAGAAGCATGTGCTTTGCATAATCGAAGCTTGAAGAAATTCAAGAATTTAGTCTCAAACAACAAGGTCCAGTTGTTGGTCTCACATGTTGGGGTTAAAAACTTCCTCCTCAACAAGGATTTGAATGAGAAAAGGGTAGGTTGGATCACCCGTGTCATGGAGTATGACATTGATATCAAGATCACCAAGCTGGTAAGAGGAAAAGGATTGTGTGAGCAGCTGGTTTTGGGGAAGCAAAAGGAAGCATGCAATGAAGAAGAGGCTGTTTTGATAGTTCAAGACAGCCATGTGCAAGGCAACACTCAAGAAGAAAATAATGCTGCCCCCACTCCTTTCTGGACCCAAGGTATTATACACTTCCTAAGCATAGGCCTATGCCCTCTGGAGATGAATAAGACCCAAAGAAGACACTTCAGGTTGCAGGTTGTCTCATATGTCATTGTTGATGGAGTTTTGTTCAAGAAAGATGTGAATGGAGTCTTTCTTTGAGATGCATTAGCACAAATCAGATTCATATGGTATTGGAAGAGTTCCATGGTGGACCAGTGGTGGTCATTTTGCACCGAGAGTGACAGCTCTAAAAATCATGAAGGCTGGTTATTATTGGCCTAAAATTTTCAGTGATTACTATGCATGGATCAAGAGGTGTAAGAATTGTGCATTCTTCATAGGAAAAGAAAGAATTCTTTCCCTTCCATTGCATCCAATCTCAGTTGACCAGCCATTCATGCAATGGGGTTTGGACTTCATTGGAGTAATTAATCCCAATTCAAGTCAAGGGCACAAATGGATTTTGACACCCACAGACTACTTCACCAAGTGGACTGAAGCAGTAGCACTCAAAGAAGCAAATGAGTCTAGCATCTTAGACTTTTATGAGGAGATAGCAACCAGATTTGGTATACCTGCTACAATAATCTCAGATAATGCATTGGCATTCATTGGATCCAAGGTGACTGAGTGGGCTGTCAAGAACGGGATCTACCTCATCACTTCATAAACTATTACCCTCGAGGTAATGGTCAGGCCGAGTCTACAAACAAGAACTTGTTGAGGATCATTAGGAGGACTCTTGATGAGAATCAAAGGTCTTGGCATACCAAACTGAAATCAGCCTTATGGGCTGATAGGATAACACCCAAGAGATCCACAGGTAACTCTCCATTCAAGCTTGTTTATGGAAGAGAGGTAATCTTTCCCATGTCACTTGAGTTGCCAACATTGGAACTCATGAATCATTTAGAGTTGCTAGAGTTTGGGCCCATGGAGGTGAGATATGTAGATTTGATGGAGCTACAAGAGATCAGCAATCAGGCATCCCAAGCAATGGAGAAGGATCAAGCTTTGATCAAGAAGACCTTTGATAGGAAGGCCAAGGATAGATCTTTTCAAGTTGAGATCTAGTGTTGAAATGGGATGTGGATAGAGAAAAACCGGGAAGGCATTCAAAATTTGATGCCATTTGGAGTGGCCCATACATGGTCATGAAGTGTAAGAACAACAATGCTTTCCAATTGGCCTCATTGGATGGTGAAGAACTACAGATTCTAGTCAATGGAATCTATCTCAAGCATTGCTTCTAGAGGGAAATTCTCCACCTTGTAAATATTAGATTAGATTTTCATTCCTCCAAGTGCTTTGCACATTGTTTTTCTGTAGGTTAGTTTTGCTTTCCCTAAGTGCTTTGGCATAGCTTGCTATCCATGGAGATGTTTTGCAGTCCTTGCTTCCATCAGGTGATATTTCATCTTCCTCCTTGCAACATTCTAAGTCAGTTGGGGTTCCAAATAGAAAATTTGATGGCTCCATGCCTAATGGACTGCTTTCAGAAACTAGTATTTTCATCTAGCGAGGCAGATGACCCCTACGAGTCGCCAAAAATTTTGTCCAAAATGTGCCCCCTACTCATTTTTGTGGCTAACTCCTTGTGTTCCTACCTCTCTTGTGCCTCAGTCTTCATTTTTTGATTTTTAGTCACTCAAATCCTTCTAGAAATGGCACCATCAGATAGAGCTCTCTCTCAACTTTCTAGAAAGGTAAAGTTTTCCTCCTAACTCCTCATATTTCTCAAGTTATGGCTCAGTAGAGTTTTTGTGGGAAATTTTCCCATTGGAGGCCCGCAACCAATAAGAAGCTACCACGTGGTAGAGGAGTTCGGAGGTTAGAGGTGAACTTGGAAAATTTTCCAAGTTTTGGTCGAAGGTTCAAAATAGAAAATTTTTCCCGCAGGGCCCACGGACCAATCACAGCGTGACACGTGTCACAAGGGGAGGCACAATGAAAATTTTGCTAAGTTATTTCCACAGGGAATTTTTTTGAAATTTGGCCCGAGCCAATAGGAACTCGCCACGTGGCCGAGGAGGGTCGCGGGCATCGGGGTAAACTTTGAAATTTTCCAAGTTTTTGACAAAGGTTTCAAATGAAAAAATTGGCCCATGTAGCCCACATCCAATGATAGTGAGCCACGTGTCTTCATCAATCGAAGCTGGAGGAAATAAAAAATCAGCTAAGTGTTTTGGCCGAGTTTTTAAGGGGAAATGTTGGAGGATTGGCCCGAGCCAATGAGAATGTGGCAGGTGGAAAAATGTCTTGGGAGCTTGCAGTGGTGGGAGAAAGGAGAAAAAGTTGCTAAGTGTTCGGTGTAATTTTCAAAGGGAAAAAATGGAAGCAGAGGGCCCGCGGTGAATAGAAATAGGACACGTGTCCTAGGTGGCCGGGGAGTCGGAGCTCGGGTGGAAAACAAAAAATTTGGCAAAGTTTCAGCCAAAAATTCAAAGAGCGAAGGAAGAGCCCACCCCCCTGTCTTCCATTCAAAAGCCGACACGTGTCCCGGCTGAGCGGAGTGCAGAGGAAAATGGGAATTTTTTCCCAAAGTATAAAAAGTCAAATTTTCAAAGGAAAACTCGTGGAGGAAGAAGGAGAGAGAATTCCAGTGGTGAATCGGATCCCTACACGTGGCATCGACCAAAGGAGTGCGGGATTTTTTGAAAAATTTTCCAAAGACAAAAAAGAGGTAAAATTTGAAAGTTTTTCCCACCGATCCGTTTTTGGCCCGTTTTTGCCCTAAATCTTCAAACGATCATAACTTTTGATCCAGAGCTCAGATTTTCACGTTCTTTATATCATTGGAAAGCTGTTGAAATTCTATACATTATTCCATGGTAAATTTTTAATTTTGGTTCAGTTTTTAGTGAGAAAATTAAAAAATTATTCTGGTACGTGTTCATGGCCAGAAATGACATTTCAACAACCAAATTTAATACAAAATGGGTCGCATTCTTCTCCAGCATGGTCAAAAATGTTAGGGCATGGGTTTGTAAGGACCCCCATGCTATTTTAATGAATTTGCAATCAATGAGGAATGGCTCCCATGTGTTTTCATGTTTTCTCTCTCTTGGGCTCGACCCATGTCTTATAAAAGCTAGATTTGGCTCATTTCTTCATGTTTGAACACTTTTTGGCATAGAAACTTCTTCTTTCACCTCCAGCAAGTGAATTTTGTAAGAATCAGGCCTTTTTCAAGTATTGTAGCAGGTTTATACCTCTTTGATGGTGGAATGCAAGAGATTTTACATGGAAATGACAGTGCAAACTCTGTGAATGCTTTCAGTCCTCTGTTTGTATTGTTTTACTTCATTTTAAGACCTCTAATTACATCTATCAGCTTGTGTATGTTTTCCCTTGTTGCATTTCATGAATTTGTGTCTATTTACATGGCAAAAAATGTTTCACCACTCCTTTGGTGCATCACCATCATTAGTTAGTTTCAATTTTTACATTTCTATCCCTGTCTCCTTGCAATTTAGGGTAGGATTAGGATCTGAACCTCTGTAGTTGTGCAAAATATAGATCTAAATCAGAGGAGTTTGAGGAACCAGCCTCTAATATGGAGATTCCTCTCTCATTTTCACAAGTCCCACACTTGGAGAGAGGTTTTCATGTTGTCAATCACACTAGATGCCTAAGACATCATTTAGAACCTTGATTTACATCCGGGGTGCTGCTAATTTGCAACAACAGTTCATGATTTAGGGCTAATGATTTAGGGTTTAGGTATTAAGGCTAATGTTTTAGGGTTTATGGTTTAGGGGTTTAAAATTTAGGTATGTTTTAATGTTTAGTTTTTAGGGTTTATGGTTTAACATTTAGGGCTTATAGTTTTGGGTTTTGGGTTAGTGGTTTAGTGTTTAAGGCTTAGGGTTTATGATTTAGGGTTTAGGGTTTAGGGTGGAGGATTTAGGGTTTAGGGTTTAGTTTTTAGGGTTTAGATTTTAGTACTAAGGATTTATGGTTTAGGGGTTTAGGGTTTAGATTTTATGGATTAGTGTTTTGGGTTTTGGGTTTAGGGTTCAAGATTTATGGTTTAGGTTTTAGGGTTTGAAGTGTTTATGGTTTAGGATTTAGGATTTAGGGATAAGAGTATAGGATTTAGGGTTTAACGTTTAGGGATTATGGCTCAGGTTTTAGGGTTTAGGGTTTAGGGTTAGGTTATAGTGTTTAAGGGGTTTACTATGTGGGGTTTACAGTTTAAGGTTTAGGGTTTATGGTTTCAAGTTTAGGGTTTAAGGTTTAGTGTTTTGTGTTTAGTGTTTTTCATTTTGGGTTTAGGGTTATTTTTTAGGGTTTAGGGCTTAGGGTTCATGGTTTATGGTTTAGGGTTTAGGGATTTAGTTTTAGTTCTAAGAGTTTAAATTTTAGGTTTTGGGGATTTATGGTTTAGGGTTTAGGGGGTTTACGATTAAAGGTATAGGGTTTTGTGTTTAGGGATAAGGGTTTAAGGTTTACTTTTCTAGGTTTAAGGCTAAGGGTTTAGGGTTTAGTTTTTAGGGCTAAGTGCTTATGTTTTATGGTTTAGGGTTTATAGTTTAACTTTAAGGGTTTAGAGATCAAGGTATAAGGCATAGGGTTTAGGGATCGGGGTATAAGGCATAGAGTTTAGGGTTTAGTGTTTAGGGTTTACGGTTTATGGTTTATGGTTTAGGGTTTTTGATTTAGGGTGTAGGGATGAGTGTTTATGGGTTAGGGTTTAATTTTTAGGGTTTATATTTTAGGGTTTAGAGATCAGTGTTTAGTGTTTAATGTTTTGTGTTTAGGGTTTAGTCTTTAAGGGTCTATGGGTTAGGTATTAGGCTTTAGGATTAAGGGTTTAGGGCTCATGTTTTAGGGTTTAGGGATTAGGGGATTTATAGTTTAGGGCTTATGATTTAGGATTTAGGGTTTATGGATTAGGGTTCAGGGTTTAGGGTATAGGGTAAAGGTATAAGGGTTTAGGGATCGGGTTTTAGGGTTTATGGTTTATAGTTTAGGGTTTAGTGATAAGCATGTTAAGGGTTAATGTGTAGGGATTTAGGGTGTAGGGTTTAGGTCTCGGTGTTTAGGGTTTAGGGTTTAGAGTCTAAGGATGAGGGTTTAGGTTTTAGTTTTTCATTATAAGGTTTAGGGTTTTGGGATTAGGGTTTAGGGTTTAAGGCTCAGGGTTTAGGGTTTAGGAATTGGGGTATATGGTTTATGGTTTAGGATATACGGTTTAGGGTTTAGGGTTTAGAGTTTAGGGTTAAGGGTTCGAGTTTACGGATTATGGGATTTAGGTTTTAGTATTTAGGACCAAAGTTTTAGGGTTTAGTGATTAGTTTTTAGAGTTTAGGATTTAATATTTATGGTTTATGGTCTACGGTTTAGGGTTTAGGGATTAGGGTTTAGGGTTTAAGGTTTAGGGATTAAGGTTTAGGTTTTATGGTTTAGGGTTTAGGTTTTAGGTTTTAGTGTTTATTGCTAAGTGTTTAGAGTTTAGGGTTTAGGTTTTAAGACTAGGGGTTCGGGGTTTTGGGCTCAAGGTTTAGGGTTTATGGTTTAGAGTTTTAGGTTTAGGGTTTCAGGTTGAGGACTCAAGGTTTATAGTTTAGGGATTAGGGTTTAGTGTTTAGGGTTTAGGTTTTAGGGTTCGGGGATCAAGTTTTAGGTTTAAAGGTTTATATTTTAAGGTTTAGGGTTTAGGGTTTATGGATAGGGGTTTAGGGTTGAGTGTTTAGGGCTCGGGGTTTAGGATTTAAGGTTTAAGGTTTATGGTTTAGGTTTTAGGGTTTATGGCATAACGTATATGGTATAAGGGTTAGGGTTTATAGTTTAAAGCTCATGGTTTAGTAATTAGGGTTTATAGTTTATAGTTTATAGTTTAGGGTTTAGGGTTTAGGTTTTAGTGTTAAGGGTTTAGGGTTTATGGGTAGTGGTTTATGGTTTATAGTTTACATTGTTTATGGTTAAGGGTTTAGGGTTTAGGGCGTATGGCTTAAGGTTTAGGGTTTAGGTATTAAGGTTTATGGCTAAGGATTTAGGGTTAAGGGTTTAAGGTTTAGGGTTGACGCCTATATTTGTAGGTTCTAGAGGTTGTGGTTTACTTGCTCAAAGTTTGGGGTTTATGTTTTAGTTTTTAGGGTTTAGGGTTTAGGGATCATTTTTAGGGTTGAGGTTTATTTTTAGTGTTTAGGGTTTAGGGTTTAAAGATTAGGATTTAGGGTTTAGGGTTTATGGCTAGGGGTTTAAGGTTTATGTTTGAGATCGGTGTTTAGGGTTTAGGGTTTAGGGATTAGCTTTTAACACTAAGGGTTAATGGGGTTTATAATTTATGGTTTAAGGTTTAGCGTTTACGATTTAAATTTTAAGTTTTAGCATTTAAGGCTCATGGTTTAGGGTTCAAGGTTTAGGGATTAGGGTTCGTGGATTTAGGGTTTAGGTATTAGGGCTAAGGTTTAAGGTTTTATGGTTTAGGGGTTTATAATTTATGGTTTAGGGTTTAGTGTTTAGTTTTTAGGATTTAGTGTTTATCATTTAGGGATCATATTTTAGGTTAAGGTTTAGGGTTAGGGTTTAGGGTTTAGGGTTTAGGTTTAACATTTAAGGCTCAAGGTTTAGGGTTTAGGGTTTAGGGGTTTTAGGGTTTAGGGTTTTTATTTTGGGTTTAGGGTTTATGGCTTATGGTTTAGCATTCAATATTTAGGTTTTAGGTTTTAGGGTTAAGGGTTAAGGGTCCAGGGTTTGAAGTGTTTATGTTTTTGATTTAGCATTTAGGGATTATATTATAGGGCTTAGGGTTTAACATTTAGGGTTTAGGGATTAGGGTTTAGGGTTTAAGGTTTTTACTATTTAGGGTTTATGGCTCAGGGTTTAGGGTTTAGGGTTTAGGTTTTAGAGGATTTAGGGTTTAGGTTTTATTTTTATTGCTCGGGTTTTTCGGTTTAGGGTTTGTGGGGTTTACGGTTTATGGTTTTTAGGACTTAGCATTTAGGGTTTAGGGCTTAGGTTTTAGGGCTCAAGGTTTGGGGTTTAGGGTTTAAGGTTTAAGGTTTAGGTTTTATGTTTTAGGGATATTGGTTTAGTGTTTAGTGATTATGATTTAGGATTTATGGTTTCTGGTTTAGGGTCTAGAGTTTTAGGTTTAGGGATCAAGATTTAGGTTTTAGGGTTTAGGGTTTTTGGTTAAGGGTTTTAGGTTTAGGGATTATGGTTTATGGTTTAGGGATCAAGTTTTAGGGTTTGTATTTCATGGTTTAGGGTTTAGGGTTTATGGCTAAGGGTTTATGGTTTATGGCTAAGTGTTTAGGGTTGAGTGTTTAGGGTTCATAGTATAGGGTTAAGGTCTCGGGCTTTAGGGTTTAGGATTTAGGGCTCGGGGTTTAATGTTTAGCATTTAGGGTTTAGGGTTTAGGTTTTAGGTTTTAGGGTTTATGGATTAGTGTTTATGGTTTAGCATTTATGGCGTTAATGGATAGGGTTTAGGGCTCGATGTTTATGGTTTAGGGTTTAAGGGATTTTCAATTTAGGTTTTAGGGTTTAGGGATTAGTATTTATGGTTGAGAATTTAGGTTTTAGGTTTTAGGTTTTAGGGTTTAGTGTTTAGGTTTTAGGGTTTAAGGTTTTAGGGTTTAGGGTTAAGGGTTTAGGGTTTATTGCTAGTAGTTTAGGGTTTAGGGTTCAAATTTTTAGGGTATAGGGTATAGTTTTTATTGTTTAGAGGTTAGGATTTATAATTTAGGGGGTTTACATTTTAGGGTTTATGGTTTAAGACTTATGGTTTAGGGTTTAGATTTTAGGATTTAGAAATCATGATTTATGGTTTAGGGTTAAGGGTTTAGGGCTAATTGTTTAGGGTTTACATTTTATGTTTTAGGTTTTATGGCTAGGGATTTAGGGTTTAGGTTTTATGGCTAAGGGTTTAGGGTTTAGGGTTAGCGGTTAATTATTGAGGTTTTAGGTTTTAAGGCTAAGGGTTTAGGGTTTAGGGTGGTTTAGGAGTTAGGGCTAAGGGTTTAGGGTTTAATTTTTAGGGTTTTTCTTATTTATGGTTTATGGCTCATGGTTTAGGATTTAGTGTTTATTTCTCATGTTAAGTCTTTAGGTTTTAGTGTTTACATTTTGGGGTTTAGGGCTTAGGGTTTAAGGTTTATTATTTAGGGATCATGTTTTAAGGTTTAGGTTTAGGGTATGAGTTTGAGGTTTTAGATATCAATGTATATGATTTAAGGTTTAGTGTTTAGGGGTAAATGTTTTAGGTTTTGGGTTTAAGGGGTTAATTGCTTATGGTTTTGGGGTTAGTGGTTAAGGCTCATGGTTTAGAGTTTAGGGGCTTAAAAATTAGGGTTTAGGTTTTAGGATTTGGGGTTCATGGTTTAGCATAGAGGGTTTAGGGTTTAGGGTTTATAGCTAAGGGTTTAGGGTTTAAGGTTTAGGGTTTAGGGTTAATGTTTTAGGGTTTATTACTAGGGGTTTAAGATTTAAGGTGTAAGGGTCAAGGTTTAGGGTGTAGTTTGGGGTTTAGGGCCTATGGTTTAGAGTTTAGAATTTAGGATTTAATGTTAAGGGTTCAGTCTTTTAGTTTAGGTTTTAGGGTTTAGGTTTTAGGGTTTAGGGTTAGGGATAAGGGTTTAGGGTTTATGTTGTTTAAGATTTTAGGTTTAGGTTTTAGGGGTTTACTGTTTAGTGTTTAGGAATCATGGATTAGGGTTTAAGTTTTAGGATTTAGGACTCATGGTTTATGGTTTACGGTTTAGGGTTTAGAGCTAATGGTTTAGGGTTTAGGTTTTATGGATAGGAGTTTAGGGTTTAGGGCTCAAGTTTTATTATTTAGATCTTATGGCTTAGGTTTAAGGGTTAATGATTTAGGTTTTAAGGTTTATGGATCACGGTATAGGAGTTAGGGTTTAGGTTTTATGGCTTAGAGTTTAGGATTTAGGGTGTTTACGGTTTATGGTTTAGGGCTTAGGGTTGAGTTATTAGGGTTTAGGGTTTACATTTTAGGGCTTAGAGTTTAGATTTTAGGGCTAATGGTTTAAGGTTAGGGTTTATGGGGTTTAGGGTTTAGGGTTCATGGTTTAGAATTTATGGTTTAGGGTTAATGGTTTAGGGATCAAGGTTTAATTTTTAGGGTTTAGGTTTAACATTTAGGGTTTATGGTTTAACGTTTATTGTTTATGGGTTAGGTTTTAGGGTTTAGGGTTTAAGCTTAAGGGTTTAAGGTTAGGGGTTTACAGCTTTTAGGGGCTTAGGGTTTATTTTTTAGGGTTTAAGGTTTAGGGCTCAAGGTTTAGGGTTTAGGGTTTAGGGTTTAGGGTTTAGGGTTTAGTGTTTAGTGTTAAGGCTCAAGGTTTAAGGGTTATTGTTTAGGGTTTAGGTCTCAAGGTTTATTGTTTAGGGATAGGGGTTTAGTGTTTATGGTTTATGGATTAGGGTTTAAGTTTTTGGGTTTAGGGTATAGAGTTTAGGGCTCTGTAGGATGATGGTTTATCATTTAAGGAATTATGTATAGGGGTTAGGGTTTAAAATTTAGGTTTTAGGGTTTATGGTTGAGGGCTTAAGGTTTAGGGTTAAGTGCTCTTAGGTCACGGTTTATGGTTTAGGATTTAAGGTTTAAGGTTTATTGTTTGGGGTTAAGGGTTTAGGGTTTAGCACTCGAGATCGGGGTTTAGGGTTTATGGTTGAGTGCTCAAGGTTTATCTTTTATATTTTATGGTTTAGGGTTTAGAGTTTTTTTATGGATCACTTTTTAGGGATTGGGGTGTAACTTTTAGGGTTTAGGATTTAGGGTTTAGGGATTAGAGTTTAGGGCTTATGGTTTAGGGATTAGGGTATAGAGTTTATGTTTTAGGGCTCGGTGCTCACTATTTAGAGTTTAGGGTTTAGGGCTTAGGGTTGATGTTCAAGGATCCGGGTTAAGGATTTAATGTTTCTGTTCACAGCTTTACGGTTTAGGGTTTAGGGTTTAGTGTTTAGGGTTTAGCCTAAGAGCTTATGGTTTAGTGTTTACAAAAATCGTGTTTTAGGCCTAACAGGTTTACGGTTTAGGGTTTATGGTTTAGTGTTTAGAATTTATGGTTAAGGTATTATTAGGGTTTAGGGCTTATGGTTTAGGGTTTAGGGTTACTGGGGTTTAGGACTCGGGGTTTATATTTTAGGATTTAGGGGTTTAGGGTTTAGGGTTTAGCATTTAGGGTTTAGGGTTTAGGTTTTAGGGTTAAGGGTTTAGGGCTAAGGGTTTAAAGTTTGGATTTTAGTGTTTATGATTTAACATTTATGGTTTAGGGTGTGTGGCTAGTGGTTTATATTTTATGGTTTAGGGCTAAAGGTTTTGGTTTTATGGTTTAGGGTTTAGGGTTTGGGGTTTATGGCTCGGGTACAGTGGTCGGGGTTTAGGGTCTAGGGGTTTACGGTTTAGTATTTAGTGTTTATGGTTTAGGGTTTACACTTTGGTTTTAGGGATTACTTGTTTAGAGTTTTGAGTTTAGGGTTTAGAGTTTAGGGTTTAGGGTATAGGGTTTAGGAATTTTTGTTCGGGGTTTAGGGATTAGGATTTATGGTTTAGGAATTATGGTTTAGGGACCAGGATTTAGGGTTTAGGGGTTAGTGTTTAGGATTTAGAATTAAGGGATTAGTGTTTAGGTTTTAGAGCTAGAGGTTTATGGTTTAGGGTTTATGGTTTAGTGCTCTGTTATCCAAAATTCACCCCTCAAGGTAATTTTGATAACATGCATCAAATTATTCAGCCGCGAGCAAGTAAGATTGATTCGAGGCCCAAAATCATGTTTTTCGGGGTCCCCTCAGCCTTTTTCTAACTCCCCACCCAAGAAGAAATCCCAACAGGTTGAGAAAATGGAAGAAATGCAAAAAATAAGGTTACAGGACTGTGTTAAGGCATTTCCGGTCTGAAGGGTTTGGGTTGTACTGAGGTTTGTTGTACCAGGCTTGGTGCTGAAAAAATGAAGAAAATCAGCTAAGTCCTAGTCTAGGTGGTTTGCAGGACAGTTGGGATGTCGGGACGTGAAAAGCCGAATCAGCCGAAAGATGAAAAAATTGCCTAAGTCTTTTGTTTCACATGGGTTGGGACAGTTAGGACAAAGGTATGTGCAGGATGTGGATCGGCCGGTTTGGTGCAAGTCGGTCCATTTCAAGCGGTTCGGAGATATTTTTCCCAGACAGTTTGGGACATCCGGGCCAAAAGTACGCGGAGGACGCAAACCGGCTGATTCGGCTGAAAAAGAGCTTTCTTTCGGGATAGTTTGGGACATCTGCGCCAAAAGTACACGTGGGACGTGAAAATCTAGAAGAGCCGCCAACGAATGGAATCTCGCCACGTGTCTTCACCTCAAACAAGAACAAGGAAGCCCGAATCGGCCGAAGCAGGAGATTTTCATCTGGGACATCCAGGCCAAAGGTACGCGAGGGATGCATGGGACATGAAAAGGTGAAAAGGCCACAAAGAGACAAGGAGGCCCACAGATGAATCAGAACGTGCCACGTGTTAGAAGGTTGAAAAGTTTCTAAGTGTTTGGTGCAAGGTAAAATGCGCCCCTCGTGCTCGAACCAATAAATAAAATAGTGCTAGGTGTCCAAGTTTAAGGGCCCAAAAGGAATTTTTAGAGGATAAACCCGTGGACAAATCAGATCCTGACACGTGTCATCCAAGTGGCGGAGCGTGAAAAAAATTCAAATATTTTCCCGCCAATCCGTTTTGGCCTGTTTTTGCCCTAAATCTTTAGATCGCCATAACTTTCGATCCAGAGCTCAGATTTTCACATTCTTTATACCAATGGAAAGCTAGTGAAATTCTCTACATGATTCTGGGGTCAATCTTGTAGTTTGGTTTAGTTTGGAGAGAGAAAATCAAGAAACGTCTCTGGCATGTGGTAATGGCCAAAACTGATGTTTCAACAACCAGTTTTAATGCACATGGGTCGCATTCTTCTTCAACATGGCCAGAAGTGACATTTCAACAACCAGTTTTAATGCACATGGGTCGCATTCTTCTTCAACATGGCCAAAAGTGACGTTTCAACAACCAGTTTTAATGCACATGGGTTGCATTCTTCTTCAGCATGGCTTAAGTGACGTTGCAACCACCGATTTCAATGAAGAATGCGTTTTGGTCAAGGGTTGGACTGCTTGCATGTTTTCCCACATTCCTCTCTCCTAGGTTTGACCCATGCATTGTAAAAGCCAGATTTGGCTCATTTTTTTTAAAGGTTGTTCATCTTTTCTGCTCTGCTCTCCTTTCTTTTCTTCCCTAGGGTTGAAAATGGAGTTCAAACCTCCTCCCCTGCTCCGTAATGGTGTTTTTTCCTTTTACCATTAAAATGATGTTCTGTGCAAACTTTTGGAGCAGGAAAAAATGTGTTTCGTGATGCATCTATCCATCCTTGCTTGTTTTTTCACTTGTTTTCTTCTTGCCTCTTTTCATTATAGGTATTTGTGCTTGTTTGAATGTTCATTACGGGGTTGGAGCCGTGTTCATAGTAGTTTTGATAGATGTTCAAAGATTTTCCTTCTCTAGTTCATTTAGGGTTTAGTGTAGGCTTTTTCTCTTTTTCTCTTTTCTCTCTCTCCCTGTCTCCTTGGAATTTAGATTAGGATTATATTAGCTTTCTTGCACTAGAAAAAATGTCACGGTAGTTAAGGAAGAGGAACCACCTTCTCTGGAAATTCCTTTCTCATTTTTGCAAGTCCCACACTTGCAGAGAGGTTTCAATGTTGTGTAATCACATTGGATGCCTGAAACATCAACCTAGAATCCCGATGTGCATCCAGGGGATTCTATGATTTTGCACTAGTAGTTTTGGCACGCTGGGGGACCTTAGAGGTCTTCCACTTCATCTTTTGTAGGTTGGTGTGTTCCTGTGAAGATTTCAGCCTTTGGAGGCACTTGCAAACACATCTGGCGACTCCATCTGATCAGCAACCCATTTCTGAAGTTGTAGACCTATTTTTCATCCATTCCCATCCATCCTTCTTTCCATCCCTTTCATTCTTTTCCATTCCATGAAGTTGTGCAATCATGACTTCATTTCCATCATGGAACTCACATTTACAACAACAACAATGTTTCCCACCTCCAACATGTTTTTTAAATCCTCCAAATCAGCATTTTGAATAAATTCAAAATCAGCATACATACCCATATGAGCAGCAATGCCAAAATCAGTTTGGCTATGGAGCTTTCCAAGAGCAAGAGTATGCATATAATGAAGACCATCAGATGCAAGATGCTGGTCTGTTGGAGAAAATCCAAAAGATGGAGGTAAACATGGTGCAGTCCAGGGCTCAAGAAAAATGAAAGCATTTAGAATTGGTTGTGGAGCACTCTGTCCATGGGTGGGACCTTTTCCAAGGCATTACAGCCCTCAAGAGAAGCTTGACTTCATGATTGCAATGCTGCTTATTGCACAGCAAAAGCGTGAAGGAATAGAGGTGTATGAGAGTAGTATTCAAAGAAACCTTTTCAATAGGTAAGCACACCATCTCATGCCTTTCTTTTTCCTCTTTCCCAATCTATTTTATCTTAGGAGTGTCAAGTTTTAAACTCTCCACCTACTATCCCAAGTGTTGAATCCATTTCTCCACCCCCTAGTCTTCCACCTCATCTCAATTCTTTTGTCCCTTTTCCTTCCAAACAGTCATCCCCTCCACAAGAGCTAACATAAATACCCCTTCCTCCAAAGAAACAAGAATTTATACCTCCTCCACCACCATGAAAAATTTCCAAATCAATTGAGTTACAATCCACTTCTCCTCTTGCATTCCCAAATCCATATTGGGAGGATGAAAATCGAAATGCCACTCAAGGAAAAAAACAACAAAAAGAGAAGCAAAACAAAGATGAAGAAATTCAAAGTCTGAAGAGTTGGGCTCTTAAATTTGGGATGACAAAGATCCCCTTGATGGTTAAGCCTTTAGAAGAGGTTGGAGTTGGAGAACAAATGGTGGTCAGGACTGATTTTGTTGCAGCAGAAGAAGAAGATCTTGCAGTCCCAACTTGTCCTCTAGAGCAGTAGATTGAAGAGTTTGACTTGACAAACTTCATGCTGGAGGAAGAGTTCTAAAGAGAAGGATTGTCTTCAAGTAGTAGAAGAGGGAGAAGCTTCTCCAAATCCAAAATAAGAGGAGCACATTCTAGTTGTGGAGGAGAAAATTGCAGATCTAAGGGCTTTGAGCACAAAGCAGGCTACATGAGAACCTTCAGTTCTTCTTTCTACTTCATCTCTCTCAAGTTCTAGTGCTGAAGAAGAGTTTGACCTCTCAAACTCAATGTTAGAGGATGAAAGAAACCATGATGATCAAGTTATAGATCAAGAGGACACCATGGAGGAAGTTGAGCATTTGCAGCAGGACAACAATAAGGTAGTTTATCCGTCGATTTGGAGGACTGCTTTGATGAACAAGAACCGATTGAGTTTCCACCACTCTCTTTCATCATCCATGTTACAAACACAAGATCTTGCTGTCATGGAGGAGAGCATTCATTTGCAGCAGCCTGCATCTTATAACAGCTCTTTGGAATCAAGATTGGAAGATTTAAATCTTCCATGTTCTTCATTGGAGGAAGAGAAAGGGCAGAAGGGTTCTACCATTGCTTCCACATCACCCACCCAAGAAGGTCTACAAGAAGACTCCATTTTTGGCTATGGGCATATCAAATGGATCATACCTTGCCCAATCGTATTTGTCTTTATTGGAGCGGAAGGATAAGTCACAACCAGTCATGATTGCTTCGAGCATGAGGATGAGCTACAAAGAACCAAGGATCAGCTATCATACCTCTCCAATCCAAATGCGTAACAACTTAAAGAGGTATTGAATTTTCCTTCACCTAATACCTTGATGATTTGGGTGGAATACCAGCTTCTTGTTGATTTTCCATTCATCCAATCAGCCATGTTCAATACCAAATCAGTTACATGGTTGCCAATTTTGAAGAAAGGAAGCTATTTTGCACAACCAACAGTAGGGTTTGTTTAGCTTTCCTTTGCTTCCCAGATTAGAGTAGAGTAGGTAGTTTTTCTTTCGGTAAAAAAGAAGTGCTTGTGCACACTCTGCATGTTCCATTTAGAGCATGTATGATTTTCAATTTTGTACATAGTTTTTGTGGTGCTGGTCTTGCTCTTGCATAGTCCATTTCAGTGGGTTTCTAAGTGGCTCAGAGAGGAGGTTTTCAAAGTTCGAGATCAGGTTTGCAGTGCTATAACTCATGACTCCATGCCCAATAGATGCTTCAGAAACTAGTAACTTCATCTAGCAGGCAGATGACCCCGCTGAGTCACCAAATTGTTATCCAAAATTCACCCCTAAAGGTAATTTTGATAACATGCATCAGATTATTCGGTCCCGAGCAAGTAAGATTGATTCGAGGCCCAAAATCATGTTTTTTGGGGTCCCCTCGGCCTTTTCTAACTCCCCCACCCAAGAAGAAATCCCAACAGGTTGAGAAAATGGAAGAAATGCAAAAAATAAGGTTGCAGGACTGTGTTAAGGCATTTCAGGTCTGAAGGGTTCGGGTCATACTGAGGTTCGTTGTACCAAGCTTGGGGCCGAAAAAATGAAGAAAATCGGCTAAGTCCTAGTCCAGGCAGTCTGCGGGACAGTTGGGATGTCGGGATGTGAAAAGCCGAATTGGCCGAAAGAGGAAAAAATTGCCTAAGTCTTTTGTTTCGCGCAGTTTGGGACAGTTGGGACAAAGGTACGCGCGGGACATGGATCGGCTGGTTTGGTGCAAGTCGGTCCATTTCAAGCGGTTCGAGAGATATTTGTCCCAGACAGTTTGGGACATCCGGGCCAAAAGTACGAGGAGGACGCGAACCGGCCGATTCGGCCAAAATAGGAGAATTTCTTCCGGATAGTTTGGGACATCCAGTGCCAAATGTACATGTGGGATGCGAAAAGCCGGAAAGAGCCGCCAATGAATGGAATCTTGCCACGTGTCTTTACCTCAAACAGAACAAGGAAGCCGGAATGGAATGGCCAAACAGAGATTTTCATCCGGGACATCCAGGCTAAAGGTACGTGAGGGACGTGTGGGACGTAAAAAGGTGAAAAGGCTGCAAAGAGACAAGGAGGCTCAGTAGACGAATCGAACGTGCCACGTGTCAGAAGGTTAAAAAGTTGCTAAGTGTTTGGCGCAAGGTAAAAATGTGCCCCTCAGGCCCGAACCAATAAAATAGTGCCATGTTTCCAAGTTTAAGGGCCTGAAAGGAATTTTCGAGAGGATGAACCTATGGATGAATCGAGCTCGACACGTGTCATCTAAGTGGCGAGGCGCGGAAAAAATTCAAATATTTTCCGCCGATCCATTTTGGCCTGGTTTTGCCCTAAATCTTCGAGATCAACATAACTTTCGATCCAGAGCTCGATTTTCACGTTCTTTATATCAATGGAAAGTTGGTCAATCTTGTAGTTTCATTCAATTTTGAGAGAGAAAATCAAGAAACATCTCTGGCACGTGGTAATGGCTAGAAGTGACGTTTCAACAACTAGTTTTAATGCACATGGGTCGCATTCTTCTTCAACATGGCCAGAAGTGACGTTTCAACAACCAGTTTTAATGCACATGGGTCACATTCTTCTTCAGCATGGCCAGAAGTGACGTTTCAACAACCAATTTTAATGCACATGGGTCACATTCTTCTTCAACATGTCCGTAGTGACTTCATAACCACCGATTTTAATGAAGAATGCGTTTTGGTCAATGGTTGGACTGCTTGCATGTTTTCCTATGTTTCTCTCTCCTAGGTTTGACCCATGCATTGTAAAGCCAGATTTGGCTCATTTTTCAAAAGGTTGTTCATCTTTTCTACTCTTCTCTCCTTTCTTTTCTTCCCCAAGGTTGAAAATGGAGTTTGAACCTCCTCCCCTACTCTGTAATGGTGTTTTTACCTTTTACCATTAAAATGATGTTCTGTGTAAACTTCTGGAGCAGCAAAAAAATGTGTTTCGTGATGCATCTATCCATCCTTGCTCATTTTTTCACTTGTTTTCTTCTTGCCTCTCTTCATTGCAGGTATTTGTGCACATTTGAATGTTCATTACAGGGTTGGAGCTGTGTTCATAGCAGTTTTGATAGATGTTCAACATTTTCCTTCTCTGGTGTATCACTGTTTTAGTGTAGGCTTTTGTTCTTTTTCTCTTTTCTCTCTCTCCCTGTCTCCTTGGAGGTTAGATTAGGATTAGATTAGCTTTCCTGCACTGGAATAGCTTGTGGCAGGTAGTTTAGGAAGAGGAACCAGCCTTCTCTGGAGATTCCTTTCTCATTTTTACAAGTCCCACACTTGGAGAGAGGTTTCAATGTTGTGCAATCACACTGGATGCCTGAAACATCAACCTAGAAGCCTGATGTGCATCTAGGGGGTGCTATGATTTTGCACTAATAGGGTCATTATTTAGGTTTAGTTCTTAGGGCTCGGGGTTTAGGGTTTAGGGTTTAGGGCATAGGTTTTAGGATTAAGGGTTTATGGTTTAGGGTTTAGGGTTTAGGGCTAAGGGTTTAGAGTTTGGATTTTAGTATTTAGGTTTTAACATTTATGGTTTAGGGTGTGGGGCTAGCAGTTTATAGTTTATGGTTTAGGGCTCAAGGTTTTGGTTTTATGGTTTAGGGTTTAGGATTTATGGCTCGGGGTATCTTGTTAAGGGTTTAGGGTCTAGAGGGTTTACGGTTTAGTATTTAGGGTTTATGGTTTAGGTTCTAGGCATTACTATTTAGAGTTTTTAATTTAGGGTTTAGAGTTTAAGGTTTAGGGTATAGGGTGGCTATAGGGTTTAGGAATTTGGTTTTAGGGTTTAGGGCTCAAGGTTAAGGGACCAATGTTTAGGGTTTAGGATTTAAAATTAAGGGTTTAGTGTTTAGGTTTTAGAGCTAGGGGTTCGGGGTTTAGGGTTTAGGGATCTTTGTTTAGGGTTTAGTTCTTAGGGGTCATGGTTTAGGGTTTAGGGTTTAGGGCATAGGTTTTAGGGTTTAGGTTTTAGGTTTTAGGGTTTAGGTTTTAGGGTTTACGGATTAGGTTATAGGGTTTAGGATTTAAGGCTCGGTGGTTTATGGTTTAGGTTTTAGGGATTTATGGTTTACATTTTAGGGATTAGGGTTTAGCATTTATGGTTTAGATTTTAGTGTTTAATTTTTAGGGTTTAGGGTTTACACTAAGGGTTTCGGACTTAGGGTTTAGGGTTTAAGGCTCATGGTTTAGGGTTTAGGGTTTAGGGTTTAGGTTTAGGGATTAGATTTTAGTGTTTAGGGTTTATGGTTTATGGTTTATGTTCATGGTTTTATGTTTTAGTGTTTATGGCTTAGGGTTTAGAGTATAGGGTTTACAGCTTAATATTTAGGGTTTAAGGCTTTAGGTTTAGCATTTAGGGGGTTTAGGGTTTAGGTTTTAGGATTTCTAGTTTAAGGGTTTACAATTTAAGGTTTAGGGTTTAAAGGGTTTAGGGTTTATGGCTCAAATTTTAGGGATTAGGGTTTGGGGTTTGGGGTTCAGATATAAAGGTTTATGGTTTAATTTTTAGGGTTTAGGATTCAAATTTATGGGTAAGGGTGTAGGGTTTATTTTTTATTGTTTAGTGTTTACATTTTAGGACTAGGGGTTTATGATTTAGGGTTTAGGGCTCGGGGTTTAAGGTTTAGGGTTTATCATTTAGGTTTTAGGATTTAGGGATTGGAGTTTAGGGTTTATGGCTAATGGTTTAGGGTTTAGGGTTTAGGGTTTAGGGATGAGGATTTAAAGTTTAGGGTTTATTTTTTAGGGTTTAGGTTTTGGGGATAAGGGTTTAGAGTTTAGGGTTTATGGTTTAGAGTTTGGGATTTAGGGTTTAGGTTTTAGGGCTAGAGGTTTATGGTTTAGGGCTAGGGGTTTAGGATTTAGTTCTTAGGGTTTAGGTTTTAGCTAAAATATTTTCATGGTTTCAAAAAATATCAAAGAATTTAACATGAAGGATCAAGCTAAAAACTCAATAAAACATAAAAGACCCATGGTTCAAATCATGCCTAAGATACACTCAAAGGTTTACAAAAATATTTATCAACAAATGATAGTGAAGTGATTTTAAATTTTGAATTGGAATGGGTTTAGGCTTTAGGTTTTAGTGTTTACGGTTTAGGGTTTATGGTTTAGAGTTTAGGGTTAATGTCTAATGGTATAGGGTTTAGGGATCAAGGTTTAGGGTTTATGGTTTATAGTTTATGTTTTTGGGTTTTAGGTTTAGCATTTAGGGTTTAGGGCTAAGGGTTTAGGGTTTAGGTTTTAGGGCTCATGGTTTAGGGTGTAGGGTTTAGGGCTCATGGTTTAGGGTTTAGGGTTTAGGGTTTAGGATTTAGGGTTTTAGGTTTAGTTTTTAGGTTTTTGATTAGGGTATAGGGTTCATAATTTAGTGTTTAAGGTTTATGGATTAGTATTTAGTATTTTGTTTATAAGATTTAGGGTTTAGGATTAGGGTTTAAGGATAATATTTTAGGGTTTGCGGGTTTATAGTTTAGGATTTGAGTTTAAGGTTTAAGGTTTTGTGTTTAGGATTGAGGCCTTAGGGTTTATGGTTTAGGGTTTAGGCCATAGGGTTCAGGGTTTAGGGTTTACGATTATGGGTTTATGTCTATATGTTTAGATTTTAGGGTGTAGGGCTCAAGGTTTAGAGTGTAGGGTTTATGGTTTATGGTTTAGGGGTTTCTTGTTTAAGATTTAGGGTTTATTTTTAGTTTTTAGGGTTTAGAGTTTAGAGGATTTATGGTTTAGGTTTTAGTATTTATGGCTCGGGGTTTAGGGTTTATGTGGTTTATGGTTTATGGTGTACATTTTAGGGGTTTTAGGGTTAAACATTTATGGTTTAGGGTTTAGGTATAAATGTTTAGGGTTTAGGGTTTAAATTTTGACGTTTAGGTTTTAGGTTTTAGGGATAGGTTTTTAGTGTTTAATATTTAGGGTTTAGGGTTTAGGTTTTAGGTTTTATGGTTTATGGTTTATGGTTTCAAGTTTAGGGTTTTGGGTTAAGGGATCAGGGGTTTAGGGTTTGAATTTTAATGTTTAGGTTTTAGGTTTTAGGGATAGGGTTTTAGGGTTTAAGATTTAGGGTTTAGGGTTTATGATGTATGGTTTATGGTTTATGGTTTCAAGTTTAGGCTTTTGGGTTTATGGATAAGGGTTTAGGGTTTAGGGATTAATGTTTAGGGTTTATGGATTATATTTTAGGGTTTAGGGTTTAAATTTTATGGCTAAGGGTTTAGGGTGGAGTGTTTAGGTCTCGGGGTTTAGGGTTTAGGGTTTAGGGCTCAAGATTTAGGATTTAGCTTTTAGGGTGTAGGGTATAGGGTATAGGGTATAGGGTACATGATATAGGATATAGGGTATAGGTAGTATAGGGTATAGGGTATTTGGTATAGGGTATAGGGTTTATAGTTAAAGTTTGGTTTAGTGTTTAGGATTTAGGGTTTATAGTTTAAGGCTCAAAGTTTAGGGTTTACAAATTAGGGTTTAGAGTTGAGGGTTTAGTGCAAAGGGTCTAGTGTTTAGGGTTAACGGTTAGGGTTTATGGTGTTTATAGTTAAGGGTTTATGGTTTAGGTATTATGATTTTAGGTTTAGGGTTTAGGGTTTAGGGTTTAGAACTATAATTGTAGGGTTTAGTTGTTATTGTTTAGTTCTCGAGTTTAGGGTTTAGTGTTTCAGTGCTAAGGGTTTAGGGTTTAGGTTTAGGGATTAGGGTTCATGGTATTAGGTTTAGGCCTTATGGTTTAGCGCTAATAGTTAATGGGGTTTATAGTTTATGGTTTAGGGTTTAGTGTTTATGATTTAAAATTTAGGGTTTAGTGTTTGAGGCTCGGGTTTAGGGCTTAGGGTTTAGGGTTTAGGGCTTAGGATTTAGGGTTTAGGTATTAGGGATAACATTTTAGGTTTTACAGTTTAGGGGTTTATAATTTAGGTTTTAGGTTTTAGGGTTAAGGGTTTAGGGTTTTGGATTGGTGTTTAGGATTTAGGGTTTAGAGTTTAGGGGTTAGGGATTAGGGTTTAGGGTGTAGAGCTTGGGTTTTAGGGTTTAGTATTTAGGGTTTAGTGATATGGTTTTAGGGTTTAGGGTTTATATTTTAGTCTTTTGGGTTTTTGGTTTAGGGTTTAGGGTTAATGATTTAGGGTTTAGGGTTTGATGTTTTTATGGTTTAGGATTTAGGGTTTAGGGATTATATTATAGGGTTTAGGGTTTAAATTTTAGGGTTTAAGCCTCGGGTTTTATGGTTTAGGGTTTAGTGTTTAGTGTTTAAGGGTTTATTATTTAGGGTTTTGGGTTTTGGGTTTAGGGTTAGGGGTTTAGGGCTCCAGGGTTTAGCATATACATTTTAGGGTTTAAAGATAAGGGTTTAATATATAGGGTTTAGGATTTAGGGATTTTGGGGTTTACGGTTTAGGGTTTATGGTTTATGGGTTTATGGTTTAGTGTTTAGGGTTTATTGTTTTGGGATTAGGGCTAAGGGTTTAGGATTTAGGGTTTGGGGTTTAGGATTAATAGTTTAGGGTTTAGGGTTTATTAATCAAGGTTTAGGGTTTATAATTTAAGGCTTAGGGTTTAGTTTTTGAGGTTTATGGTTTATAGTTTAAGGGTCGGGTTTAGGGTTTATCGTTTAAGGCTCACTGTTTAGTTTTTTGAGGTTTATGGTTTATAGTTTAAGGGTTAGGGTTTAGGGTTTAGAGTTGTGGGTTTATTGTAAAGGGTTTATGGTTTAGGTATAAGGGTTTAGGGTTTAGGGTGTTTACGATTAGGATTTAGGGAAAAAGGATTATGATTTAGGGTTTAGGGTCTAGGGTTAAGGGTTTAGGGTTTAGGGTTTATGGATTAGGGTTTAGGGTTAAGGATTTAGGGTTTAGGGTTTAGGAATAAAATTGTAGGGTTTATGGTTTATTCTTTTGTATTCATGGTCTCGGGTTTAGGGTTTAGGGTTTATGGTTTATTGATTAGTCTTTAGTGTTTATGGTTTCAAATTTTTAGGGTTTGTGGTTAAGGGTTTACGGTTTAGGTCTTATGATTTAGGGTTTATGTTTAGGGCTCAAGGTTCGGGGTAAAGTGTTTAGGGATTACGGCTTAGGGTTTAATGCTAAGGGTTAATGGGGCTTATAGTTTATGGTTTAGGGTTTAGTGTTTATGATTTAAATTTTAGGGTTTATCATTTAAGGCTAACAATTTAGGGCTTAGGGTTTATGATTTAGGCATCATGATATAGGTTTTAGATATTAGGGCTAAGGTCTTAGGGTTTATGGTTTAGGGGTTTATAATTTAGGGTTTAATGTTTAAGGTTTAGGGTTTGGGTTCCGAGTTTAGGGTTTAGGGTTTAAGGCTCAAGGTTTAGGGTTTAGGGTATAGGGCTCGTGGATTTAGGGTTTAGGGTTTAGTGTTATATGTTTAAGGTTAAGGGGGTTTAGGGTTTATGGCTCAAGTTTTATATTTTAGGGTTCAAGATTTAGGATTTATTATTTAGGGCTAAGGGTTTAGGGCTTAGGGTTTCAAGTGTTTATTGTATAGGATTTAGGGTTTAGGGATTAAATTATAGGGTTTAGGGTTTAATGTTTAGGATTTAGGGATTAGTTTTTACGGTTTAGGTTTTATGGTTTAGTGTTTAAGCGGTTTACTATTTAGGGTTTAGTGTTCAAGGGTTAGGGTTAGGGTTTTAGGGTTCGGGGTTTAGGGTATATAGTTTAATGTTTAGGGCTAAGGGTTTAAGTTTTAGGGTTTATGTTTTATGGTTGATGGGGTTTACAATTTAGGGGTTTTAGTGTTAGCATTTAGGCTTGAGGGCTTAGGTTTTATGACTCAAGGTTTAGGGTTTAGGGTATAAGATTTAAGTTTTAGAATTTAGGTTTTAGGGATAGGGGTTTAGGGTTTAATACATAGGGTTTAGAGTTTAGGGTTTACAATTTATGGTTTTGGGTTTAGTGTTTTAGGTTTAGGGCTTAGGGTTTAGGGTTTAGGGTTTTAGGTTCAGGGTTTTTATTTTAGGGTTTAGGTTTTAGGGTTTAGGGTCGAGTGTTTAGGGCTTATAGTTGAGGTTTAGGGCTCAAGGTTTAGGGTTTAGAGCTCGGGTCTAGGATTTAGGGTTTAGGGTTTAGTATTTATGTTTTAGGGTTTATTCATTAGGGTTTAGGGTATAAGGTATAGGGTATATGGTATAGGGTATAGGTTATGGGGTATAGGGTATAGGGTATAGGGTATAGAGTAAAGGGTTAAGGGCTTAGGGATTAGGGTTTAGATTTGAGGGTTTAGTGCAAAAGGTTTATGGTTTATGGCTAAGGGTTTAGGGTTTAGGATTTAGGGTTTTTATAGCTCAAGGTTTATGTTAGTGCAAAATCACAAAGCACCCTGGATGTTGATCAGATTTCTAGTTTGATCATACTAGCATCCAGTGTGATTGCACAACATTGAATCCTTTCTTTGAGTGTGGGACTCACAAAGATGAGAAAGGAATCTCCAGAGAAGGTTGGTTCCTCTTCCTAAACTACCTGCCACAAGTAATTCCAGTACAGGAAAGCTAATCTAATCCTAATCTAACCATGCCAGAGAGACAGAGAGAGAGAGAAAAGGGGAAAAAAGAGCCTACACTAAAACGGTGATACACCAAAGAAGGAAAATGTTGAACATCTATCAAAAATTCTACTAACAAAGACAGTGAGCGATGGTAAGGATGGACAGATGCATCACAAGCCCAAGGATAGATTTCACATGGAAAATGTCCCAAAACTCCATGAACACAGCTCCAAACCTATAATGAACATTCAAACGTGCACAAATACCTGCAATGAAGAGAGGCAAGAAGAAAACAAGCGAAAAACAAGCAAGGATGGACAGATGCATCACGAAACATGTTTTTGTTGCTTCAGAAGTTTGCACAGAACATCATTTTAATGGTAAAAGGCAAAAATTCCATTATAGAGAAGGGGAGGAGGTTTGAACTCCATTTTCAACCCTGGAGAAGAAAAGAAGGGAGGGCAGAGCTGAAAAGATGAACCACATGAATGTTCCCCTTTAGAAAGAAACAACTCCTTACAATTTATAGGAAGAATGAGAGAGGGAAGAGAGAGGAAATCCAGATCTACCCCAACCACTTCATTTAATTCATCTTATTATGGCGGTGGGTGAGAACCCTAGCAAAAAGTGGTGAACTTGTATTTTACATTAAAGCTAGTGTTTGAAACGTCAATTCGCCATTACCACGTGCTAGAGATGTTTCTTGATTTTCTCTCTCAAACTAAACCAAAATGTAATACTGACCATTGAATTGTGTAGAGAATTTTACCAGCTTTCCATTGATATAAATAATGTAAAAATCGAGCTCTGGATCAAAAGATATGGCGATATGAAGATTTAGGGAAAAAAAGCAGCCAAAACGGATTTTGAATTTTTCCCGCACTCTGCCACTCAAGTGCCACATGGCACGATTTCATTGGACGCGAGCCCTTCCTGACCATTTCCCCTTTTTTTGTCTTTAGAAAATTTTCCAAAATTTACCCACGGATCGATGAGGTGAAGACACGTGGCAAGATTTGATTCGTTGGCGGCTCTTTCGGCTTTTCGCATCCCCGCGTCCTTTGGCCCACCTATCCCAAATTATCTCAGGGACAAATATCTCCAATCTACCCGATTCGGGCTTCCTTGTCCCTTTTTGCGGTGAAGACACATGGCAAGATTCCATTGGCTCTTGGCTCTTTCAGCTTTTTTTTCGTGCCCCATGCATCCTTTTAGCCCAAATGTCCCGGATGAATGTCTCTTATTTCGACCGAATCGGTTAGTTCACATGCTTCACGTACTTTTGTCCCACCTGCCCGACTTCACAGGACAAATGTCTCCGAACCACCCGAAATGGACTGACTTGCACCAAACCGGCGATCTACATCCGCGCGTACTTTTTTGGCCTAGATGTCCCAGACCGCGCGAAACAAGACTTAGGTAATTTTCTTCATTTTTTCAGCCGGTTCGGCTTTTCACGCCCGCATGTCCCGTTGTCCCAACTCATGCGTGGACCGCCCGGCGGCTTTTCGTCGATTCATGCCCCAACATCCCAACCGTCCCTAAGGACCGCCTAGGACAATACTTAGTGATCTTCTCATTTTTTCACCCCAAGCTCAAGACAATGAACCTCGGTTCAACCGGGCCCAATCGGTACGACCCAAGCCCTTGGACCCGAAATGCCTCAAAATGCAGTCTTGCAACCATATTTTTTGCATTTTTTCCATTCTTTCTTACTCGTTGGGATTTCTTCTTATGGGAGAGTTAGAGAGAAGTTTGAGGACCCCAAAAACATGATTTTGGGCCTTGAATCAATCTATTTGCCTGGGACTGAATAATCTGATGCATGTTATCAAAATTACCCTGGGGTAAATTTTGGATAACGCTTAATGTTTAGGGTTTATAGTTTAAGGATCGGGGATGAGGGTTTAGGGCTTAGGGTTTACAATTGAGGATTTAGGTCAAAGGGTTTAGGGTTTAGAGTATTTATAGTTAGTGGTATAGTGTTTAGGGTTTAGGGAATAGGGTTCGGGGCTAAGGGCTTAGGGTTTATTGTTTATGGATTAGGGTTTAGGGATAATAATTTATGGTTTATGGTTTATGGTCGGGGTTTATAGGTAATTTTTAGTTCTCATGGTTTGGTTATTAAGATTTAGGGTTTAGGGTTTAGGGATTAATGTTTAGGGTTTAGGGTTTACGTTTTAGGGCTAAGGTTTTAGGGTGCAGGTTTACTAGGATAATGGTTTAGGGTATAATGTTTAGGGTTTAGGGATTAGGGTTTATTGCTAAGGGTTAATGGGGTTTACATTTTATGGTTTAGGGTTTAGGGTTTACAATTTAACATTTAGGGATTAGCATTTAAGGCTCGGGGTTTAGGGATCATGGTTTATGGTTTACAATTTAGGGTTTAGGACTAAAATTGTTGGGTTTAGGGGTTATTGTTTAGTTCTTATGGTTTTTGGTTTAGGGTTTAGTGTTTAGGGTTAAGGGTTGAAGGTTAAGGGCTCGGTGTTTAGAGTTTAGGGTTTAGGGTTTGGAATTTTTATATTTTAGGGTTTAGCTTTTATGGTTTAGTGTTTAGGGTTTAGGGTATAGGGCTAAGGGTTTAGGGTCTAGTTTTAGGGCTCAAGGTTCATGGTATAGGGTGTAGGGTTTAGGGCTTAGGGTTTAGTGCTAATAGTTAATGGGGTTTATAGTTTTTGGTTTAGGGTTTAGGACTTATGAATTAAAGTTTAGGTATTAGTGTTTAAGGCTCGGTGTTTAGGGCTTAAGGTTTAGGGTTTAGCATTTAGGATTTAGGGTTTAGGGATTAGGGATTATTTTTAGGGTTTAGGGTTTAGGGTTTTGAATTTTTAGGGTTTAGGTTTTAGGTTTTAGGGTTTAGGGATTTAGGGTTTAGGGTTTAGGACTAAGGGTTTAGGGTCTAGTTTTAGGGCTCGGGGTTCATGGTATAGGGTATAGGGTATAGGGTATAAGGTATAGGGTATAGGGTTTAGCGCTAAGGGTTAATGGGATTTACAATTTTTGTTTAGGGTTTAGGGTTTAGGATTTCATTTTAGGGATTAGCATTTAAGGCTTAGGGTTAAAGGATTAGGGTTTAGGGTTTAAGGCTAAGGATTTAGGGTTTAGGTATTAGGGCTAATTTTTTAGGGTTTACAGACTTATGGGTTTATAATTTAGGAATTAGGGTTTAATGTTTAGTGTTTATGGTTTAGGATTTAGCATTTAAGGCTTAGGGTTTTAGGTTTTGGTTAGGGGTTTAAGGTTTAAGGTTCATGGTTTACAGTTTATGGTTTATGGTTTGGAACTCGGGGTTTAGGGTTTAGTATTTAGGGTTTGGAGTTTACTTCTATGGATTTAGGGTTTGAGGGGTTTAGGGTTTAGGGATTAGTGATTTGGGTTTTATGTTTTAAGTTTAGGATTTAAGATTTAGGACTTAGGTTTTAGGGTTAAGGATTTAGGGTTTAGAATTTGAAGTGTTTATGGTTTAGGAATTAGGGTATAGGGGTGAGAGTATAGGATTTAGGGTTTAGGGCTCATGTTTTAGGGTTTAGGGTTTAGTGTTTAAAGGGATTACTATTTATGGTTTAGTTTAATGGGGTTTAGGATATATTGTTTGGGGTTTAGGGTTAATCGTTTAAGGTTTAAGGTTTAAGGGGTTTTGGGTTTAGGGTTTAGTGTTTTGATTTTTTGGTTTTGGTATTATTGTTCGGGGTTTAGGGCTTAGGTTTTGGGGTTTATGGTTTAGGGTTTAGCATTTTCGGTTTAGGGCTAAGGGTTTAGAGTTTAGGTTTTGGGGACTTATAGTTTAGGGTTTAAGGTTTATTGTTTAAGGTTTATGGTTTTAACTTTAGAGCTAAGCGTTAAGGGTTTATGCTTTGGGGATTTATGGTTTAGTGTTCGGGTTTTAGGGTTTAGTTTTTCATGGCTAAGTGCTTAGGTTTTAGGCTTTAAGGTGTAGGCTTTAGGGTTTAGGTTTTAGGGTTTAGGGTTTATATTTTAAATTTAAGTGTTTAGGGATAAGGGTTTAGGGTAAAGGGTTTAGGGTTTAGGGTTTAGGGCTCAGGGTTAAGGGTTGATTGTTTAGGGTTTAGGGTTTAGGATTTATGGTTTAGGGTTTATTATTTAGAGTGTAGTGATGAGTGTTTATGGGTTGGTTTTATTTGTTAGGGTTTACATTTTAGGTTTTGAGATTAGGTTTTAATGTTTAAGATTGAGTGTTTAGGGTTTAGGATTTGTTTTAGGAATAGGAATAAGGGATTAGGGCTCAAGTTTTAGGGTATAAGGTATAGGGTTAAGGGTTTAGCTAGGGATTTAGGGTTTAGGGTTTAGGGCTAAATGTTTAGGTTTTAGAGTTTAGGGTTTAAGACCGAGGGTTTAGAGTATAGGATTTAGGGTTTAGGGTTTAGATTTTAGTGTTTAGGGTTTAAAGATAAGGGTTTAGGGTTTAAGGCTCGGGATTTTGGGTTTAGGTATCGGGGTATACGGTTTATGGTTTAGGACATAGGGTTTAGGGTTTAGGGCTCATGGTTTTACTTGTTAGGGATTATAGTTTATGTTTTAGGGTTTATGGTTTAGAGTTTAGGGTTAAGGGTTTAGAGTTTAGGGATTATGGGGTTTAGGGTTTAACATTTAGGACCTAGGGTTTAGGGTTTGGGGTTTTGAGTTTAGGTTTTAGGATTTAGGATTTAGGGTTTTGGGTTTTGGGTTGTTTGTTTAGGGTTTAGTGTTTAGGGCTTAAATTTTAGGGTTTAGGGTTTAAGGTTTAGGGTTTAGGTTTTAGTGTTTATTGCTAAGTTTATAGAGTTTAGGGTTTAGGTTTTAAGGCTAGGTGTTTATGGTTTTGTGATCAAGGTTTATGGTTTATGGATTAGGGTTTGGATTTTATGGTTTTAGGTTTAGGGTTTCGGGTTTATGGCTCATGGTTTAGAAAATAGGGTTTATTGTTTAGGGATTAGGCTTTAGGCTTTAGGCTTTAGGGGTTATGGGTTGGATTTTAGGGTTTATGGTTTAGGGATTAGGATTTATATTTTAGGGTTTAGGGTTTAGGTTTATTGGATAGGGGTTTAGGTTTAAGTTTTTAGGGCTCAAAGTTTAGGGTTTAGGGCTATGGGTTTAGGGTTTAGGGTTTAAGGTTTATGGTTTAATGTTTATGGTTTAGGTTTTAAGGATTAGGGTGTATGGTATAAGGTATAGGTTATAGTGTTTAGGATTTATTGTTTTAAGCTTAGAGTTTAGTAACTAGGGTGCGGGGTTTATAGTTTAGGGTATAGGGTTTAGGGTATAGGGTTTAGTGCTTAGGATTTAGGGTTTAGGGTTTAGGGCTAGTGGTTTAGGGTTTAGGGTTTATATTTTTATAGTTAAGGATTTAAGGCTTAGGGTTTATGGTTTAGGGCTTAGGGTTTAGGGATAAGGCTTTGGGGTTTAGGGTTTAGGTATTAGGGTTTGTGGCTAAGGATATAGGGTTTAGGGTTTATGGATTGAATTGTAGGGTTTATAGATTATGGTTTAGTGCTCAAGGTTTGGGGTTTGTTTTTTTAGTGTTTAGGGTTTAGGGTTTAGGGTTTAAGGTTTGGAATGTTTATGGTTTATGGTTTAGGGTTTAGGTTTAGGTCTCAACATTTGGTCTTTAGGGTTTAGGGTTTATGATTTAAAATTTATGGTTTAGTGTTTAAGGCTCATGGTTTAGGGCTCAAGGTTTAGGGTTTAGAGTTTAGGATTTAGGTTTTTTTTTCATAGGGCTAAGGTTTTAGGGTTTACGGTTTAGGGGTTTATAATTTAGGGTTTAGGTTTTAATGTTTAGTTTTTAGGGTTTAGAATTTAGGGCTCATGGTTTAGGAATAGGGTTTAGAGTTTATGGTTTAGGGTTTTTGGTTTTGGGTTTTTGGTTTAGGGTTAGGGTTAGGGTTCGAGGTTTAAAGGTTTAAGGTTTTAGTGTTTTAGATTTAGGGTTTAGGGTTTAGGATTTAGGGATTAGGGTTTAGAGTTTAGGGTTTAGAGTTTAAGGCTCAAGATTTAGGGTTTATTGTTTAGGGTATGGGGTTTAGTGCTATGGGTTTAGTGTTTTGGGTTTAGGGATCATGGTATAGGGTTTAGGGTTTACGGTTTATGGTTAACGGTTTAGGCTATAGGGTTTAGGGTTTATGGCTCAGGGTTTAGGGTTTAGTGTTTAGGGTTTAGGGATAAGGGTTTAGGGTTTAAGGTTTTCGAGGTTTCTTGTTTAGGGTTTAGGGTTTAGGGTTTAGTGTTTAGGGTGTAGGGATGAGGGCTTAGGGGTTAGAGCATAGTTTTTAGGGTTTGGTTTTTAAATTTTAGTGTTTCGGGCTTAAGGTCTATGGTTTAGGGTTTATAATTTATGATTAAGGGTTTAGGGCTCATGTTTTAGGGTTTAGGGATTTGGGGATTAACAGGTTAGTGCTTATGATTTAGGATTTAGGGTTTAGGGATTAGGGCTCATGGTTTAGGGTATATGGTATATTGTTCAGGGTTTAGGGTTTATGGTTTAGATTTTATGGTTTAGGATAATGGTTTAGGGTTTAGGGCTAGGTATTTTTTTGCTTAGGGCTCAATGTTTAGGGTTTAGGATTTAGGGTTTAGTGTTTAGGGTTTAGGTATCATGGATTAAGGTTTAAGGCTTATGGTTTAGGGTTTATGAATTAGGGTATATGATTTATGGTTTAGGATTTTGGGTTTGTGGTTTAGGTCTTAGGGTTTAGTGTTTAGGGATTATGGTTTAGGTATTGACATTTAGGGTTAAGGGTTTAGAGTTTAGTGATTATGGGGCATTGGGTTCAGGGTTTAGGGATAGGGTTTTATGGTTTAGGATTTAAGGTTTAGAGTTTAGGATTTCATATTTAGGGTTTAGGGTTTAAGGTTTAGGATTTATGGTTTATGGCTTAGGTTTTATGAGTTAGGGTTTATTTTTAGGTTTTAGTGTTTATTGCTAAGTGTTTATAGTTTAGGGTTTAGGTTTTATGGTTTTAAGCTCATAGTTTAGGATTTATGGTTTAGGGTTTAAATTTTAGAGTTTGAGGTTTAGGGTTTAGGGTTTAGGGATCAAGGTTTAGATTTTAGGGTTTAGTGTTTATATTTTAGGGTTTAGGGTATAGGGTTTATGGCTAGGGGTTTATGGTTGAGTGTTTAGGGCTTTTATTTTAGGCTTTAGGGCTCATGGTTTAGGGTTTAGGGATTTGGGTATAGGATTTAGGGTTTTTGGTTTAGGTTTTAGGGTTTAGGGATTTGGGTATATGATATAGGGTATAGGGTGTATGGTATAGGGTTTAGTTCTAAGGGTTTAGGGTTTTAGTGCTAAAACTTTAGGTTTTTGGTGTTTAGGGTTAAGTGTTTAGGGTTTAGGGCTTATGGTTTAGAGTTTAGGGTTTAGGGATCAGGGTTTGGGGTTTAGGGTTTATTTATTAGGGTTTAGGAATAGGTATTTAGGGTTTAGGTTTTAAGGTTGAGGGTTTAGGGTTTAGGGTTTAGGGTTTATGCTTAGGGTTTAGGGTTAAGAATGTTTAGTGTTTAGGGTTTAGGGTTTAGGATTTAGGGTTAAGGGTTTTAGGCTTAGGGGTAAGGGTTTAGAATTAGGGTTTATGTTTAGAGCTCATGGTTAATGGTATAGTGTTTAGGGTTTAGGGATTATGGTTTAGTGCTAAGGGTTAATAGGGTTTATAGTGTATGGTTTAGGGTTTAAGGTTTATGATTTAAAGTTTAGGGTTTAACATTTAAGACTCATGGTTTAGGGCTCAGGATTTAGGGTTTAGGTATTAGGGCTAAGGTTTTAGTTTTTATAGTTTATGGGTTTATAATTTAGGGTTTAATGTTTAGGGTTTATGATTTATGGCTTAGGGTTAGGGGTTTAGGGTTTAAGACTCATGGTTTAGGATTTAATTTTATTGTTTAGGGTTTATGGTTTATGGTTTAGGGTTTAGTTCTATGGGTTTATGGTTTATGGTGTTTAGGTTTTTAAGTGTTTATGGTTTAGGATTCAGGGTTTAGGGATTATATTATAAGGTTTAGGGTTTAATTTTTAGGGCTTAGAGATTACGGTTTAGGATTTAGGTTTTAGAGTGTAGGGTTTGAGGGTTTTACTATTTAGGGTTTAGGGTTTAGGGTGTGGGGTTTAGGGTGTAGGGTTTAGGGCTTAGAGTTTTGGTATACGATTTATGGTTTAGGGCTAAGGGCTTAAGTCTTAGGGTTTAGGGGGTTGAAAGTTTATGGTTTAGTTTTTGTGTTTACTATTTAGTGTTTATTGATTACAAATAGGGTATTAGGTTTTGTGTTTAGGTTTTATTTTTTATGGTTTAGGGTTTTTAGTTTAGGGCTAAGGGTTTATTGTTTAGGTTTTTGGGGACTTACGGTTTATGATTTAGGGTTTATGTGGTTTATGGTTAAGAGTTTATGGTTTAGGGTTTAGCGATCGGGGTTTACAATTTACAATTTTTGGTCTAGTGCTAAGGGTTTAGGTTTAGGTTTTTGGAGATTTATGGTTTAGTGTTTAGGGTTTAGGGCTAAAGGTTTAGGGTTTAGGGTTTAGGGTTTATTTTTCTAGGCTAAGTGCTTAGGTTTTAGGATTTAGGGTTTAGGTTTTATGGTTTACGGTTTATAATTTAGGGTTTAGGGTTTAGTGTTTATGGTTTACGGTTTATGGTTAAGGGTTTATAGTTTATCTTTATATTTTTAGGGATGAGGGTATAGGGTATACGGTTTAGGGTTTCTCGGTCAATGGATTAGGTTTCATTGTGTAGGTTTTATAGTTTATCTTTTAGGGTTAATGGATCGTGGTATGGGGTTAAGGGTTTATAGTCGATGGATTAGTGTTTAGGGTTTAGGGTTTAGGTTTTAGGGTTTAGTGTTTAGGGTTTTTTGATAAGGGTTTAGGGATTAGGGTTTATGGGGTTTACTTTTTATTGTTTATGGTTTAGGTTTTAGGGTTTATGGTTTAGGTTTTAGGGTTTAGGGTTTATGTTTTAGTGTTTAGAGATTAGGGTATAATGTTTAAAATTTTGGATTTAGGGTTTAGATCTTAGGGTCTAGGGTTTAGTGTTTAGGCTTTAGGGTTTAGGGCTCAGGGTTTAAGGTTTAGGGATTTGGGGATTTATAGTTTAGTGCTTATGTTTAAGGATTTAGGGATTAGGGACTAGGGATCATGGTTTAGGGTATAGGATTAAAGGTTTAGGGATCGAGCGTTTAGGGATAATGGTTTAGGGTTTAGGGCTAGTGATTTTGGGTTTAGGGTTTAGGGCTAGTGATTTTGGGTTTAGGGTTTAGGGCTAGTGATTTTGGGTTTAGGGTTTAGGGCTCAGTGTTTAGGGTTTAGGGTTTAGTGTTTAAGGGTGGGGGTTTAGCTTTTAGATTTTAGGGTTTAGTGTTTTGGGTTTAGGGTTTAGGTTCTATAGTTTAGAGTTTAAGATTTAGGTTGTAGGCTAGGGGTTTTGAGTTTCAGGCTCATGGTTTAGGGTTTAGATTTTAGGGTTTCATGTTTAGGGTTTTAGCTTTAGGGCTCATGGTTTAGGGTTTAGGGTTTATGGTTTAGGGTTTAGGGTTTAAGGATTAAGGTTTATGGTTTAGGTATGGGTGTTTAGGGCTCATAGTTTAGGTTTTAGGGCTAAGAGTTTAGGGCTCATGGTTTACGATTGAGGGTTTAGTATTTTCGGTTAAGGTTTTAGGGATCATGGATTAGGGTTTATGGTATAGGGTATAGGGTATAGGGTTTATGTTTTAGGGTTTAGGGTTTATAGTTTAAGGCTCAAGATTTAGGGTTTATTGTTTAGGGTTTAGTGTTTAGTGCTAAGGGTTTAGAGTTTATGGCTAAAGATTTTGGGTTCAAGGTTTATGGTGTTTACGGTTAAGGGTTTAGGGTTTAATGTTTATGGTTTAGATTTTAGGGTTTAGGGATAAGGATTTAGGGTTTAGGGTTTAGGGTATAGTGTTAAGGTTTTAGGGTTTATGGTTTAGTGTTTACGGTTTAGGAAGAACATTGTAAGGTTTAAGGGTTATGGTTTAGTGTTGAGGTTTTGGGGTTTATGTTTTAGGTTTTAGGGTTTAGGGCTCACTATTTAGGGTTTATATTTAGGGATTAGGTTATCGATTGTTTAGGGTTTAGGGTTTATGGTTTAGAGCTTTGGGTTTATGGTTTTTATTTAGGTCTTAGGGTTTAGGCTAGAGGATTTAGGGTTTAGGGATTAGGGTTTAGCGCTAAGTGTTAACAGAAATTACAATTTACGGCTTAGTGTTTACAATTTAAATTTTAGTGTTTATTATTTAAGGATCGTGGTTTAGGGCTCATAGTTTAGGGTTTAGGGCTTAGGATTTAGGATTTAGGATTTAGGCATTAGGGATAAGGTTTTAGGGTTTACGGTTTAGGGGTTTTTATTTAGGTTATAGGGTTTAAAGTTAAGTGTTTAGGGTTTAGGGTTTAGCATATAGGGCTCATGGTTTAGGGTTAGGATTTAGTGTTTAGGGTTTAGGGTTTAGGGTTTAGGGTTTAGGGTTTAGGGTTTAGGATTTATTGTTTAGGGTTTAGGGTTTGTGTTTTAGGGTTTAGGGTTAGGGGTTTATGGTTTAAGGGTCGGGGTTTAGGGTTTATTTTTAGGCTTTAGGGTTTAGTTTGTAGGGCTCGGGGTTTAGGGTTTAGTGTTATGGGTTTAGGTGGTTTAGGGTTTATTGTTTTGTGTTTTTGCTTTTGGGTTTAGGATTTAGGGTTTATGGCTTAAGGTTTAGGGTTTATGGTTCAATATTTAGGATTTTGGGTTTAGGGCTATGGGTTTAGGGTTTGAGGTGTTTATGGTTCAGATTTAGGGTTTAGGGATTAGGGTTTAGGGTTTAGGGTTTAGGGTTTAGGGTTTAGGGTTTTTGTTTTAGGGTTTAAGGTTTAGGATTTAAGGGTTTTACTATTTATAGTTTCTTTTTAAGGGTTTAGGGTTTAGTGCTCAATGTTTAGGGTACATGGTTTATTGTTTACATCTAAGGGTTTAAGGTTCGGGGTTTATGGGGAATGAGTCGGGTTGACGGTTTAGGGTTTTGTGTTTAGTGTTTAGGGTTATAGGTTTTGGGTTTAGGGTTTAGTGTCTAGGGTTTATGGCTCGGGATCCTGGGGTTAAATCTTTAGGGTTTATGGTATTATGTTTAGGGATAAGGATTTAGAGTTTAGGTTTTGGGGACTTATGGTTTAAGGTTTATGGTTTAGGGGATTACGGTTCGGGGTTTATGGTTTATGGTTTAGGGATGAGGGTTGAATGTTTAGGGTTTAGGGTTTATATTTTTGGGTTTAGTGCTAATGGTTTAGGGTTTAGATTTTGGGGGTTTATGGTCTAATGTTTAGGTTTTAAGGTTTAGTGCTTAAGCTTTAGGGTTTAGGGTTCATGGTTTAGGGATTAGGGTTTAGAGTTTAGGGTTTACGGTTTATAATTTAGAGTTTAGGTTTTAGGGTTTAGGTTTTAGTGTTTACGGTTTTGGGTTTCTAGTTAATGGATTAGTGTTTGTGGTTTAGAGATTAGTGTTTAGGGTTTATGGATAAGGGTTTAGGGTTTAGGGTTTAGGGGTGAATTATTTAGGGTTTAGGGTTAATGGTTTAAAGTTTATGGTTTAGGTTTTAGGATTTAGGTTTTAGTGTTTAGGATTTAGGGACAAAGGGTTTAAGATTTATTTTTAGGGTTTACTATTTAGGGTTTAGTGTTTAGGGTTTAGTATTTATGGTTTAGGGATTAGTTTCTAGGGTTTAGTTTTTAGTATTTAAAATTTGGGGCTAGGGGTTTAAGGTTTATGGATTAGGGATTTACATTTTAGGGCTTATGGTTTAGGATTTAGGGATTAGGGCTCAAGGTTTAGGGTATAGGGTTAAGGGTTAAGGGGTAAGGGTTTAGATTTTAGGGTTTAGGGTTTAGGGATAAGGGTTTATGGTTTAAGGCTCATGGTTTAGGGTTTAGGTATGAGGTTATATGGTTTATGGTTTAGGATATAGGGTTTAGAGTTTAGGGTTAAGGGTTTAAAGTTTAGGGATTATGGGGTTTAGGGTATAGCATTTAGGACCCATGGTTTATTGTTTAGGGTTTAGAGTTTAGGTTTTACGATTTAGGATTTAGGATTTAGGGTTTTGGGTTTTGGATTTTTGTTTAGGGTTTAGTGTTTACGGCTTAATATTTAGGTTTTAGGGTTTAGGTTTTAGTGTTTATTGCTAAGTTTTAAGAGTTTAGGGTTTAGGTTTTAAGGATAGGGGTTTATGGTTTTGGCTCAAGGTTTATGGTTTATAGTTTAGGGTTTGGATTTTAGGGTTTTAGATTTAGGGTTTTAGGTTTAGGGCTCGGGGTTTAGGATATAGGGTTTATGGTTTAGGGATTAGGGTTTAGGGTTTAGGGGTTATGGTTTAGGGGTTAGGGTTTAGGGGTTAGGTTTTAGGGGTTAGGGTTTAGGTTTATTGGATATGTGTTTAGGGTTGAGTCTTTAGGGTTCATAGTTTAGGATTTAGGGCTATGGTTTTAGGGTTTATGGTTTAAGGCTTAGGTTTTAGAGTTAAAGGTTAAAGGTTTAAGGTTTAAGGTTTAGGGTTTAGGGATTAGGGTTTAGGGTATAGGGTATAGGGTATAGTGTTTAGGGTTTCTAGTTTCAGGCTCAAAGTTTAGTAATTAGGGTGTAGGGTTTATAGTTTAGGGTTTAGGGTTTAGGGTATAGGGTTTAGTGCTTAGGGTTTAGGGTTTAGGGTTTATGGCTAGTTGTTTAGGGTTTAGGGTTTAAGTTTTTATAGTTAATGTTTTAGGGCTTAGGGCTTATGGTTTGGGGTTTAGGGTTTAGGGATAACGATTTGGGGTTTAGGGTTTTGGTATTAGGGTTTATGGCTAAGGATATAGGGTTTAGGGTTTAAGGTTTGGGGTTTATGGATAGAATTGTAGGGTTTATAGGTTATGGTTTAATGCTCAAGGTTTGGGGTTTATGGTTTAGTGTTTGGGGTTTAGGGTTTAGGGTTTAGGGATAATTGTTTAGTGTTTAGGGTTTGGAATGTTTATGGTTTATGGTTTATGGTTTAGGTTTATGTTTTAGTTTTTAGGGTTTAGGGTTTGGTGTTTAGGGATTAGGGTTTAGTGTTAAGGGTTAATGTTGTTTACAATTTATGGTTTATGGTTTATGTTTTATGATTTAAATTTTAGGGTTTAGCATTTAAGGCTCATGGTTTAGGGCTCAAGGTTTATGGTTTACAGTTTAGGATTTAGGTTTTATGGATTAGGACTAAGGTTTTAGGGTTTACAGGTTTAGGGGTTTATAATTTAGGGTTTATGTTTTAATGTTTAATTTTTAGGGTTTAGCATTTAGGGCTCGTCGTTTAGGAATAGGGTTTAGAGTTTAGGGTTTTGATTTAGGATTAGGGTTAGAGTTCGGGGTTTAGGGTTTTATATTTAGGGTTTAGGGTTTAGATTTTAGGGTTTAGGGTTTAGTTGTTAGGGTTAGGGTTTAGAGTTTGGGGTTTAGGGTTAATTGCTCAAGGTTTAGGGTTTATTATTTAGGGTTTAGGGTTTAGTGCTATGGGTTTAGTGTTTTGGGGTTTAGGGTTTAGTGTTTTTATTTTGGGTTGAGGTTTAGGGTTTATGGCTCGGATTTAGGATTTACGATTCAAGATTTAGGATTTAGGGTTTAGGGCTAAGGGTTTAGGGTTTGAATTTATTATTATTTTAGATTTAGGGTTTAGGGATTAGGTTATAAAGTTTAGGGATTAGATTATATGGTTTAGGGATTAACGTTTAGGTTTTTGGGTTTAGGGCTTAGGCTTTGGGGTTTAATATTTAAGCTTTTTATTGTTTAGGGTTTAGAGTTGAAGGTTTAGTGTTTGGGGTTTATAGTTTGTTTTTAATGGTTTAGGGGTCAGGTTTTAGGGTTCACATTTTTTGGTCAATGGTGTAGGGTTTAGGGTTTAGGGCTCGGGTTTAGGGTTTAGTTTATTAGGGTTTAGTGTTTAGGGTTTAGAGGATTTAGGGTTTAGGTTTTACGGGGTTTATGGTTTAGGGGTTTTAGGTTTTAATGTGTAGGGTTTAGCATTTAGGGCTTAGGTTTTAGGACTCAAGGTTTAGGGTTTAGGGTTTAATGTGTAAGGTTTAGGTTTTAGGTTTTAAGGATAAGGGTTTAGGGTTTAAGATTTAGGATTTACGGTTTAGGGGTTACGGTTTAGTCTTTTTTTGTTTCACGTTTAGGGTTTATATTTTTGTTTTAGGGCTCATGGTTTACGGTTTATGGTTTAAGGTTTAGGGTTTAGGGTTTAGGGTTTAGGTTTTATGGTTTATGGTTTAAGGATCAAGGTTTAGGGTTTAGGGTTTATGATATCACCGAATCACAACACCCTTATGTTTATACAAGTGCATATACTTGAACTCACGGTGTGATTGGATAACATGGGTACTATCTCCAAGTTGTGGGACTTGCTACTTGAGATAGACCTCCAGAGAAAGCTGGTTCTTTCTCCTAAACTACCTACCACAATCTACTCTAATGTAGGGGAAACTAACTATTCTAATCTAAATTTCCAAGGGACCAGGGAGAGAGAATGCATAAAATGAAAGCCTACACTAAAGCGGTGATACACCAGAAAAGGAGTGGTGAACACTTCTAGTTCTGCAGATAGACACAGATCATGGAATGCAACATAAACATCATGCACAAACTAATAAGATGTAATTGAAAGTTTGAAATGAAGCAAACAACACAACCAAAGGGCTGAAAACTGATCACAGAGCCTGTATTATCATTTCCACTATGTCAAAAATCCTTGCATTACAACATCAAAAAGGTAGAAAACCTATTACCACCATCAAAATGTCTGATAATTACAAAAATCACTTGTTGAAGGTGAAAGAAGAAGCTTTCTATCCAAAGAAAATGTTCCCCCTAAAAAAATGAGCCAAATCTGGCTTTTACAATGCATGGGTCGAGCCCAGGAGAGAGAAAATGTGTAAAAACATGGGAGCCATTCCCATTAAATGAAGATGCATTAAAACAACATGGGCATCCTTACATACCCATGCCCTGACATTTTTGGCCATGTTGAAGAAGAATGTGACCCATTTTGCATTAAAATGGTTGTTGAAACGTCATTTCGGCCATTACCATGTGCGGAGACGTTTCTTGATTTTCTCTCTCAAACTAAATAAAAATGCAAAAATGACCCCAGAATCATGTAGAGAATTTCACCATCTTTCCATTGATATAAAGAACGCAAAAACCAAGCTCTGGATCGAAAGATATGGCGATCTCAAGTTTTAGGGCAAAAAAAAGCCAAAATCGGGTCGGCGGGCAAAAATTTGAAATTCTGACCCGTTTTGGTCTTTGAATTTTTTTTTGAATTTTTTCCATGCTCTACCACTTGGATGACACATGGCGAGATTCCATTTGGTGGTGGGGGCAGTGCGCCAAAACTCACCCTTTGGACTTTCGGCAAAATATTTTGCCAAAAATTCTAATTTTTGCCCCACTCCGCTGGGTTGATGGTGAAGACACGTGGCGAGATTTGATTCATCCACGGGCCTCCTTTCAAAATTTTACCTTGCGCTAAACACATAGCAATTTTTTCAAATTTCTTCCCCTTCTTACACGTGGCATGTTCTGATTCATCCGCAGCCTCCTTGTCTCTTTGCAGCCTTTTCACCTTTTCACCTTTTTACGTCCCACGCGTCCCTCTCGTACTTTTATCCCGGCTGTCCCGAATGAATATCTCTAAACTAAGCTGAAATGAACTCTCTTTGAAAAACCAGCTAATTCACATCCCACGTGTACTTTTTTCCTAGATGTCCCAAACGAATATCTCTCGAACTACCCAAATGGGTGTCTTTTTCGGAAACCGCCGATTCGCGTCCCATGCGTACTTTTGTCCCGGCTGTCCCAAACTACACGAAACAAAAGACTTAGATGATTTTCTTTTCTTTTGGCCATTTCAGCCTTTCACATCCCACATGTCCTGATGTCCCAACTGTCTCATGGACCACCTGGGACAAAAATGTCTGACTTAGCTGATTTTCTTTGTTTTTTTGGCCCCAAGCTTGGTACGACGAACCTCAGTATGACCCGAACCCTTCAGACTTGAAATGCTTTAAAACAGTCATGTGACCTTATTTTTGCATTTTTTCCACTTTCTCAACTTGTTGGGATTTCTTCTTATATGGGAGAGTTAGAGAGAAGCCGAGGGGCTAGAAAAACATGATTTCGGGCCTTGAATCAATCTACTTGCTCGGGATCGAATAATCTGATGCATGTTATTGAAATTACCTTGAGGGTGAATTTTGGATAACAATTTTGGTGACTCAGCGGGGTCATCTACCTGCTGGATGAAGTTACCAGTTTCCTGAAGCATCCATTGGGCATGGAGTCATGAGTTGTCTATTCGGAACCCCAACTGACTTAGAATGTCGCAAGGAGGAAGATGGAATATCACCCGATGGAAGCAAGGGCTGCAAAACATCTCCAGGGACAACAAGCCTATGCCAAAGCACTTAGGGAAAGAAAAAAACCTATAGCAAAACAATGTGCACAAGCACTTGGAGGAATGAAAACCTAAGCTAATATTTAAAAGGTGGAGAATTTCCCTTTAGTAGGATTGCTTTAGATAGATTCCATTGATTTGGAATCTGCAGTTCTTCGCCATCCAATGTAGACAATTGGAAGGCATTGTTGTCCTTACACTTTGTGACCATGTATGGGCCACTCCAAATGGCATAAAATTTTGAATGCCTTCCTGGTTTTTCTCTATCTGCATCCCATTTTAACACTAGATCTCCAACTTGGAAAGATCTACTCTTGTCCTTACTATCAAAGGTCTTCTTAATCAAAGCTTGATCCTTCTCCATTACTTGGGATGCCCGATCTCTAATCTCTTGGAGCTCCATCAACTCTGCATATCTCACCTCCATGGACCCAAACTCTAGCAACTCTAACTACTTCATGAGTTCTAATGTTGGCAACTCAAGTGACATGGGCAAGATTGCCTCTCTTCCATAAAAAAGCTTGAATGGAGAGTTACTGTGGATCTCTTGGGAGTTATCCTATCAGCCCATAAGGTTGATTTGAGTTTGGTATACCAAGACCTCGATTCTCATCAAGAGTCCTTCTAATGATCCTCAACAAGTTCTTGTTTGTGGATTCAGCACAGCCATTACCCCGAGGGTAGTATTTTGATGAAGTACTTAGGTAGATCCCATTATTGACAGCCCACTCAGGTCACCTTGGATCTAATGAATGCTAATGCATTATCTCGAGATTATTGTAGCAGGTATGCCAAATCTGGTTACTATCCCCTCATAGAAGTCTAAGATGCTAGACTCATTTGCTTCCTTGAGTGCTCTTGCTTGATCCATTTGGTGAAGTAGTCTATGGCTATCAAAATCCACTTATGCCCTTGGCTTGAATTAGGATTAATGACTCCAATGAAGTATAAACCCCATTGCATGAATGGCTGGTCAACTGAAATTAGATGCAATGGGAAGGCAGCAAGCCTCTCTTTACCTATGAAAAATACACAATTGTTGCACCTTTTGATCCACGTGAAGCAATCACTTTGAAAATCTTGGGCCAATAATAACCAACCTTCATGATTTTTAGGGCTATCACTCTTGGTGTAAAATGACCACTAGCTGGTCCACCATGGAACTCTTCCAACACCCTATGAATCTGATTTGTGTTAATGCATCTCAGTAGCACTCCATTCACATCTCTCTTGAACAAAACACCGTCTACTATGGCATATGGGACAGCCTGCAATCTGAAGTGTCTTCTTTGGGTTTTGTTCATCTCTGGAGGGCATAGGCCCGTGCTTAGGAAGTGCATTATACCTTGGGTCTAGCAAGGAGTGGGGACAACATTATCCTCTTCTTGAGTGCTACCTTGCACATGGCTGTCTTGAACTATCAAAATAGCCTCTTCTTTATTGCATACTCCTTTTTGCTTGTTCAGAATCAGCTGCTCACATAATCCTTTTCCTCTTATCAGCTTGGTGACCTTGATCTCAATGTCATACTCCATGACACGAGTGATCCAACCTGCTCTTTTCTCATTCAAATCCTTATTTAGGAGGAAGTCATTTACTACCGCATGAGAGACCAACAACTAAACTTTGTTGTTTGAGACTAGATGCTTGAATTTTTCAATCTTATGATTCTTTGCAAGTACATACTTCTCAATAAAAGAATATCTCACCTCATATTCCTCCGAGGATTTGGCTGAAGAAAGCAATTGGCTGCTCATCATTGTCCTTGTTCTATTGCACCAAAATGGCGAAATAGAATCATTACCTCCAAATGCATAGAAGATGAAATCCTTGGAGAAATCTAGGTTGATGAGAGTTGGTGCTTGGGAGATGGCTTCTTTGATTGCTTCAAAACCCTCCTTGCATTCTATTGTCCACTTGAAAGCCATGATTTTCTTCAACATTTTGGTGATAGGTTTGACAAGGGCTGCAAAATCTGCAGGACAAACCTCCGAACAAAGTTTATTCTCCCCAAGAAACTCTGAAGGGCCTTCTTGTGGCTTTGCAATGGTAGTGCTCTTATGGCTTCAACCCTCTCTAGATCAATTGCTAATCCTTCTTTGGAGACAATATGGCCAAGGAGCTTTCCTTCATGTGCTAGGAAGATACACTTCTCGGGATTCAAAGACACTCCAAATCTCCTACACCTTTGGAAGACTTGTCTCAAATGAGAGAGGTGGTCTCTTATTTTTGAAAAAACAGTGATATCATCAAGGTATATCAGCACCACGTTGTTGATCATACCTTTGAACGCCATGTCCATTGCTCTTTGGAAGGTAGCTCCAGTGTTGGATAGCCCAAATGACATTTTCCCGTATGCATAAGTTCCCATTTCGTTGTGAAGGCTGTCTTGAACTGATCTTCTTCCTTCACCATAATCTGATTATAGCACTTGAGTAGCTATCAAGTAGTGAAAACCTCTCAAAGCTAGCCACCACTTGCAAAAATTTTCCATAGAAGGGAGTGGGTAATGGTCCTTGAGAGATGCTCTATTCAAGTCTCGAAGTTAACACACAATCTGATCTCTCCACTCTTGTTTCATTCGGAAAAAGTTAGCAACCCAACTAGAATGCTTGATTGGGAATATGATTCTTGACTCAATCAACTTGTTCAATTCCTTCCTCATGAGAGGTTCCATGAGTGGATTGACCGGCCTTTGTTTCTACTTGATGGGATTAGTATTTGGATCAAACTCAATGGTGTCTTGAGCCAACTTGGGATTGAAACTTTTCAACTCTTCATAGTTCCAAGCAAACACATCAGGGAGCTCTTGACACAATTGTATGAACTCATACATTTCTTGTTCAGTTGTCATCTTTCCAATTTGCAATGGTTTGTTCTCTTCCACCTAGATGGATACTGAATCTTCTCTCTTGACCTAAATGTTTGCTTTCTCTTTCCTAAACTGATCATTGGGATTGAAAATGGACTCCAAAGTGATAAGTCCCTTAGGTAGCTTGTTAGTTCTCAACTGTACCACTTGGTCACCATACTGTTGTTCCAATTTTTCCTAATTTTTAGTTGAGAACTCAGCTTCTTCTTGCAAGAAATGGATGATTTGCTGGTCATTCTCAAACACTTGCCAACTTACATTGTTATCCAACACTAAAGGCCTCACAATCACATGGATGTTTGGCTATACCTTTTCCTTTTGAATGCTTTCCACAATATCAAAGGCTTCCCCAACTGTTGCAATCATGTCAGCAGCTTGGTTCTCTGCCCTAGGAAATGATTTGATGCCAAAGCCCTCAAAATATTCAATGAGGTCCCACACCCTATTCTTGTAGCACTTGAGTAGATCATTCTTGGCAGCATGCTACCCTTTGACCTGATTTACAATCAATTCACTATCACGAAAGACTTGCAAATTCTTTATTCCTCTCTTTATTACCCAATACATCCCTTACACCAAGGCTTCATATTCAGCAGTGTTATTGGAGCATGCAAACTGAAATCTAAAAGATGAATAGTACTTTACTCCTTGAGGTGAAACCAGCATGGCTCCCCCTCCAAAGACCTTGTCTACTCCTTGATCCATCAAAAACAACTACCATACCTCATTATCATCCTTGTGGTCTAGCTTGGTGATGCTAGGAATGGGCTGATCTTCTTCATGTATGCAATAGACTCCTAGCTCAGATTCTTCTACTTCTTGATAAGGATCAAAAGCATGCACCTTGTTTTCCCATTCATCAAGAGTTAGATCCGGATGCTTCCAACCTTGGTGTCAGCTTTATCAGTGCTTGGGTGATCTTCTTGATCAAATGCCGAACAATTGGCATTGATCTGACTTGGAGTGTAGGGCTCAATGTGGAAGTTTTCAATAGGTTTAGACATGATTGTAGCTTTGGTTGCATACCTCATTCTGAAAAGCATGTGTGACCAATCAACGAGATAAATATACTCCAATCTTGGTGTGAAATATCTTGACAAACATAGGGCAAAGAGTGGTGGAAGGTCTATAACTGATACATCTTGTAAAAAAACAACATTTGGACATGCATGCAAGGTAAGAATCAAGTTTCTAATCACCCCAACTATTGTTACTACTGTCCCATCCAACTGCACTACCCCTTTGGATATGGTTTCATATTGAATTCCTAGCTAATCAGCTATTTACTTGGGCATCATTGAGCTACTTGCCTCGTAATCAATCATGTAATTGTGCACCAATTGGTTTCCAATGATTAATGAGACATAAAAAGGAGGGGGCTTCAACATTTTACCTTGATGTCCTCCATGATTCCCTTCGGGATGGGAAACATTTGTGAGGACCTTCTCTTGCATTTGGACTTGCTAATTCAAAGTTGGCAAGTCCTTCATGGAAGCTTGTAGCAAATTTCTTTGGCCAGGATAGATACGGATTCCCACATTGATATATTTTCATTTTTCTTCTTCATCGATCAATGATACTAAATGGTGATGAAGGATCTCTTTGTTGTCCCTTGGTTTACATATTCATCCCTTGCATGTGGGCAGCAACAATTGGTATTTGAGTTGGTTTAGGATCTAGTTTGGGTGCTCCTTACATGTTTGGGACTATATTTTGTTTGCCAAAATATTGTGGAGTGGTAGAAGGTTGTGGATTACTTGGAGCCAATGGCTGTCCTTCACCCAAATTTCTCCTTTTTGACCTTGTGTTGGCTGCAAGACTTTGAGAGGGTATTTGATTCATACCACAGAAATCTTCAGCCTGCCAATTGACAAGATTAGTTTTGTTCGGTGATGTTCCTTGCTGAGGTGCTTCTTGTTGCTGATCCTCTTCATGGTTGGACTCTTGTGACCCACCAATGGTTTGCACCATAAGAGCCTGATTTAATGCACTGTTAAAACACATTGATTGGTTATGTGGTGATTGCCACGGAAACACTAATCATATTCTTGGGCCATGTTATTTTGCACCAGATGCAAAGCTCGGATGTGGATGCGACATTGAGGTTATCAGGCTAAAATGGTCTGTTGGTAGGAGGCCTTGCTTGATTCCAATTTACAACTAGATTGGGTGGTCTTTGAGGCTGATATGACTTGCTGTTAGGCCGAGCTTGAGGCTAGAAGGAAGGTCTAAAACCTTGAGCTTGCTTTTGCCTTTTGAGTGTAACTAGCTCATTACCTATATTTTGCAATTACTTCATGAATTCTTGAAGCTCATTTGGGGCACTTGGAGATGAAGTAGAAGCTTCATTTGAGCTATGATTTCTAGGGGTGGGAGAAGGATCCAAACTAGGTGCTTGATTAGTGTTTAGGCTCTCTAAACTTGGAAACAATGGCATGGGGGTCTAGGGGCTAATTTGCCATCTTGGATCAAACAATTTTCAGCCCTAATGGTAATTCTATAAGTGATAGGGATAGTTATGCCTCCCATGGACTGAATCAAAATAGAAATATCAGAATTTAGAGCTTTGAGATAGTAAAGAAAAGCACCTTCTATTGGCCTGACTACCACCGAAATTCTCTCCCAAGTCATTTGAAATCTGAAGTTAAAATCAGTCAGCTACTCATTGGGAGCTCTCTTGATGGTTGTCAGCTGCTCCAAAAGGGAGAAGTTGTCTCCATTTTCCCCAAACTGCTCATGAAGGGCTATACATAGCTGATTCCAATTTTGAATAGAACCTGAGGCAAGACTCCTGAACCATTGCAAAGCTTTCCCTTTGAATGAAGATGCCAGCAGTTTGATAGTAACTTGCATCTCATTGATCTCATGGATTACACAAATGTTAGCAATATCCTTAACATGATCACCAGGAGTGGTCTGATTTTCTCCAGTGAAGTACGGAATGTTCTTCAATGCTGCAACTGGGATTGGATTTTGTGCATTGAGAGCAAGTGGGCTGTTACCAGTGAAATTGACATAGGGGTTGTTTTGTGCCATTCTAATTGGTCTTAGAACCCTTGTTGACTGAATGAAAGGCCTACCAGGTGGAGGAGTTGAGAGAGTTCTGTTTGGTGGAGATGGAGACCTTTGAATCCTTCTTCCTCTTTTCCTTCTTCTTGGAGATAACTGTAGATATTCAAACAACACCTCTTCTTCTCCAGCTCTTGACCTTGTAGTGATTCTTCTCATGAGTTTTCAGGCCTGCACTGCTAAAACCAGCTGATTCTTCCCCTTGGAGTCGCCAGATGTGCAATTTATAGCTCTTTTAAGCAAGAAAATTGTAGAAAATGCACAAAAATTTTGTTAGAATGAAGATGAAGACCTCTAAGGTCCCACCAGGCGTGCTAAAACTGTTATCACCGAATCGCAGCACCCTTATGTTTATACAAGTGCATATACTTGAACTTACGGTGTGATTGGATAACATGGGTACTATCTCTAAGTTGTGGGACTTGCTACTTGAGATAGACCTCTAGAGAAAGCTGGTTCTTGCTCCTAAACTACCTGCCACAATCTACTCTAATGCAGGGGAAACTAACTATTCTAATCTAAATTTCCAAGGGACCAGGGAGAGAGAATGCATAAAATGAAAGCCTACACTAAAGCAATGATACACTAGAAAAGGAGTAGTGAGCACTTCTAGTTCTACAGATAGACACAGATCATGGAATGCAACATAAACATCATACACAAACTGATAAGATGTAATTGAAAGTCTGAAATGAAGCAAAAAACACAACCAAAGGTGAAAACTGATCACAGAGCCTGTATTGTCATTTCCACTGTCAAAATCCTTGCATTACAACATCAAAAAGGTAGAAAACCTGTTACCACCATCAAGAGGTTTGATACTTGCAAAAATCACTTATAGAAGGTGAAAGAAGAAGCATATCCAAAGAAAATGTTCCCCCTCAAAAATGAGCCAAATCTGGCTTTTACAATGCATGGGTGAAGCCGGAGAGAGAAAACATGTAAAAATGTGGGAGCCATTCCCCATTGAATGAAGATGCATTAAAACAGCATGGGAGTCCTTATAGACCCATGCCCTGACATTTTTGGCCATGATGAAGAAGAATGTGATCCATTTTGCATTAAAACTAGTTGTTGAAATGTCATTTACGCCATTACCACGTGCGGAGATGTTTCTTGATTTTCTCTCTCCAAACTGAACCAAAATGAAAAAATAAAATGGAATCATGTAGATAATTTCACCATCTTTCCATTGATATAAAGAACGTGAAAAACTAAGCTCTAGATCGAAAGATATGGTGATCTGAAGTTTTAGGGCAAAAACAGGCCAAAATCGGGTCGGCGGGCAAAAATTTGAAATTCTGACCCGTTTTGGTTTTTGAATTTTTTTTTGAATTTTTTCCATGCTCCACCACTTGGATGACACGTGGTGAGATTCCATTTGGTGGTGGGGTAGTGCGCCAAAACTCACCCTTTGGACTTTCAACAAAACATTTTGCCAAAAATTCTAATTTTTGCCCCTTTGCTTTGGGTCGATGGTGAAGACACGTGGCAAGATTTGATTAAATCCACGGGCCTCCTTTCAAAATTTTACCTTGCACCAAACACTTAGAATTTTTTTCAAATTTCTTCCCCTTCTAACATGTGGCATGTTCTAATTTGTCCGCGGGCCTCCTTGTCTCTTTGCGGCCTTTTCACCTTTTCACGTCCCTACGTCCCTCGCGTACTTTTGTCCCGGCTTGTCTCTGAGACGAATATCTCCAAACTACTTGAAATGGACTATCTTTCAGAAAACCAGATGATTCACATCCCATGCATACTTTTGTCCTGGCTATCCTGGACGAATATCTCCAAACTTCTCGAAATGGACTGTCTTTCAAGAACCGCCGATTCACGTCCCACGCGTACTTTTGTCCCGGCTATCCCAAACCGTGTGAAACAAAAGACTTAGACAATTTTATTTTCTTTCGGCCATTTCAGTTTTTCATGTCCCATGTATCCCGACGTCCCAACTGTCCCATGGACCACTTGGGACAAAATCTCTGACTTAGCTAATTTTCTTTGTTTTTTCGGCCCAAGCTTGGTACAATGAAAAACTCCTCAGTATGACCCAAACCCTTCGACCCGAAATGCTTTAAAAAATCATGCGACCTTATTTTTTGCATTTTTTCCACTTTCTTAACTTGTTGGGATTTCTTCTTAGATGGGAGAGTTAGAGAGAATCCGAGGGGCACCAAAAACATGATTTTAGGCCTTGAATCAATATACTTGCTCAAGACTGAATAATTGTATGTTATCGAAATTACCTTGAGGGTGAATTTTGGATAACATTAATATTTGAGGGTTTAGGGTTTATGGCTAAGGGTTTAAAGTTGAGTGTTTAGGGCTCATAGTTTATGGTTTAGGGCTCATGGTTTAGGGTTTAGTGTTTAGTGTTTAATTTTTAGGTTTATAGATTAGGGTATAAGGTATAGGGTATAGGTAATAGGGAATAAGGTATAGGGTATATGGTATAGGGTATAGGGTATAGGTTATATGGTATAGGGTTTAGCTTATAGGGTATAAGGTATAGGGTATAGGGTATAGGGTTAGTTTTTAGGGTTTATAGTTAAATTCTCATGGTTTAGTGTTTAGGGTTTATAGTTTAAGGGTAAGGGTTTAGGGTTTATGGCTTAGTGTTTAGATTTTATAGTTTATTGTTTATTGCAAAGGTTTTAGGGTTTAGGGATAATGGTTTCGTGTTAATGGTTTAGGGTGTTTATAATTAATGCTTTAGGCTTTAAGGCTTATGGTTTAGAGTTTAGGGTTTAGGGTTTAGGGCTAAGGGATTAGAGTTTATGTTTTATGGATTAGGGTTTAGGGCTAAGGATTTAGGGTTTAGGGTTTAGGGTTTATAGTTTAGATTTTAGGGATTAAGGTTTAGGGTGTAGGATTTATATTTTAGTGTTTAGGGTTTAGGGTTTATGGCTAAGGGTTTAGGATTTATGGCTAAGGGTTTAGGGTTGAGTGTTTAGGGATCATTGTTTAGGGTTTAGAGCTCAAGGTTTAGGGTTTAGGACTTAGGGTTTAGGACTTAGGGTTTAGGGTTTAGGACTTAGGGATTAGGGTTTAGTATTTAGAGTTTGGGGTTTACTTCTATTGATTTAGGGTTTAGAGGTTTTAGGGTTTAGGTTTTAGGGATTAGTGATTTGGGTTTTGGGTTTAAAATTAAAGATTTAGGAATTAGGGTTCAGGGCTAAGGGTTTAGGATTTAGGGTTTCAAGTGTTTATGGTGTAGGATTTGGGGTATAGGGATGAGAATATAGGATTTAGTTTTTAATGTTTAAATTTTAAGGCTCAGGTTTTAGGGTTTAGTGTTTAGTGTTTAAGGGTTTTACTATTTAGGGATTAGGCTTTAGGATTTAGGGTTTAGGGGTTAGGATTTAGGGGTTAGGGTTTAGGATTTATGGATCAAGGTTTAGGGATTAGGATTTATATTTTAGGGTTTAGGGTTTAGGTTTATTGGATAGGGGTTTAGGTTTGAGTGTTTAGGGCTCAAATTTTAGGGTTTAGGGCTATGGGTTTAGGGTTTAGGGTGTTTAAGGCTTAGGTTTTAGAGTTTAAGGTTTAAGGTTTAATCTTTAGGGTTTAGGTTTTAGGGATTAGGGTATATGGTATAGGATATAGGGTATAGGGTATAGTGTTTAGGGTTTAAGGCTTAGGTTTTAGAGTTTAAGGTTTAAGGTTTAATGTTTAGGGTTTAGGTTTTAGGGATTAGGGTATATGGTATAGGATATAGGGTATAGGGTATAGTGTTTAGGGTTTATTGTTTCAGGCTCGAGTTTAGTAATTAGGGTGCGGGGTTTATAGTTTAGGGTTTAGGGTATAGGGTTTAGTGCTTAGGATTTAGGGTTTAGGGTTTAGGGCTAGTGGTTTAGGGTTTAGGGTTTATGTTTTTTACGGTTAAGGGTTTAGGGATTATGGTTTAGGGCTTATAGTTTAGGAATAAGGCTTTGGGGTTTTAGGTTTAGGTATTAGGGTTTGTGGCTAAGGATATAGGGTTTAGGGTTTAAGGTTTTTGGTTTATGGATAAAAATGTAGGGTTTATAGATTATGGTTTAGTGCTCAAGGTTTGGGGTTTGTTTTTAGTGTTTAGGGTTTATGGTTTAGGGTTTAGGGATAATTATTTAGGTTTTAGGGTTTGGAATGTTTATGGTTTATGGTTTAGGGTTTAGGTTTAGGTCTCGGTGTTTGATCTTTAGGGTTTAGGGTTTAGGGATTAGGGTTTAGTGTTAAGGGTTAATGGTGTTTACAATTTATGGTTTATGGTTTAAGGTTTATGATTTAAAATTTAGGGTTTAGTGTTTAAAGCTCATGGTTTAGGGCTCAAGGTTTAGGTTTTAGAGTTTAGGATTTAGGTTTTATGTATTAGGGCTAAGGATTTAGGGTTTACATTTTAGGGGTCTATAATTTATGGTTTAAATTTTAATGTTTAGTTTTTTGGGGTTTAGCATTTAGGGCTCATAGTTTAGGAATATAGTTTAGAGTTTAGGGTTTTTGGTTTTTGGTGTTTGGTTTTTGGTTAGGTTTAGGGTTAGGGTTTAGGGTTTAGGGTTTAGGGTTTAGGGTTTAAGGTTTAGGGTTTTGGATTTAGGGTTTAGGGTTTAGGATTTAGGGATTAGGGTTTAGAGTTTAGGGTTTAGAGTTTAAGGCTCAAGGTTTAGGGTTTATTGTTTAGGGTTTAGGATTTAGTGCTTTATGGGTTTAAGGTTTAGGGCTATGTGTTTAGTGTTTTGGGGTTTAGGGTTTAGTTTTTTTATTTTGAGTTAAGGGTTTAGGGTTTATGGCTCGGGGTTTAGGATTTAGGGTTCAATATTTCAGATTTAGGGTTTAGGGCTAAGGTTTTAGGGTTTAGGGTTTGAATTGTTTATTGTTTTGGATTTAGGGTTTAGGGATTAGATTATAAAGTTTAGGGATTAGATTATAGGGTTTAGGGTTTAACATTTAGGGTTTTGGGTATAGGGCTTGGCTTTAAGGTCTAGGGTTTAATGTTTTCATTGTTTAGGGTTTAGAGTTGAAGTTTTAGTGTTTAGAGTTTATAGTTTATTTTTAATGGTTTAGGGGTCGGGGTTTATGGTTCACGGTTTCTAGTCAATGGTATAGGGTTTAGGGTTTAGGGCTCGGGGTTTAAGGTTCGATTTTTTAGGGTTTAGAGGATTTAGGTTTAGGGTTTCAGTTTTATTATTTCACACTTAGGGTTTTTAGGGGTTTATGATTAAGGGTTTAGATTTTATTTAGGGTTTATGATTAAGGGTTTAAGGTTTAGGGGGTTAATGTGTGTAGGTTTAGGTTTTAGGTTTTAGGGATAGGGTTTTAGGGTTTAAGATTTAGAATTTAGGGTTTAGGGGTTACGGTTTAGTCTTTTTGTTTCAGGTTTAGGGTTTAGATTTTTGGGTTTAGGGCTCATGGTTTATGGTTTAGGATTTAGGGTTTAAGGTTTAGGTTTTAGGGTTTACGGTTTAGGGTTTATGGTTTAGGGCTTAAGGATCAAGGTTTAGGGTTTAGGGTTTATATTTAAGGGTTTAGGGTTTATGGCTAAGGGTTTAGGGTTGAGTGTTTAGGGCTCATAGTTTAGGGTTTAGGGCTCATGGTTTAGGGTTTATGGTTTAGGGATTAGGGTTTAGGATTTAGTGTTTAGGGTTTAGAGTTTATGGTTTAGGGATTAGGGTTTAGGGTTTAGCGTTTAATTTTTAGGGTTTATTGATTAGGGTATAGGGTATAGGGTATAGGGTATAGGTAATAGGAATAAGGTATAGGGTATATTGTATACTGATATAGGGTATAGGTTATATGGTATACGGTATAGGGTATAGGGTATAGGTTATAGGGTATAGGGTTTAAGGTTAGGGTTTAGGGTTTATAGTTCAAGGATCATGGTTTAGTGTTTAGGGTTTAGGGTTTATAGTTTAAGGTTAAGGGTTTAGGGTTTAGAGTTGTGAGTTTATTACGAAAGGTTTTAAGGTTTAGGGCTAAGGGTTTCATGTTAATGATTTAGGGTGTTTATTGTTAAGGCTTTGTAGGGTTTAGGGCTTATGGTTTATGGTTTAGGGTTTAGGGCTAAGGGTTTAGTGTTTAGGTTTTATGGATTAGGGTTTAGGGGTAAGGATTTAGGGTTTAGGGTTTATGGTTTATAGTTTAGGTTTTAGGGATCAAGATTTAGGGTGTAGGATTTATATTTTAGGGTTTACGGTTTATGGCTAAGGTTTTATGATTGAGTGTTTAGGGCTCTGTGTTTAGGGTTTTGGGCTCAAGGTTTAGGGTTTAAGGTTCAGGGTTTATAGTTTAGGGTTTAGGGTTTAGGGTTTAGGACTTAGGGTTTAAGGTTTAGTATATAGAGTTTGTGGTTTACTTATGGATTTAGGGTTTAGGGTTTAGGTTTTAGGGATTAGGTATTTGGGTTTTGGGTTTTAAATTAAATATTTAGGCCTTAGGGTTTAGGGCTAAGGGTTTAGGATTTAGAGTTTCAAGTGTTTATGGTGTAGGATTTAGGGTAAAGGGATGAGAATATAGGATTTAGGATTTAACGTTTAAGGTTTAGGGCACGAGTTTTAGGGTTTAGGGTTTAGGGTTTAAGGGTTTACTATTTAGGGTTTAGGGTTTAAAGTTTAGGGTTAAGAATTTAGGTTATAGTGTTATGGGCTTATGGCTCAAGGTTTAGGGTATATTTTTTGGGGTTTAGGGCTAAGCGTTTAGGGTTTAGGGTTTAAGGGATTTAGGGTTTATTGTTTTGGGTTTTGGGTTTTGATTTATTTTTTCAGGGTTTAGGGCTCAATTTTTGGGTTTATGGTTTATGGTTTATGGTTTTGGGTTTTACTACTAAGGGTTTAGAGTTTAGGTTTTGGGGACTAGTGGTTTAGGGTTTACGGTTTATTGTTTATGGTTTACATTTTTGGGTTTATAGCTATGGGTTTAGTGTTTAGCTTTTAGGTGATTTATGGTTTAGTGTTTAGGGTTTAATTTTTAGGGCTAAGTGCTTAGATTTTAGGCTTTGGGGTGTAGGGTTTAGGTTTTACGGTTTAGGGTTTATAGTTTTACTTTAAGGGTTTAGGGTTCAAGGTATAGGGTATAGGGTATAAGGTTTAGTGTTTAGGGTTTCGAGTCAATGGTTTAGGGTTTAGGGATCATATTTTAGGGTTGAGTGTTTAGGGTTTAGTGTTTATTATTTAGAGTGTAGGGATGAGTGCTTAGGTGGTGGGTTTATTTTTAGGGATTACATTTTAGGGTTAAGAGATTAGGTTTTAGTGTTTAAGATTTAGTTTTTAGGGTTTATGGCTTAGGGTCTATGCTTTATGGTTTAGGCTTTAGGATTAAGGGATAGGGCTCAATTTTTAGGGTATAGGGTTTAGGGCTAAGGATTTATGGTTTATGGTTTAGATTTTAGGGTTTAGGGATAATGGTTTAGGGTTTAGGGCTAGGGATACTTGGTTTACGGTTTAGGGCTCAATGTTTAGGGTTTAGGGTTTAGGGTTTAAGATTGAGGGTTGAGCATTTAGGGTTTAGGGTTTAGATTTTAGTTTTAGGGTTTACGAGATAAGGTTTTAGGGTTTAAGGCTCAAGGTTTAGTGGGTTTAGGTATCATGGTATATGGTTTATGGTTTAGGATATAGGGTTTAGAGTTTAGGGATCATGGTTTAGTTTTTAGGGATTATGGTTAATGGTTTAGGGTTTATGGTTTGGAGGTTAGGGTTAAGGGTTTATATTTTAGGGGTTATGGGGTTTAGGCTTTTGCATTTAGGACCCGGGTTAAGGGTTTAGAGTTTAGAATTTAAGATTTAGGGTTTATGGTTTATGGTTTAGGGTTTAGTGTTTAAATTTTAGGGTTTAGGGTTTAGGTTTTAATGTTTATTGCTAAGTGTTTAGAGTTTAGGGTTTAGGTTTTAAGGCTAGGGGTTAATGGTTTTAGGTTAAATGTTTATGGTTTATGGTTTAGGGTTTGGATTTTAGGGTTTTAGTTTTAGGGTTTGGGTTGAGGGCTCGGGGTTTAGGATATAGGGTTTATGGTTTAGGGTTTATTTGTTAGGGTTTAGGGTTTAGGGATTAAGGTTTAGGGTTTAGGGTTTAGGGCTTATATTTTATGGTTTAGGGTTTAGGTTTTATGGTTTAGGGTTTAGGTTTTATGGATAGGGTTCAAGTTTTAGTGTTTAGGGTAAAGGGTTTAGGGTTTATGGTTTAAGGCTCGAGTTTTAGGGTTTAAGGTTTAAGGTTTAGGTTTTAGGGTTTAGGGATTAGGGTATATGGTATAGGGTATAGGGTATCGTTTTTAGGGTTTATAGTTTAAGGCTCGAGTTTAGTAATTAGGGTGTATGGTTTATAATTTAGGGTTTAGGGTTTAGTAGGTAGGGTTTAGTGCTTAGGGTTTAGGGTTTATGTTGTTTATGGTTAAGGGTTTAGGGTTTAGGGATTATGGTTTTGGGTTTAATATTTAGGGATAAGGGTTTGGGGTTTAGGGTTTATGTATTAGGATTTATGTTTAAGTATATAGTGTTTAGGGTTTAAGGTTTATGGTTTATGGCTATAATTGTAGGGTTTATAGGTTACGGTTTAGTGCTCGAGGTTTGGGGTTTATGGTTTCGTGTTTAGGGTATAGTGTTTAGGGATAACTATTTATGGTTTCAGGTTTATGTTTAGGGTTTAGGGTTTGGAATTTTTATGGTTTAGGGTTTAGGGTTTATGGTTTAGGATTTATGGTTTATGTTTTAGGGCTAAGAGTTTAGTGTTTAGGATTAGGGCTCATTGTTTAGGGCTTAGGGATTATGGTTTAGTGCTAAGGGTTAATGGTGTTTACAATTTATGGTTTAAGGTTTAGGGTTTATGATTTAAAGTTTAGCATTTAGCGTTTAAGGCTCATGGTTTAGGGCTCAAGGTTTAGGGTTTAGAGTTCGGGATTCGGGTTTTAGGTATTAGGGCTAAGGTTTTAGGGTTTACAGTTTAGGGGTTTATAATTTAGGGTTTAGGGTTTAGCATTTAAGGCTCATGGTTTAGGGTTATGGTTTATGGTTTAGGTTTTACAATTTAGGGTTTAGGGTGTAGGGTTTAGGGTTTAGGATTTAGTGTTTTGGGTTTAGGGTTTAGGGTTTAGGATTTAGGATTTAGGGTTTAGTGTTTAGGTTTTGGGGTTTAGATTTTTGGGTTTAAGGCTCAAGTTTTAGGGCTTATTGTTTAGGGTTTAGGGTTTAGTGATATGGGTTTATGGTTTTTTTTTTTTGGGTTAAGGGTTTAGGGTTTATGGCTCAGAATTAGGTTTTAGGTTTTAGGGTTTAAGATTTAGGATTTAGTGTTTAGGGCTTGTTATCCAAAATTCACCCCCCAGGGTAAATTTTGATAACATGCATCAGAATATTCAAATCCCAAGCAAATTGATTGATTCAGAGCAAAAATCAGGTTTCTAGGGTCCCTTCAGGAATTTTTCTAACTCTCCTGTCCAGGTTGAAAAGAACAAGCTCTGAGAAAATGCGGAAAAAGGTTGCAGAAGGCAAGTAGGTTGATCCAGGAAAAATTGTGAAAATCGGCTAAGTCCTAGTCCTAGGAGCAATTGGGACATTTGGGACAAAAATGTGTGGATCGGCCGAAAAGCCTCCAGGCGGCCCAAATAGCATTTGGGACAATTGGGCCAAAAAGACGCGAACCGGCCGAACCGGGCGAAATGGGAACAAACAGTCTGAAGGCAACTGGGACATCCGGGACATCTGGCCATGAACCGGCTGGTTCGGCCAAAATCAGCACAAGCAGTCCGAAACAAAGTAGGACAGGCGGGCCAAAAAATGCCTTGAACCGGTCCGTCGTGACGGGTGAAATGGGAACAAACATGTCAAAGGCAAGCGGGACATCAAGGACATCTGGACGCTGAATGCTTGGCCGGTTCGTGCGAAATCAGCACAAGGAGCACTAAGCATTTGGGACATCCAGGATGAAAAGATGCGAAGGGCGCGAAAAAGCCGGCAGGGCCGAGAACCAACCAGATCACGCCACGTGTCACAAGGAGAAAAGTCAAAAAGTCAAAGGGGCGAGTTTTCGAGCACTGATCCGAACCAATGAAATAGCGTCACGTGTCCAAGTTTAAGGGCCCCACAAGGAAATTTCAAAGGAAAGCCCATGAAAGATGGAGGAGAGAGAATTGCTCATCCAATCAGCACGTGCCACGTGTCATCCAGGTGGCAGAGCGCGGGAAAGGTTTCAAAACACGCTGTCGCCTGTTTTGTGCCCTAGATCTTCAAATCACCATAACTTTCGATCCAGAGCTTGGATTTGCACGTTCTTTATATCAACGGAAAGCTGGTAAAATTCTCTACATGATTCGGGATTAATCTTGCGTTTTGGAGCAGTCTGGAGGAAGAAAATCGAGAAACAGATCTGACGCGTGTTCATGGCCAGAAATGACATTTCAGCGACCAGATTTAATGCAGAATGGGTCGCATTCTCCTGTAATCTGGTCAAAATGATAGGGTATGGGTTTGTAAGGTCCTCCATGCCGTTTTAATACACCTGCAGTCAAGAAAGAATGGGCTCCCATGCCTTTGTACGTTTCCTGTTCCCTGGGTTCGACCCTTGCATTTTAAAAGCCAGTTTTGGGCTCATTTCAAAGGGGGAACATTTTTGGGCATAGCAGACTTCTTCTTTCACCTCCAGCAAGTGATTGATGCAAGGATCAGACCTCTCCAAGGATTGTAACAGTTTTCTTTTACCTCTCTGAGGGTGTAATGCGTGTTTTTGACATTGAAATGATAATGCAAGCTCTGTGAATGGGTTTCAATCCTCTGTTTGTATTATTTGCTTGATTTCAGATACTAAATTATACATTATCAGTCTGTGTATGTTTTATGTTGTGAACTTTGGTCTGTGTCTATTTGCATGACAAATATGTTTCACCACTCCTTTTGGTGCATCACCATCTTTAGTTAGTTTCAATTTTACACTTCTACCCCTATCTCCTTGCAAGTTAGAATAGGATTAGGATCTAAACCTCTGTAGTTTTGCAAAATATAGATCTAAATCAGAGGAGTTTCAGGAACCAGCCTCTAATGGGAGATTCCTCTCTCGGTTTCACAAGTCCCCACACTTGGAGAGAGAGGTTTCCATGTGGTGCAATCACACCTGGATGCACGAACATCAACCTAGAAGCTTTGATGTGCGTCCCAGGGTGCTTGTGATTTTGCACTAACAGGGCTAAGGGTTTAGGGTTTAAATTGTTAATGGTTTTGGATTTAGGGTTTAGGGTTTAACATTTAATTTTTAGGGCTTAGGGATTATGGTTTAGGGTTTAAGTTTTTAACTTTTTAGGGTTTAGGGTTTAAGGTTTAGTGTTTAGGGCTTAGAATTTATTTATAATGGTTTAGGGGTCAAGGTTTAGGGATTTTGTTTCTTTTCAATGGTTTAGGGTTCAATGTTTAAGGCTTAGGGTTTAGGGTTTAGGGTTTAGTGTTTAGGGTTTAGGTTTAGAGAATTTAGGGTTAAGGTATAAGGTATATGGTATATGGTATAGGGGATAGGGTTTAGTGTTTAGGGTATAGGGTTTAGGTTTTAGGGTTTAGGGTATAGGGTTTAGGTTTTAGGGTTTATGGATTAGGTTTTATGGTATGAGGTATAGGGTATAGGGTATAAGGTAAAGGGTATAGTGTATAGGCTATAGGCTATAGGCTATAGGGCATATAGTCTAGGGTATAGGGTATACGGTATACGATATACGATATAGGGTATTGGGTATAGGGTATAGGGTATAGGGTATAGGGTTTATGGTTTAGGGTTTATAGCTTAAGGATCGGGGTTTTGTGTTTAGGGTTTAGGGTTTATAGTTTATGGGTAAGGGTATAGGGTTTAGGGATTAGGGTTTAGAGTTGAGGTTTCATTGTAAAGGGTTTATGGTTTAGGGCTAAGGGTTCATGGTTTATGGTTTTTATAGTTAAGGCTTTAGGGTTTACGGCTTATGGTTTAGGGTTAAGGATTTAGGGTTTAGGGCTTAGGCTTTAGGGTTAAAGGTTTAGGGCTAAGGGATTAGGGTTTAGGATTTATGGATTAAATTTTACTTCTTGCTAAGGATTTAGTGTTTATGGTTTAGGGTCAAAGACTAGAATTATATGGTTTATGGGTTATTTATTAGTGTTCGGGGTTTATGGTTTATGGTTTATGGTTTAGAGTTTTGGGCTTAGTGTTTAGGGTTTAGGTTTTGGAATGTTTATGGTTTAGTGTTTATAGTTTAGGGCTAACGGTTTAGGGTTTAGGTTTATGGCTAAGGGTTTAGGGCTTAGGGTTTAGAGCTTAGGGTTTAGTGTTAAGGGTTAACGGGGTTTATAGTTTAGGGTTTAGGGTTTATTGTTTACAATTTCAAGTTTAGGGTTTAGCATTTAACTCTCGGGGTTTAGGGTTTATGGCTCGGGATTTAGGGTTTAAGTATTAGGGCTAAGGTTTTAGGGTTTACGTTTTAGGGTTTTGCAATTTAGGTTTTAGAGTTTACAATTTAGGGCTCAATGTTTAGGATTTAGGGTTTAGTTTTTAAGGCTAAATTCTTAGGTTTTAGTCTTTAGGGTGTAGGGTTGATGGTTTAGGTTTAGGGTTTAGGGTTTAGGAATTAGGGTTTATGGTTTATGGTTTAGGGTTTATAGTTTAGCTTTAAGGGTTTAAGGATCATGGTATAGGGTTTAGGGTTTAGGGTTTAGGGTTTATGGTCAACAGTTTAGGGTATAGGGTTTAGGATTTATGGCTTAGGGTTTAGGGTTTAGTGTTTAGGGTTTAGGGATAAGGGTTTAGGGATAAGGGTTTAGGGTTTAAGGTTTATGGGGTTTAGTGTTTAGGGTTTAGGGTTTAGTGTTTAGGGTGTAGGGATGAGGGTTTAGAGGTTAGACCTTAGTTTTTAGGGTTTGGTTTTTAAATTTTAGTGTTTAGGGCTTAGGGTCTATGGTTTAGGGTTTATAATTTATGATTAATGGTTTATTGCTCATGTTTTAGTGTTTAGGGATTTGGGGATTAACAGGTTATTGCTTGTGATTTTGGATTTAGGGTTTAGGGATTAGGGCTCGGGGTTTGGGGTATATGATATAGTTTAAGGGTTTAGGGTTTATGGTTTAGATTTTATGGTTTTAGGGTTTAGGGCTAGGTTTTTGGTTTAGGGATAAATGTTTAGGGTTTAGGGTTTAGGGTTTAAGGCTTAGGGTTTAGGGTTTAGGGTTTAGGTATCTGGGATTAGGGTTTAAGGCTTAGGATTTAGGGTTTATGAATCAGGGTATATGATTTATGGTTTAGGATTTCAGGTTTATGGTTTAGGTGTCGGGGTTTAGTGTTTAGGGATTATGGTTTAGGTATTGACGTTTATGGTTAAGGGTTTAGAGTTTAGTGATTATGGGGTTTTGGGTTCAGGGTTTAGGGATAGGGTTTTATGGTTTAGGATTTAGGGTTTAGAGTTTAGGATTTCAAATTTAGGATTTAGGGTTTAAGGTTTACGACTTAGGGTTTATGAGTTGGGGTTTAGTTATTAGGTTTTAGTGTTTATTGCTAAGTGTTTATAGTTTAGGGTTTAGGGTTTTAGGTTCATAGTTTAGGATTTATGGTTTAGGGTTTAGAGTTTAGATTTTGAAATTTAGGGTTTATGGTTTAGGGATCAAGGTTTATAGTCTAGGGTTTAGTGTTTATATTTTAGGGTGTAGGGTATAGGGTTTATGGCTAGGGGTTTAGGGTTGAGTGTTTAGGGCTTTTAGTTTAGGCTTTAGGGCTCATGGTTTAGTTTTTAGGGCTCTGGGTTTAGGATTTAGGGTTTTTGGTTTAGGTTTTAGGGTTTATGGATTTGGGTATATGATATAGGGTATAGGGTGTATGGTATAGGGTTTAGGGTTTCGGTTTTAGGGCTAAAAGTTTAGGGTTTTTGGTGTTTAGGGTTTAGGGCTTATGGTTTAGAGTTTAGGGTTTAGGGATAAGGGTTAGGGGTTTAGGGTTTATTTATTAGTGTTTAGGAATAGGAATTTAGGGTTTAGGTTTTAAGGTTGAGGGTCTAGGGTTTAGGGTTTAGGGTTTAGGATTTAGGGTTTAGGGTTTTAGGCTTAGGGGTAAGGGTTTAGGGTTTAGGTTTAGGGCTCATGGTTAAGGGTATAATGTTTAGGGTTTAGGGATTATGGTTTAGTGCTAAAGGTTAATAGGGTTTATAGTGCATGGTTTAGGGTTTAGGGTTTATGATTTAAAGTTTAGGGTTTAACATTTAAGACTCATGGTTTAGGGCTCAAGATTTAGGGTTTAGGTATTAGGGCTAAGGTTTTAGTTTTTATGGTTTAGGGGTTTATAATTTAGGGTTTAATTTTTAGGGTTTAGGATTTATGGTTTAGGATTTATGCTATAGGGTTTAGGGTTAGGGTTTTAGGGTTTAAGACTCGGGGTTTATGGTTTATATTTTATTGTTTAGGGTTTATGGTTTAGGGTTTAGGGTTTAGTTTTATGGGTTTATGGTTTATGGTGTTTAGGTTTTTAAGTGTTTATGGTTTAGGATTCGGGGTTTAGGGATTAGATTATAAGGTTTAGGGTTTAATGTTTAGGGTTTAGAGATTACGGTTTAGGATTTAGGTTTTATGGTGTAGGGTTTGAGGGTTTTACTATTTAGGGTTTAGGGTTTAAGGTTTAGGGTTTAGGGTGTAGGGTTTAGGGCTATGGGTTTAGGGCTCGAGTTTTTGGTATACGATTTATGGTTTAGAGCTAAGGGCTTAAGTCTTAGGGTTTAGGGGTTGAGGGTTTATGGTTTAGTGTTTTGTGTTTACTATTTAGTGTTTATTGATTACGAGTTTAGGGTATTAGGTTTTGTGTTTAGGTTTTATTTTTTATGGTTTAGGGCTCAGGGTTTGAGGTTTATGGTTTAGGGTTTTTAGTTTAGGGCTAAGGGTTTAGTGTATAGGTTTTTTGGGACTTACGGTTTAGGGTTTAGGGTTTATATGGTTTCCAGTTAAGAGTTTAGGGTTTAGCGATCAGGGTTTACGGTTTACGGTTTTTGGTTTAGTGCTAAGGGTTTAGGTTTAGGTTTTGGGAGATTTATGGTTTAGTGTTTAGGGTTTAGGGCTAAAGGTTAAGGGATTAGGGTTTATTTTTCTAGGCTAAGTGCTTAGGTTTTAGGATTTAGGGTTTAGGTTTTATGGTTTACGGTTTACAATTTAGGGTTTAGGGTTTACGGTTTATGGTTTATGGTTTATAGTTTATCTTTATATTTTTAGGGATGAGGGTATAGGCTATATGGTTTAGGGTTTTGGTCATGGATTAGGGGTTATTGTGTAGGTTTTATAGTTTAGCTTTTAGGTTTTACGAGATCGTGGTATAGGGTTAAGGGTTTCTAGTCGATGGATTAGGGTTTAGGGTTTAGGTTTTAGAGTTTAGTGTTTGGGGTTTTTGATAAGGGTTTAGGAATTAGGGTTTATGGGGTTTACTTTTTAAGGTTAATCATTTAGGGTTTAGGGTTTATGGTTTAGGGTTTAGTGTTTAGGGTTTAGGGCTAAGGGTTTAGGATTTAATTTTTAGGGTTTATGTTTTAGTGTTTAGAGATTATGGTATAATGTTTAACATTTTGGATTTAGGGTTTAGGTCTTAGGGTCTATGGTTTAGTGTTTAGGATTTAGGGTTTAGGGCTCGGGGTTTAAGGTTTAGGGATTTGGGGATTTGAAGTTTAGTGCTTATGGTTTAGGATTTAGGGATTAGGGACTAGGGCTCATGGTTTAAGGTTTAGGATTAAAGGTTTAGGGATCGGGGTTTTGGGGTTATGGATTAAAGTTTAGGGTTTAGGGATAATGGTTTAGGGTTTAGAGCTAGGAATTTAGGGTTTAGAGTTTAGGGCTCAGTGTTTAGGGTTTAGGATTTAGTGTTTAAGGGTGATGGTTTAGCTTTTAGGTTTTAGGGTTTAGTGTTTTGGGTTTAGGGTTTAGGTTTTAAAGTTTATAGTTTAAGGTTTAGGTTGTAGGGATAGGGGTTTTGAGTTTGGGATCATGGTTTAGGGTTTAGATTTTAGGGTTTCATGTTTAGGGTTTTAGGTTTAGGGCTTAGGGTTTAGGGTTTAGGGTTTTGGGTTTAAGGATTAAGGTATAGGGTTTATGGTTTAGGGTTTAGGGTTTAGGTATGGGTGTTTATGGCTCATAGTTTAGGTTTTAGGGCTAAGAGTTTAGGGCTCATGGTTTAGGATTTAGGGTTTAGGATTTAAGGTTAAGGTTTCGGGGATCGGGTATTAGGGTTTATGGTGTAGGGTATAGGGTATAGGGTATATGGTATAGGGTATATGGTATAGGTTTTAGGTTTTAGGGTTTAGGGTTTATAGTTTAAGGTTCAAGATTTAGGGTTTAGTGTTTACTTTTGCTAAGGGTTTAGAGTTTAGGGCTAAAGATTTAGGGTTCAAGGTTTATGGTGTTTATGGTTAAGGGTTTAGGGTTTAAATTTTATGGTTTTGATTTTAGGGTTTAGGGATAATGATTTAGGGTTTAAGGTTTAGGGTATAGGGTTAAGGACATATGGTTTATGGTTTAGTGTTTAGGGTTTAGGAAGAACATTGTAAGGTTTAGGGGTTATGGTTTATTGCTTTGATGTTTTGGGGTTTATGTTTTAGGTTTTAGGGTTTAGGGTGTAGGGATCGGTGTTTAGGGTTTATATTTAGGTTTAGGTTGTTGTTGTTTAGGGTTTAGAGTTTAGGGTTTAGGGCTATGGGTTTATGGTTTTTGTTTAGGTCTTAGGGTTTAGGCTAGAGGATTTAGGGTTTAGGGATTAGGGTTTAGCACTAAGTGTTTACAGAATTACTGAGTTTATAGCTTAGGGTTTATATTTTAAATTTTAGTGTTTACCATTTAAGGATCATGGTTTAGGGCTCATAGTTTAGGGTTTAGGGCTTAGGATTTAGAATTTATGATTTAGGCATTAGGGATAAGGTTTTAGGGTTTACGGTTTAGGGGTTTTTATTTAGGTTATAGGGTTTAAAGTTAAGTGTTTAGGGTTTAGGGTTTAGCATTTAGGGCTTATGGTTTAGGGTTAGGATTTAGTGTTTAGGGTTTAGGGTTTAGGATTTAGGGTTTAGGGTTTAGGGTTTATTGTTTAGGGTTTAGGGTTTGGGTTTTAAGGTTTAGGGTTTAAGGATCGGGGTTTAGAGTTTATTGTTTAGGGTTTAGGGTTTAGTTTGTAGGGCTCGGGGTTTAGGGTTTAGTGTTATGGGTTTAGGTGGTTTAGGGTTTATGGTTTTGTGTTTTTTCTTTTCGGTTTAGGATTTAGGGTTTATGGCTCAATGTTTAGGGTTTATGGTTCAATATTTAGGATTTTGGGTTTAGTGCTATGGGTTTAGGGTTTGAGGTGCTTATGGTTTAAAAATTAAGTTTTAGGGATTAGATTATAAGGTTTATGGTTAATGGTTTAGGGTTTAGGGTTAATGTTTTAGGGTTTACGGTTTATAGTTTAGGGTTTAGGGTTTAGGGTTTAATTGTGTTACTATTTATAGTTTATTGTTTAAGGGTTTATGGTTTAGGGTTCAATGTTTAGGGTGCACGGTTTAGTGTTTACATCTAAGGGTTTAAGGTTCATGGTTTATGGGGAATGAGTCGAGTTAAGGGTTTAGGGTTATAGGTTTTGTGTTTAGGGTTATAGGTTTTGGGTTTAGGGTTTAGTGTCTAGGGTTTAGGGCTCAAGATCTGGGTTAAATCTTTAGGGTTTAGGGTTTTATGGTTAGGGATAACAATTTAGAGTTTAGGTTTTGGGGACTTACGGTTTAAGGTTTAGGGTTTAGGGGATTACGGTTCGGGGTTTATGGTTTATGGTTTAGGGATGAGGGTTGAATTTTTAGGGTTTAGGGTTTATATTTTTGGGTTTAGTGCTAAGGGTTTAGGGTTTAGAGTTTGGGGGTTTATGGTCTAATGTTTAGGTTTTAAGGTTTAGTGCTTAAGCTTTAGGGTTTAGGGTTTAGTTTTCAGGCCTAAGTTTTTAGGTTTTAGGGTTTAGGGTTTAGGGTTCATATTTTAGGGCTTAGGGTTTAGAGTTTAGGGTTTACGGTTTACAATTTAGAGTTTAGGTTTTAGGGTTTAGGTTTTAGTGTTTAGGGTTTTGGGTTTCCAGTTAATGGATTAGTGTTGATGGTTTAGAGATTAGTGTTTAGGGTTTATTTATAAGGGTTTATGGTTTAGGGTTTAGGGGGTGAATTATTTAGGGTTTAGGGTTAACGGTTTAACGTTTATGGTTTAGGTTTTAGGATTTAGGTTTTAGTGTTTAGGATTTAGAGATAATGGTTTAGGGTTTACTATTTAGGGTTTAGTGTTTATGGTTTAGTATTTAGGGTTTAGGGATTAGTTTCTAGGTTTTAGTGTTTAGTATTTAGGATTTGGGGTTAGGGGTTTAAGGTTTATGGATTAGGGGATTTACATTTTAGGGCTTATGGTTTAGGATTTAGGGATTAGGGCTCGGGGTTAAGGGTATAGGGTTAAGGGTTAATTGGTAAGGGTTTAGATTTTAGGGTTTAGGGTTTAGGGATAAGGGTTTATGGTTTAAGACCCATGGTTTAGGGTTTATGTATCAGGTTATATGGTTTATGGTTTAGGATATAGGGTCGAGTTTAGGGTTGATGGTTTAGTTTTTACCGATTATGGATTATGGTTTAGATTTTAGGGTTAAGGGTTTAAATTTTAGGGATTATGGGGTTTAGGGTATAACATTTAGGACCCAGTGGTTATTGTTTAGGGTTTAGAGTTTAGGATTTGGGGTTTTGGGTTTTGGGTTTGTTGTTTAGGTTTTAGTGTTTACGGCTTAATATTTAGGGTTTAGGGTTTAGGTTTTAGTGTTTATTGCTAAGTTTTAAGAGTTTAGGGTTTAGGTTTTAAGGCTAGGGGTTTATAGTTTTTGGCCCAGGTTTATGGTTTATGGTTTATGGTTTAGGGTTTGGATTTTAGGGTTTTAGGTTTACGATTTAGGTTTAGGGATCGGGGTTTAGGATATAGGATTTATGGTTTAGGGATTAGGGTTTAGGGTTTAGGGTTATGGGTTAAGGGTCATGGTTTAGGGTTTAGGGTTTAGGTTTATTAGATAGGTGTTTAGGGTTGAGTCTTTAGGGTTTATAGTTTAGGGTTTAGGTCATGGGTTTAGGGTTTAGGGTTTAAGGCTTAGGTTTTAGAGTTTAAGGTTTAAGGTTTAAGGTTTAGGGTTTAGGGTTTAGGGATTAGGGTATATGGTATAGGGTATAGGGTATAGTGTTTAGGGTTTATAGTTTCAAGCTCAGAGTTTAGTAATTAGGGTGTAGGGTTTATAGTTTAGGGTTTAGGATTTAGGGTATAGGGTTTAGTGCTTAGGGTTTAGGGTTTATGGTTTATGGCTAGTTGTTTAGGGTTTAGGGTTTAATTTCTTTATAGTTAATGATTTAGGGCTTAGGGCTTATGGTTTAGGGTTTAGGGTTTAGGGATAAGGCTTTGGGGTTTAGGGTTTTAGGTTTGGTGTTTATGGATAAAATTGTAGGGTTTACGGGTTATGGTTTAGTGCTCAAGGTTTGGGGTTTATGGTTTAGTGTTTAGGGTTTAGGGTTTAGGGTTTATGGATAACTGTTTAGTGTTTAGGGCTTGGAATGTTTATGGTTTATGGTTTAGGGTTTAGGTTTAGGTTTTAGTTTTTAGTGTTTAGGGTTTAGTGTTTAGGGATTAGGGTTTAGTGTTAAGGGTTAATGTTGTTTACAATTTATGGTTTATGGTTTACGGTTTATGATTTAAATTTTATTGTTTAGCATTTAAGGCTCATGGTTTAGGGCTCAAGGTTTATGGTTTAGAGTTTAGGATTTAGGTTTTATGTATTAGGGCTAAGGTTTTAGGGTTTATGGTTTAGGGTTTATAATTTAGGGTTTATGTTTTAATATTTACTTTCTAGGGTTTAGCATTTAGGGCTCGTGGTTTAGGAATAAGGTTTAGAGTTTAGGGTTTTGGGTTTTGGGTTTTGATTTAGGGTTAGGGTTAGAGTTCGGGGTTTAGGGTTTTGGATTTAGGGTTTAGGGTTTAGGGTTTAGGGTTTAGAGTTTGGGGTTTAGGGTTTAAGGCTCAAGGTTTAGGGTTTATTGTTTAGGGTTTAGGGTTTAGTTCTATGGGTTGAAGGTTTAGTGCTTTATGGGTTTATTGTTTTGGGGGTTTAGGGTTTAGTTATTTATATTTTGGGTTAAGGGTTTAGGATTTATGGCTCGAGGTTTAGGATTTAGGGTTCAAGATTCAGGATTTAGGGTTTAGGGCTAAGGGTTTAGGGTTTAGGGTTTGAATTTTTATTATTTTAGATTTAGGGTTTAGGGATTAGATTATAAAGTTTAGGGATTAGATTATAGGGTTTAGGGTTTAACGTTTAGGTTTTTGGGTTTAGGGCTTAGCATTTGGGGTTTAGGATTTAAGGTTTTTATTGTTTAGGGTTTAGAGTTGAAGGTTTAGTGTTTGGGGTTTATAGTTTGTTTTTAATGGTTTAGGGGTCGGGGTTTAGGGTTCACGGTTTCTAGTCAATGGTATAGGGTTTAGGGTTTAGTTTTTAGGGTTTAGGGTTTAGAGGATTTAGGGTTTAGGTTTTATGGGGTTTATGGTTTAGGGTTTTAGGTTTTAACGTTTAGGGTTTAGCATTTAGGGCTTAGGTTTTAGGACTCAACTTTTAGAGTTTAGGGTTTAATGTGTAAGGTTTAGGTTTTAGGTTTTAAGGATAGGGGTTTAGGGTTTAAGATTTAGGATTTAGGGTTTAGGGGTTACGGTTTAGGATTTTTGTTTTTCGGGTTTAGGGTTTAGATTTTTTGTTTTAGGGCTCATGGTTTAGGTTTTATGGTTTAATGTTTAGGGTTTAGGGTTTATGGCTAAGGGTTTAGGTTTGAGTGTTTAGAGCTCATTATTTAGGGTTTAGTGCTCGGGGTTTAAGGTTAAGGGATTAAGGTTTAGGATTTAGGGTTTAGTGTTTATTGTTTAAGTTTTAGGTTTTATAGATTAGGGTATAGGGTATAGGTAATAGGGAATAAGGTATAGGGTATAGGGTATAGGGTATAGGGTATAGGTTATATGGTATACGGTATAGCTTATAGGGTATAAGGTATAGGGTATAGGGTTAGGGTTCGGGGTTTATAGTTTAAGGCTCATGGTTTAGTGTTTAGCATTTAGGGTTTATAGTTTAAGGGTCAGGGTTAAGGGTTTACGGCTTAGGGTTTAGAGTTTATAGTTTATTGTTTATTGCAAAGGTTTTAGGGTTTAAGGCTAAGGGTTTCGGTTAATGGTTTAGGTGTTTTATAGTTAAGGCTTTAGAGTTTAGTGCTTATGGTTTAGATTTTAGGGTTTAGGGTTTAGGGCTAAGGGATTAGAGTTTAGGTTTTAGGGATTAAGGTTTAGGGTGTAAGATTTATATTTTAGTGTTTAGGGTTTAGAGTTTATGGCTAAGGGTTTAGGATTTATGGCTAAGGGTTTAGGGTTGAGTGTTTAGGGATCTATGTTTAGGGTTTAGAGCTCAAGGTTTAGGGTTTAAGGTTTAGGGTTTAGGATTTAGGGTTTAGGGTTTATGACTTAGGGTTTAGGGTTTAGTATTTAGAGTTTAGGCTTTACTTATATGGATTTAGGGTTTAGGTTTTAGGGATTAGTGATTTGGGTTTGGGTTTAAAATTAAAGATTTAGGCCTTAGGGTTTACGGCTAAGGGTTTAGGATTTAGGGTTTTAAGTGTTTATGGTGTAGGATTTAGGGTATAGGGATGAGAATATAGGATTTAATGTTTAACATTTAAATTTTAAGGCTCGGGTTTTAGGGTTTAGGGTTTAGTGTTTAGGGGTTTACTATTTAGGGTTTAGGGTTTAAAGTTTAGGGTATAGGGTTTAGGGTTTAGTGTTAGTGGCTTATGGATAAGAGGGTTTAGGGTTTTTTTTTGGGTTTAGGGCTAAGCATTTAAGGTTTAGGGTTAGGTTTTAGGGTTTAGTGTTTATTGTTTAGTGTTTTGGGTTTTGGGTTTTGGGTTTATTTTTTCAGGGTTTAGGGCTCAAGTTTTGGGGTTTATGGTTCAGGGTTTTTGGTTTAATACTAAGGGTTTAGAGTTTAGGTGTTGGGGGACTTACGGTTTAGGGTTTAAGGTTTATTGTTTATGGTTTACAGTTTAGTGTTTAGGGTTTACTATTCAGGCCTAAGTGCTTAGATTTTAGGCTTTAGGGTGTAGGGTTTAGGATTTATGGTTTAGGTTTTAGGGTTTATAGTTTAACTTTAAGGATTTAGGGATTAATATATAGGGTATAGGGTATAGGGTTTAGTGTTTAGGGTTTCTTGTCAATGGTTTAGGGTTTAGGGATCATAGTTTAGGGTTTATTGTATAGGTTTTAGTGTTTAGGGTTTAGGGTTTATTATTTAGGGTGTAGGGATGAGTGTTTAGATGTTGGATTTATTTTTAGGGATTACATTTTATGGTTTAGAGATTAGGTTTTAGTGTTTGAGATTTAGTGTTTAGGGTTTAGGGCTTAGGGTCTATGCTTTATGGTTTAGGCTTTAGGATTAAGGGTATAGGGCTCAAGTTTTAGGGTATAGGGTATAGGGTTAAGGGTTTAGGGCTCGGGGTTTAGGGTTTATGGTTTAGAGTTTAGAATTTAGGGATAATGGTTTAGGGTTTAGGGCTAGGATTTTTTTATGGTTTAGGGCTCGAGTTTTTAGGGTTTAGGGTTTAGGTTTTAAGACTAAGGGTTTAGTGTTTAGAATTTAGGGTTTTGATTTTAGTGTTTAGGGTTTATGGATAAGGTTTTAGGGTTTAAGGCTCGGGGTTTATGGTTTAGGTATCGGGGTATGTGGTTTATGGTTTACGATATAGGGTTTAGGGTTTAGGTCTCATGGTTTAGTTTTTAGGGATTATGGTGTATGGTTTGGAGTTTAGGGTTAAGGGTTTAGATTTTAGGGATTATGGGGTTTAGGGTTTATCATTTAGGATCCAAGGTTTAGGGTTTAGAGTTTAGGATTTAAGATTTAGGGTTTTGGGTTTAGGGTCTAGTGTTTAAAGTTTAGGGTTTAGGGTTTAGGGTTTAGGGAATAGGGATGAGAATATAGGATTTAGTGTTTAACGTTTAAATTTTAGGGCTCAAGTTTTAGGGTTTAGGGTTCAATGTTTAAGGGGTTTACTATTTAGGGTTTAGGGTTTAGGGTTTAGTGTTAGTGGCTTATGGCTAAGAGGGTTTAGGGTATATTTTTTGGGGTTTAGGGCTAAGTATTTAAGGTTTAGGGTTTAAGGGTTTAAGGTTTAGGGTTTAGTGTTTAATGTTTAGTGTTTTGCTTTTGGATTTTGGGTTTTAGGTTTTGGGTTTATTTATTCGGGGTTTAGGGCTCAAGTTTTGGGGTTTATGGTTTATGGTTTAGGTTTTTGGGTTTAATACTAAGGGTTTAGATTTTAGGTTTTGGGGACTTACGGTTTAGGGTTTAAGGTTTATTGTTTATGGTTTATGGTTTTGGGTTTAGAGCTAAGGTTTTAGGGTTTAGGTTTTAGGTGATTTATGGTTTCTTGTTTAAGGTTTAGTTTTGAGGCCTAAGTGCTTAGATTTTAGGCTTTATGGTGTAGGGTTTAGGATTTAGGGTTTATGTTTTAGGGTTTAGGGTTTATAGTTTAACTTTAAGGGATTTGGGATTAGTGTATAGGGTATAGGGTATAGGGTTTAGTGTTTAGGGTTTCCTATCAATGGTTTAGGGTTTAGGGCTCATAGTTTAGGGTTTAGCGTTTAGGTTTTAGGTTTATTATTTAGGTGTAGGGATGAGTGTTTAGATGTTGGGTTTATTTTTAGGGATTACATTTTAGGTTTTAGAGAATAGGTTTTAGTGTTTAAGATTTAGTGTTTAGGGTTTACGGCTTCGGTGTATGCTTTATGGTTTAGGATTTAGGATTAAGGGTATAGGGCTCAAGTTTTAGGGTATAGGTTATAGGGTTAAGGGTTAAGGGTTTATTGTTTAGAGTTTAGGGTTTAGGGATAATGGTTTAGGGTTTAGGGCTAGGGATTTTTTGGTTTAGGGCTCGGTGTTTAGGGTTTAGGGTTTAGGGTTTAAGACTAAGGGTTTCTTGTTTAGCATTTAGGGTTTAGATTTTAGGGTTTAGGGTTTATGGATAAGGTTTTAGGGTTCAAGGCTCGGGGTTTATTATTTAGGTATCATGGTATATGGTTTATGGTTTAGGATATAGGGTTTAGGGTTTAGGTCTCAAGGTTTAGTTTTTAGTTATTATGGTGTATGGTTTGGAGTTTAGGGTTAAGGGTTTAGATTTTAGGGATTATGGGGTTTAGGGTTTAGAATTTAGGATCCAGAATTTAGGGTTTAGATTTTAGGATTTAATATTTAGGGTTTTGGGTTTTGGGTTTTGGGTTTAGGGTTTAGTGCTTAAAGTTTAGGGTTTAGGTTTTAGTGTTTATTGCTAAGTGTTTAGAGTTTAGTGTTTAGGTTTTAAGGCTAGGGGTTAATTGTTTTGGGCTCATAGTTTATGGTTTATGGTTTTATTTTAGGGTTTTAGGTTTAGGGTTTTAGGTTGAGGGCTCGGGGTTTAGGATATAGGGTTTATGGTTTATGGTTTAGGGTTTATGGTTTAGTGGTTAGGTTTTAGGGTTTAGGGTTTAGGGATCAAGGTTTAGGGTTTAGGGTTTAGGCTTTATATTTTATGGTTTAGGGTTTATGTTTTATGGATAGGGGTTTAGGTTTTAGTGTTTACGGCTCATAGTTTAGGGTTTAGGGCTAAGGGTTTAGGGTTTATGGTTTAAGGCTCAGGTTTTAGGGTTTAAGGTTTAAGGTTTAGGTTTTAGGGTTTAGGGATTAGGGTATATGGTATAGGGTATAGGGTTTATAGTTTAAGGCTTAGAGTTTAGTAATTAGGGTGTAGGGTTTATAATTTAGGGTTTAGGGTTTAAGGGCAGGGGGTTTAGTGCTTAGAGTTTAGGGTTTAGGGTTTAGGGTTTAGGTCTTATGGTTTAGGGTTTATGGTTTAGGGATAAGGGTTTGGGTTTTAGGTTTTATGTATTAGGATTTATTTCTAAGGATATATGGTTTAGGGTTTAAGGTTTAGGGTTTATGGATAGAATTGTAGGGTTTATAGGTTATTGTTTAGTGCTCAAGGTTTGGGGTTTATGGTTTCATGGTTAGGGTTTAGGGTTTAAGGATAACTATTTAGGGTTTAGGGTTTATGTTTAGGGTTTAGGATTTGGAATTTTTATGGTTTAGGGTTTAGGGTTTATGGTTTAGGATTTATTGTTTATGTTTCAGGGCTAAGAGTTTAGTGTTTAGGTTTAGTTCTTAGTGTTTAGGGCTTAGGATTAGTGCTAAGGGTTAATGGTGTTTATAATTTATGGTTTAAGGTTTAGGGTTTAAGATTTAAAGTTTAGGGTGTAGCATTTAAGGCTCATGGTTTAGGGCTCAAGGTTTAGGGTTTAGAGTTTAGGATTTAGGTTTTATGTATTAGGGCTAAGGTTTTAGGGTTTACAGTTTAGGGGTTTATAATTTAAGGTTTACTCTTTAATGTTTATTGTTAAGGGTTTAGGGTTTAGAATTTGGGGCTCATGGTTTAGGGTTATGGTTTGCGGTTTAGGGTTTAGGGTTTAGGTTTTTAGGTTTAGGGTTAGGGTTTAGGGTTTAGGGTTTAGGTTTTTAGGTTTAGGGTTTAGGGTTTAGGGTTTAGTGTTTTGGGTTTAGGGTTTAGGGTTTAGGGTTTAGGATTTAGGATTTAGTGTTTAGGTTTTAGGGTTTAGAGTTTATAGTGTAAGGCTCAAGGTTTAGGGTTTAGGGTTTAAGTTTTTACTTTTTAGGATTTAGGGTTTAAGACTTAGTGTTTAGGTTTTATAATTTATTTTTAATGGTTTATGGGTCAAGGTTTAGGGTTTAGTGTCTAGGTTTTATTATTTATCACTTAGGGTTTAGGGTTTATGGTTTATGGGGTTTACGGTTTAGGGTTTACGATTTATTTTAGTGTTTATGATTTAGGGTTTAGGGATTAGGTTTTAGGGCTAAAGGTTTAGGGTTTAGGGCTTAGGTTTTAGGGTTTAATGTGTAAGGTTTAGGTTTTAGGTTTTAGGGATAGGGGTTTAGGGTTTAAGATTTATGGTTAGGGGTTAAGGGGTTACGGTTTAGGATTTTTGGTTATGGGTTTAGGGTTTAGGTTGTAGGGGGTTTTAGGGTTTAAGGATCAAGTTTTAGGGTTTAGAATTTGTATTTTAGGTTTTAGGGTTAAGGGTTTATGGCTAAGGGTTTAGGGTTTATGGCTAAGTGTTTAGGGTTGAGTATTTAGGGCTCATAGTTTAAGGTTTACGGATTAGGGTTTAGGGTTTAGGGTTTAGGATTTAGGGTTTAGGGTTTTGGGTTTAGGTTTTAGGGTCTATGGATTAGGGTATAGGGTATAGGGAATAAGGTATAGGGTATAGGGTATAGGGTATAGGATTTAGGCTATAGGGTAGGGTTTAAGGTTCATGGTTTAGTGTTTAGGGTTTATGGTTTGTAGTTTAAGGGTAAGGGTTTAGGGTTTAGGGCTTAGGGTTTAGACTTGAGGGTTTATTGCAAAGGTTTTAGGGTTTAGGGCTAAGGGTTTTGGGTTTTGGGTTTAGGGTGTTTACAGTTAAGGGTTTAGGGATTATGGTTTAGAGTTTACAATTTAGGTTTTAGGTCTAAGGGATTAGAGTTTAGGTTTTATGGATTAGGGTTTATGGCTAGGGATTTAGGGTTTAGGGTTTATAGTTTATTGTTTAGGGATCAAGGTTTTGTTATCCAAAATGAACCCCTTGCACATTTTGTGGCTAACTCCCTTCATTCTTCCCTCTCTTGTGCCTCAGTTATAATTTTTTCTTTTTAGGCACTCAAGACCTTTTGGAAATGACACCATTGGATAGAGATTTTTCTCATCTTTCCAGAAAGGTAAAGTTTTCCTCCTAACTCCATGTATTTTTGAAGTTATGGCTCGGTGGAGTTTTTGTGGGAAATTTTCCCATGAAAGGCCCACAACCAGTAATATGGTGCCACATGTCCAAGGAAGTGGTGGGGGTCGGAGGAAAACTTGGTTTTTTTACCAAGTGTTTGGAAAAATTTCAAAAGGGATATTTCACCCCACAGGCCCACCGTCCAATTGGATTGTGCCACGTGTCCAAAGGGGAGAAAATTGAAAATTTTGACTAAGTGTTGGCGCCATGGAAAATTTTGGAGGAAAGGCCCACGCCCAATCACATTTTGCCATGTGTCCTTAGGCCAAGAAGTGGCGGAGGGCAGAGATAAAGTCATAATTTTGGTGAAATGTTTGGCGAGGGTGCAAAGCCAAATTTTTCCCATAGGGCCCGCATCCAATGGCCTCCTGCCATGTGTCTCAAGACCCGCGGACCGTGGGGAAAACTTAAAATTTTGGTAAAGTGTTTGGAAAAAAGGAAAGGGAAATTATTGGCCCTGTAGCCCTGCCACCAGTCAAGGCCTACCACGTGTCCATGGGCACGCCATTGCAGAATAGTGGAGCGCGGGGGAGATTTGGATCTTCCCAAAGGGATTACGTAGAGGGAAATGTTCACCCCAAGGCCCGCATCAAATAAGAGCTCACCACATGGCACCCGAATGGCGGAAGGTGGGGAAATTTGGGAAATTTTTCCCAAAGCAAAATCAAATAAATTTTAGAGGAAAAGTCTACCCCCAAATGCAAACTAATGACATCTTGCCACATGTCCAGTGGCGTCAAAAAATACAGGATAGGCCCACAGGGGAAAAAGGAAAGGAAAATCCCGCGCCCAATAGGATCGTGCCATGTGGCACCTAGAATAGTAGAGCACGGGAATTTTTGGGAAAATTTTCCCAAATGCAAAAAAGTGGAAAATTTTAATTTTTTTGCCCACCAATCCGTTTTGGCCCTGTTTTTCCCTAAATTTTCAAACGGCCATATCTTCCGATCCAGAGCTCAGTTTTTTGTGTTCTTTATATCAATGGAAAGGTGGTGAAATTATCTACAATATTCTAGGATCATTTTTATATTTTTATGGATTTTGGAGAGATAAAATTGAGAAACACCTCTGACACATGGTTATGGACGAAATGACGTTTCAACCACCATTTTTAATGAAGAATGGCTCGCATTCTCTCCCAGCATGGTGAAAAATGTCAGGGAATGGGCCTGTAAGGATTCCCATGTTGTTTTATTGCATTTTTGGTTGGTGGTTGAAACTCTCCCATGTCTTACACTGTAAAAGCCAGAATGGGCTCATTTTTAAAAAAGGAGACACTTTTTCAGCTCTATAACTTCCCTTTTCTTCCTTTTTGGTAGAATTTGTGGAAATTTTTACCTTTCCATGCAATACAACACCCCTTTTTGCCTCTTGGTCACTGTAATGCATTGTATTGGATCTGGAATGATAATGTATGCTCTATGATTAAAATCCCTCAATCCTTTCATATATTTACCATTGTTTCCTAATCTTTCATTACATCTTGAGCAATTTGTGCATGCTTTGTGTTGTGTTTTCTTGTGGATTGTGTATGTATTACAGTATTAGGTGTCTACTCCTTTGGTGCATCACCTCATTAGCATTAGTCTCATTTTTCTTGCATTCCCTATCTTTGTCCCCTTGGAATTTAGAGTAGGAACTAGGAATTTAAACCTCTGCAACTTGTAAGTGATATATCTGATCAGGGGAGTTGAGGAACCAGCCTCTAATCTAGAGATTCCTCTCCCATTTTTCAAGTCCCACACTTGGGGAGAGGATTCAATGTTGTGCAATCACACTAGATGTCCAAAATGTCAAACTAGAAGACTGATCAACATCTAGGGGTGCTACTGATTTGCAACAATAGGTTTAGGGTTTAGGATTTATGTTTTATGGTTTAGGGTTTAGGGTTTATGGCTAAGGATTTAGGGTTTATGGCTAAGGGTTTAGGGTTGAGTTTTTAGGGATCTATGTTTAGGGTTTAGGGCTCATGATTTAGGGTTTAGGGTTTAGGTTTTAGGGTTTATGGATTAGGGTATAGGGTATAAGGTATAGGGTATAGGGTATAGGGTAAAGGGTAAAGGGTATAGGCTATAGGCTATAGGCTATAGGCTACATGCTATAGGGTATAGGGTATAGGGTATAGGGTTTATAGTTTAAGGCTTAGGGTTTTGTGTTTAGGGTATAGGGTTTATAGTTTAAGTGTAAGTGTTTAAGGTTTATGGAATAGGGTTTAGAGTTGAGGGTTTATTGCAAAGGGTTTATGGTTTAGGGCTAAGGGTTCGGGGTTTAGGGTTTTTACTGAGTTTAGGGTTTAGGGCTTATGGTTTAGGGTGTAGGGTTTAGGGCTAAGGGCTTATGGTTTAGGATTTATGGATTAAAGTTTACGCATAAGGATTTAGTTTCATGGTTTAGGGTTTAAGACTAGAATTATAAGGTTTATGGGTTATTTATGAGTGTTCAAGGTTTGGGGTTTATGGTTTATGGTTTTTGGTTTTTGGTTTTGGTTTTTGGGCTCAGTGTTTAGGGTTTAGTGTTTAGGGTGTAGGTTTTGGAATGTTTATGGTTTAGGGTTTAGGGTTTATTGATTAGGGATAAGGTTTTAGGGTTTAGGTTTATGGCTCGGGGGTTTAGGGCTTAGGGTTTAGAGCTTAGGGTTTAGCATTAAGGGTTAATGGGGTTTACGCTTTAGGGTTTAGGGTTTAGGGTTTATAGTTTTAAGTTTAGGTTTTAGCATTTAACACTTAGGGTTTATGGTTTATGGCTCAAGATTTAGGGTTTAGGTATTAGGGCTAAGGTTTTAGGGTTTATGTTTTAGGGGTTTATAATTTATGTTTTACGGTTTAGGTTTTAGCACTCAAGGTTTAGGATTTAGTGTTTAGTTTTCAGGGCTAAATTCTTAGGTTTTAGGCTTTATGGTGTAGGGTTGATGGTTTTGGTTTAGGTTTATGGTTTATGGTTTAGGACTTAGGGTTTAGTGTTTAGGGATCGGGTATAGGGTATAGGATATAGGGTTTATGGTCAATGGTTTAGGGTTTATGGCTTAGGATTTAGGGTTTAGGGTTTAGGGTTTAAGGTTTGTGGGGTTTACTATTTAGGGTTTAGGTTTTATGGTTTAGGTTTTAGTTTTTAGGGTGTAGGGATGAGGGTATGGGTGTTAGGGTTTAGTTTTTAAATTTTAGTGTTTAGGGCTTAGGGTCTACGGTTTAGGGTTTAGAATTTATGATTAAAGGTTTATGGCTCATGTTTTATGGTTTAGGTATTTGGGTATTTACAGAGTTAGGGATTATGATTTAGGATTTAGGGTGTAGGGATTAGGGCTTAGGGTTTAGGGTGTATGGTATAGTGTTAAAGGTTTTGGGTTGAGGGTTTAGGGTTTAGAAAAATGGTTTAGGGTTTAGGGCTAGGTATTTTTGGTTTAGGGCTCAATGTTTAGGGTTTAGGGTTTAGGGTTTAAGGCTTAGGGTTTAGGGTTTAGGGTTTAGGTATTAGGGATTAGGGTTTAAGGCTTATAGTTTAGGGTTTACGAATCAAGGTATATGATTTAGGGTTTAGGATTTATTGTTTATGGTTTATGGCTCTGGTTTTAGTGTTTAGGGATTATGGTTTAGGGTTTATGGTTTAGGTATATACGTTTAGGGTTAAGGGTTTAGAGTTTAGGGATTATGGGGTTTTGGGTTTAGGGTTTAGGGATAGGGTTTTATTGTTTAGGATTTAAGGTTTAGAGTTTAGGATTTCAGATTTAGGGTTTAGTGTTTAATGTTTAGGGTTTAGGGTTTACGGCTTAGGATTTAGTGTTTAGGTTTTAGTGTTTATTGCTAAGTGTTTATAGTTTAGCGTTTAGGTTTTAGGGTTAGGGGTTTGGGTTTTAGGATCATAGTTTAGGATTTATTGTTTAGGGTTTAGAGTTTAGAGTTTGAGGTTTAAGACTTGGGGTTTAGGTTTTGGGTTTAGGGTTTAAGGATCAAGGTTTAGATTTTAGGGTTTAGTGTTTATATTTTAGGGTATAGGGTTTATGGCTAGGGGTTTATGGTTGAGTGTTTAGGGTTTTTAGTTTAGGCTTTTGGGATCATGGCTTAGGGTTTAGGGTTTTAGGGCTCTGGGTTTAGGATTTAGGGTTTAGGGTTTAGGGTTTAGGGATTTGGGTATATGTTATAGGGTATAAGATGTATGGTATAGGGTTTAGTTCTAATGGTTTAGGGTTAAGGGTTTTAGGGCTAAAAGTTTAGGTATTATGGTGTTTAGGTTTAAGGGTTTAGGGTTTAGAGTTTAGGGTTTAGGGATAAGGGTTTTGGGTTTAGGATTTATTTATTAGGGTTTGGGAATAGGTATTTAGGGTTTAGGGTTTAAGGTTGAGGGTTTAGGGCTAGAATTATAGGATTTAGGGGTTATGGTTTAGGGCTAGAATTGTAGGATTTAGGGTTTATGGTTTATGGTTTATGGTTTTGGGTTTATGTTTAGGGTTAGGGTTAATAATGTTTAGGGTTTAGGGTTTAGGTTTTAGGGTTTACGGTTTAGGGTTTAGGGGTAAGGGTTTAGGGTTTAGGTTTAGGGCTCATGGTTAAGGGTATATTGTTTAGGGTTTAGGGATTATGGTTTAGTGCTAAGTGTTAATAGGGTTTATAGTTTATGGTTTAGGGTTTAGGGTTTATGATTTAATGTTTAGGGTTTATCATTTAAGACTCATGGTTTAGGGCTCTGGATTTAGGGTTTAGGTATTATTTCTAAGGTTTTAGGATTTACGGTTTAGGAGTTTATAATTTAGGGTTTATTTTTTAGGGTTTAGGATTTAGCGTTTAAGATTTATACTTTAGGGTTTATGGTTTAGGTTTTAGGGTTTAGGGTTAGGAGTTTAGTGCTCGGATTTTATGGTTTATTTTTATGGTTTAGGGTTTACGGTTTAGGGTTTACAGTTTAGTTATATGGGTTTATGGTTTAGGGGTTTAGGATTTAGGTTTTAGGGTTTAGTTTTTTTGGTTTTGAGTTTAGGATTCGGGGTTTATGGCCCATGGTTTATGGTTTAGGGTTCAAGATTTAGGATTTAGGGTTTAGGGTTTTAAGTGTTTATGGTTTAGGATTCGGGGTTTAGGGATTATATTATAAGGTTTAGGTTTTAAAGTTTAGGGTTTAGGATTTAATTGTTATGGTGTAGGGTTTAAGGGTTTTGCTATTTAGGGTTTAGGGTTTAAGGTTTAGGGTTTAATGTTTAGGGTTTAGGAATATGGGTTTAGGGCTCGAGTTTTGGTATACGGTTTATGGTTTAGGGCTAAGGGATTAAGGCTTAGGGTTTAGGGGGTTGAGGGTTTATGGTTTAGTGTTTTGTGTTTATTGTTTAGTGTTTAGTGATTAGGGTTTAGGGTATTAGGTTTTGTGTTTAGGTTTTATTTTTATGGTTTAGGGCTTAGGGCTTGAGGTTTATTGTTTAGGGTTTAGGGTTTTTAGGTTAGGGCTAAGGGTTTAGAGTTTAGGTTTTTGGGGACTTACGGTTTAGGGTTTAGGGTTTAGGTGGTTTATGGTTAAGATTTTATGGTTTAGGGTTCAACGATCAAGGTTTATGATTTTTCGTTTAGTGCTAAGGATTTAGGTTTAGGTTTTAGGGATTTACGGTTTAGTGTTTAGGGTTTAGGGCTCAAGGTTTAGTGTTTAGGGTTTAGGGTTTATTTTTATAGGCTTAGTGCTTATGTTTTAGGATTTAGGGTTTACGATTCGGGGTTTAGGTTTTATGGTTTATGGTTTATAATTTAGGGTTTAGGGTTTAGGGTTTAGGGTTTATAGTTTAGATTTTAATTTTTAAGGATGAGGGTATAGGGTATACGGTTTAGGGTTTCTCGGTCACTAGATTAGGGTTTTGTTTGTAGGTTTTATAGTTTTCTTTTAGGGTTTACGGATCATGGTATAGGGTTTAGGGTTTATAGTTGATGGATTAGGGTTTAGGGTTTAGGGTTTAGGGTTTAGTGTTTAGGGTTTGTTGATAATGATTTATGGATTAGGGTTTAGGAATTTAATTTTTAAGGTTTATAGTTGGGTTTAGGGTTTAGGGTTTAGTTTTTAGGGTTTAGGGATAAGGGTTTAGGGTTTAATTTTTACAGTTTTATGTTTTAGTGTTTAGAGATTAGGGTATAATTTTTAACATTTTGGATTTAGGGTTTAGTTCTTATGGTCTAGGGTTTAGTGTTAAGGCTTTAGGGTTTAGGGTGAGGGTTTAAGATTTAGGAATTAGGAATTTGGGGATTTATAGTTTAGTGCTTATGGTTTAGGATTTAGGGATTAGGGATTAGGGCTCATGGTTTAGGGTATAGGATTAAAGGTTTAGGGATCGGGGTTTAGGGCTCGGGGTCTAGGGTTTATGGATTAAAATTTAGGGTTTAGGGATAACGGTTTAGGATTTAGGGCTAGTGATTTTGGGTTTATGGTTTAGGGCTCGGTGTTTATGGTTCGAGTTTAGTTTTAAGGGTGATGGTTTAGGTTTTATGTTTTAGGGTTTATAATTTTAGGTTTAGGGTTTAGGTTTTAAAGTTTAGAGTTTAAGGTTTAGGTTTTAGTGCTTTAGGGTTTTAGGTTTCAGGCTCATTGTTTAGGGTTTAGATTTTGGGTTTTGAGTTTAGGGTTTCAAGTTTAGGGCTTAGAGTTTAGGGTTTAGGGTTAAGGGTTTTGGCTTTAGGGTTTAAGGATTAAGGTTTAGGGTTTAGGGTTTAGGTATGAGTTTTAGGGCTCATAGTTTAGAGTTTAGGGCTAAGAGTTAAGGGCTTATGGTTTAGGATTTAGGGTTTAGGATTTATGGTTAAGGTTTTGGGGATTAGGGATTAGGGTTTATGGTATAGGGGGTATAGGGTATAGGGTATAGGGTATAGGGTATAGGGTATAGTTTTAGGGTATAGGGTTAAGGGTTTAGGTTTTAGGGTTTAGGGTTTAGGGTTTATAGTTTAAGGCTCAAGAATTAGGCTTTATGATTTAGGGTTTAGTGTTTAGTGCTAAGGGTTAAGAGTTTAGGGCTAAATATTTAGGGTTCAAGATTTATGATTTTTACGATTAAGGGTTTAGGGTTTAACATTTATGGTTTAGGTTTTAAGGTTTAGGGATAAGGATTTAGGGTTTAGAGTTTAGGGTTTAGGGTTTATGGTTTATGGTTTAGGCATAACATTGTAATGATTAGGGATTATGGTTTAGTTCTCGAGTTTGGGGTTTATGTTTTAGGTTTTCGGTTTAGGGCTCGGTGTTTAGGGTTTATGTTTTTGATTGTTTAGGGTTTAGGGTTTAGGGTTTATGGCTAAAGGTTTAATGTTTTTGTTTGGGTCTCGGTTTAGGCTAGAGGATTTAGGGTTTAGGGATTAAGGTTTAGCACTATGTGTTAATGGGAATTACAGGTTTATAGCTTAGGGTTTATAATTTAAATTTTAGTGTTTAGCATTTAAGGATCATGGTTTAGGGCTCACGAGTTTAGGGTTTAGGGCTTAGGATTTAGGATTTAGGCCTTAGGGATAAGGTTTTAGGGTCCACGATTTAGGGGTTTTTTATTTAGGTTATAGGGTTTAAAGTTAAGTGTTTAGGGTTTAGGGTTTAGCATTTAGGGCTCATGGTTTAGGGTTAGGATTTAATGTTTAGGGTTTAGGGTTTAGTGTTTAGGATTTAGGGTTTAGGGTTTATGGTTTATGGTTTGGGTTTTAGGGTTTAGGGTTAGGGGTTTAGGGTTTAAGGCTTAGGTTTTAGGGTTTATTATTTAGGGTTTAAAGTTTAGTTCTTAGGACTCGTGGTTTAGGGTATAAGGTTTAGGGTTTAGGGTTTAGTGTTATGGGTTTAGGTGGTTTAGGGTTTATGGTTTTGTGTTTTGGGTTTTGGTTTTAGGATTTAGGGTTTATGGCTCAAGGTTTAGGGTTTAGTGTTCAATATTTAGGATTTAGGGTTTAGGGCTATGGGTTTAGGGTTTGAATTGTTTATGGTTTAGGATTTAGGGTTTAGGGATTATAGTATAAGGTTTAGGGTTTAGGGTTTATGGTTTATGGTTTACGGTTTAGGGTTTAAGGGTTTCACCGTTTAGAGTTTATTGTTTAAAGGTTTAGGGTTTAGGGCTCAATGTTTAGGGTACACGGTTTAGTGTTTACATCTAAGGGTTTAAGGTTCGGGTTTAGGGGAATGAGTGTTTAGGGTTTTTATTTAGTGTTTAGTGTCTACGATTTAGGGCTTAGGATTTGGGGTTAATTATTTAATGTTTAGGGATTTTGGTTTAGTGATAAGGGTTTTGAGTTTAGGTTTTGGGGACTTACGGTTTAAGGTTTGGGGTTTAGGGGTTTACGGTTGAGGTTTATGGTTTATGGTTTACGGTTTTGGGTTAATTGCTAAAGGTCTAGTGTTTAGGTTTTGAGGGTTTATGGTCTAGTGTTTAGGGTTTAGGGTTTAACACTCAAGATTTAGGGTTCGGGGTTTAGTTTTAGGGATAAGTTCTTCGGTTTTAGGCTTTAGGGTTTCAGGTTCATGGTTTAGGGATTAGGGTGTAGATTTTAGGGTTTATACTTTACAATTTAGGGTTCGGGTTTTAGGGTTTAGGTTTAGTGTTTAGGGTTTTGGGTTTCTAGTTAATGGATTAGTTTTTAGGGTTTAGGGATTAATGTTTAGGGTTTAGTTTTTAGGTTTTATGGATAAGGGTTTAGGGGTGTATTATTCAGGGTGTTTAAGAGGTTTACTATTTAAGTTTTAGGGTTTAGGGTTTAGGTATAAGAGTTCGGGGATTAGGGATCGGGGTATCCAGTTTAGGGTTTAGGGATAATGGTTTATGTTTTAGGGTTTTGGGGTGTTGAGGGTTTAGGGTTTAGTATTTACTATTTAGGGTTTTTAGTTCGGGGTTTTCTATTTTGGGTTTAGGTCTCGGGGTTTGGGGTTTATGGTTTAGGATTTAGATTTTATGGGGTTTATGGTATAGGGTTTAAGATTTAGGGGTTAGGGTTTATAGTTTTGTGTTTTGGGTTTGTGGTTTTGGGTTTAGGGTTTATGGCTCAATGATTAGGCTTTAGGGTTCAAGATTTAGAATTTAGGATTTATGCATAAGGGTTTAGGGTTTAAGGTTTTAAGTGTTTATTGTTTAGGATTTAAGGTTTAGGGATTAGAGTATAGGGTTTAGGTATAAAATTTAGGGTTTAGGGTTTAAGGGGCTTACTATTTAGGGTTTAGAGTTTAAGGTTAAGGGTTTAGGGTTTTGGGTTTTGGGTTTAGGGCTAGGATTTTAGGGCTCATGGTTTAGGGTATATGGTTTAGGTTTTATTGCTAAGGGTTTAAGGTTTAGGGCTTAGGGTTTAGGATTTAGTGTTTAGTGTTTACGGTTTAGGATTTTGTTTTTAGAGTTTATTGTTTAGTGTTTAGGCTTTAGGATTTTTATTTAGGGTTTAGGGCTCGGGTTTAGGGGTTTATTGTTTAGGGTTTAGTTTTTTTGGTTTATGTCTAAGGGTTTAGAGTTTAGGTTTTGGGGACATACGGTTTATGGTTTAGGTATTGTGGGACATAAGGTTTAGTGTTTAGGGGTTTATGGTTGAGGGTTTAGGGTTTAGTGATAAGGGTTTAAGTTTTATGGTTTAAGGTTTAGGGATCATTGTTTAAGGTTTATGGTTTAGGGTTCGAGTTTTCATTTTAGTCTTAAGGGTTTATGGTTTAGGTTTTGGGGTATTTATGGTTTATTGTTTATGGTTTAGGGTTTAGCGCTCAAGGTTTAGGGTTTAGGGCTTAGGGTTTAGGGTTTATTGTTTATGGTTTATGGTTTATGGTTTAGGGTTTTTGGTTTATAATTTAGGGTTTATGGTTTAGGGTTTATAGTTTAGATTTTAGGGTTTAAGGATCGGGGTATAAGGTTTATGGTTTAGGGTTTCAGTCAATGGATTAGGGTTTAGGTTTTAAGGTTTAGGGTTTAGTGTTTAGGGTTGATGGATAAGTGTTTTTTTTATTTAACATTTAGTGTTTATGGTTTCAGTTTTATGGTTTAGGGTTTAGTGTTTAGGGTTTAGGGATAAGGGTTTAGGGTTTAGTTTTGTGGTTTATGTTTTAGGGTTTACTGATTATGGTTAATTATTTAAGGTTTAATGTTTAATTTTTAGGGTTTAGTGATTAGTGCTCGGGGTTTAAGATTTAGGGATTAGGTGATTTATAGTTTGGTAGTCATGGTTTAGGATTTAGGGATTAGGTCTCGTGGTTTAGGGTTTAGGGTATAGGGTTAAGGGTTTAGGGTTTATAGTTTAAAATTTAGTATTTAGGTATAAGGGTTTAGGGTTTAGGGCTACGGGTTTTGGGTTTTGTGTTTAGGGCTTAGTGTTTACGGTTAAGGGTTTAGGGTTTAAGGCTAATGGTTTAGGGTTTAGAGTTTAGGGTTTCATTATAGGGATCGTGTTTCTGATTTACTTCTTAGGGTTTTTGGTTTAGGAATCAAGGTATATGGTTTATGGTTTATAGTTTATGGTTGAGTGTTTGGTTTTTAGTTCTCATGGTTTAGCGTTTAGGGCTTAGGGTTTAGGATTTAGGGTTTAGGGTTTAGGATTTAGGGTTTATGGTTTAGGGTTTAGGGGTTATGGGGTTTAGGTTTTATGTTTTATGGTTTAGGCCTAAGGGTTTTGGGTTTATGGTTTAGGGCCTTAGGTTTAGGGTTTATAATTTAGGATTTAGGGTTTAGGGTTTAGGGTTTAGGGCTCAAGGTTTAGGGTTTATTTTTATTATTTAGGGATTAGGTTTTAGTTTTTATTGCTAAGTGTTTAGAGTTTGGGATTTATGTTTTATGGCTTTGGGGTTTAGGGTTTTAGGCTTAGGGTTTAGGTTTTATTAGTTAGTTATTAGGGTTTAAGGTTGAGGGTTAGGGTTTAGGGTTTAGGGATTAGGTTTTGGGTTTAGTACTTAGGGTTTAGGGTTTGTGGTTTAGGTTTTGTCATTTAAGGTTTAAGCTTCAGGTGTTTAAGGTTTAGCCTTTAGGTTTTAGGGTTTGTGGTTTAGGTTTTATCATTTAGCATTTAAGATTTAGTGTTTAAGGTTTAGAATTTAGGGTTTATGGCTCAATGTTTAGGTTTTAGGGCTCGGGGTTTAGGGTTTAGGGTTTGGGTTTTAGGGCTTAGGGTTTAGGTTATAGGGTTTAGAGTTTAGAGCTTTGGATTTAGCATTTAAGGGGTTTATGGTTTATGATTTAGTGTTTAGCATTTAGGGTTTAGGGCTTAGGGTTTAGGACTTAGGGTTTTGGGTTTATGGCTCATGGTTTATGGTTTATGGCTTAGGGTTTATAGTTTATGTCTATGATTTTACGGCTTAAGTTTTAGGGTGTTGGGTTAAGGGTTTAAGTTTTTTGGTTTAGGGCTTAGGGCTTAGTGTTTAGGGTTTAGAGTTTAGGGTTTAGGGATAACATCTTATAGTTTATTTTTAGGGTTTAGGATTTAGGATTTAGGGGTCGGGTTTAGTGTTTGGGGTTTATGGTTAATTGTTTGGTGTTTACAGGTTTAGGACTATTGGTTTATGGTTTATGGTTTAGGGCTCAAGTTTTAGTGTTCACGGTTTAGAATTTAGTGATAAGGGATTATGGATTAGGGATTAAGGATTAGGGCTAAGGGTTTAGGGTTAATGTTTTATGGTTTATGGTTTATGGTTGAGGGTTTACTTATAATGGTCTAATGTTTAGGGGTAAGGGTTTAGGGATTAGGATTTAGGGTTTAGGGTTTAGTATTTAGGGTTTAGGGTTCAAGGTTTATGGTTTATGGTTTAGGTTTTAGGGATAATCATTTATTGTTTAGTGCTTTATGGTTCATGGTTTAGGTTTTAGTGTTTAGTGTTTAAGGTTTATGATCTAGGGTTTAATATTTAGGTCTCAAGGTTTGGGAATTAGGTTTCAGGGTTTAGGGTTTAAGGTTTATGGTTTAGGAATCAGGATTTAGGGGTTTGGGTTTAGGGGTTTATGGTTTTTGGTTTAGGATTTTCCATTTAGGGTTGAGGTTTTAGGGCTTGGGGTTTAGGGTTCAAGGTTAAGGTTTTAGGGTTTACATTTTAGGGTTTAGGGATTAAGGTATATGGTTTAGGGTTTTGGTTTAGGTCTCATTGTTTTGGTTTTAGGGCTTATTGGGTTTAGGGATTAGGGTTTAGTGTTTAAGGTTTAGGGTTTAGAGTTTAGTGTTTAGGGTTAAGTGTTTAGTGTTTAGGGTTTAGGTTTAGTGTTAGGGATCAGGTTTTAGGATTTAGGATTTAGGGTTTAGGGCTAATGGTTTAGTGTTTATGGGGTTTGTAGTTTAGGATTTAGGATTTAGGGTTTAGGGTTTATAATTAAGGCCTCAGGTATTAGGGTTCAAGGTTTATGGTTTATTGTTTAGGCCTCGGGGTTTAGGGTTTAGGGTTTAGTGTTTAGGGCTAAGGGTGTAGGGTTTGTAGTGTAGGGTTTAGGATTTAGGGTTTATGTCTATTGGTTTAATTTCAGTGTTTAGGGATGGGATTTTATGGTGTATAGTTTAGTGTTTAGGTTTTAGGGTTTAGAGCTAAGGGTTTAGTGTTTAGGGTTTAGGGGTTTCAGGTTTGGGGTTTATGGTTGAGTGTTTAGTGTTTAGGGTTTATGTTTAGGGCTCGGGGTTTAGGGTTTAGAAATTATGGTTTAGGGTTTAGGGGTTAGGGTTGGGGTTTGTAATTTAGGGTTAACAACTTAATATTTAGGGTTTATATTTTAGTGTTTAAGGTTTAGGGTTTAGGGTTTAGGGTTAGGGGTTTAGGGTTTATAGTTTAGGGTTTAGGGCTCGGGGTTTAGGTTTTATATTTTAGTGTTTTAGGCTCAATGTTTAGGGTTTAGGGTTTAGGGTTTAGCATTTAAGGTTTAGGGTTTAGGTCTTAGGGTTTATGGTTTAGGTTTTAGGGTTTAGGTCTCGGGTTTAGGGTTGAAGGTTTAGGTATTAGGGTCCATGGGGTTTATAGTTTTTAGTTTAGGGTTTAGGTTTTAGGGATTAGGGTTTAGGATTTATGTTTTAGGGTTTATGTTTAATGGTTTAGTGATCAACGTATAGGGTTTATGGTTTAAGATATAGTGTTTAGGGTTTGATTTTTAGGGTTTAGGGCTTAATTTTTAGGGTTTATGGTTTAGGGCTAAGGCTTTCAGATTTAGGGTTTATGGTGTTTAGTGTTTAGGGTTTAGGGTTTAGGGTTTAATTTTTAGGGTTTATGGTTTAGGTTTTAGGGTTTAGGGTTTAATGTTTAAGTTTTAAGGTTTAGGGTTAAGTATTTAGGACTTAGGGTTTAGGTTTCATGGTTTAGCATTTCTTGTTAAGGGTTTAGGCTATATGGGTTTATGGGTTATGGTTTAGAATTTATAGTTTTAGGCCTAGGGTTTATGGTTTAGGGTTTAAGGCTAAGGGTTAAGGGTTTAGTGTTTAGGGTTTAGGGATAAGGGTTTATAGTTTAGGGTTTAGATTTTATAGTTTAGGGCTTAGGCTTTAGGGTTTATAGGTTAGGTTTTAAGGTTTAAGGTTTATGGTTTACATTTTAGGGTTTAGGGCTCAGAGTTTATTTTTTTTTACACTTTAGGGTTTTGGGCTCAAGGTTTAGGGTTTAACATTTAGGGTTTAGGATTTAGGTCTTAGGGTTCGGGGTTGAAGGTTTAGGGATTAGGTTTCAAGGGGTTTATAGTTTATGGTATAGGGTTTAGGATTTAGGGCTTAGGGTTTGAGGTTTAGGGTTTATGGTTAATTGTTTAGGGATCAATGTATAGGGTTTAGGGTTTATGATTCAGTGTTTAGGGTTTAGTTTCTAGGGTTTAGGGATAAGTGTTTAGGTTTTATGGTTTAGGGCTAGGGCTTTACTATTTAGGGTTTAGGGGTTTAGTTTTTAGTGTTTAGGGTTTAGGGTTTAAGTTTTAAGGTTTAGGGTTTAAGGTTTAGGGTTTAAGGTTTAAGGTTAAGGGTTTAGGACTTAGGGTTTAGGTTTTATGATTTAGGGTTTATTGTTAAGGGTTTAGGCTATAGGGGTTTACGGTTTATTGTTCAAAATTTATAATTTTAGGCCTAGGTTTTATGGTTTAGGGAATAAGGTTGAGGGTTTAGGGTTAGTGTTTAGGGTTTAGGGCTAAAGGTTTAGTGTTGGGGTTTAGTGATTAGGGTTTAGGGCTAAGGTTTTAGGAATTAGGGCTCAAGGTCTACGGTTTAGGGTTTATTATTTAGGGTTTAGGACATAGGGTTTAATTTTTAGGGTTTATGGAACATGGTAGAGGGTATAGGGTTTTCATTTTATGGTTTATAGTTTAGGGTTGAGTACTTATGGTTTAGTGTTTAGATTTTAATGTTTAGGGATCACAATTTAAGGTTTAGGATTTAGGGATAAGGGTTTGTTAGGTTTAGGGTCAATGGTTTAGGTTTTATGGATACAACTTTAGGGATAAGGGTTTACTTGTTTAGGGTTTAGGATTTAGGATTTAAGTATAGGGGTTTAGTGTTTTGGGTTTAGGTATCGGGGCTCGGGGTTTAGGGTTTTGGGTTTAGGGCTAAGGGATAAGGGTTTAGGGTTATGGTTTTAGGGTTTAGGGCTCATGGCTAGGGTTTATGGTTTAGGGATTAGGGCTTAGGTTATAGGGTTTAAGTTTTAGGGTTTAGAGATGAGGGTAGAGGGTATAAGGTTTATAGTTTATTATTTCTAGTTTATGGACTAGGGTTCCAGTTTAGGGTTTATAGTTTAGGTTTTAGGTTTTAGGGTTTAGTTTTTAGGGCTCATAATTTTGTGTTTAGGGTTGAGGAGTATGGTTTATTGCTAAGAGATAAGGGTTGAGGGTTTATTGTTTAGGGTTTAGGGATGGGAGTTTAATGTAAAGGTTTAAGGGTTTAGGGCTAGGTTTTTAGGGTTTATGGTTGAGGGTTTATGGTTTAGGTTTTTAGGTTTAGGGTTTAGTGTTTAGAGTTTAGTGTTTAGGTTTTAGTGTTTAGGAATTAGGGTATAGGGTTTATGGTTTTGAATTTAGGGTTTTGGTTTTGGGTCTGGGTTTCTTGTTTATTTTTAGGGTTAAGGGTTTATGGCTAATGGTTTAAGGTTTAGTGTTTAGGGTTTAGGATTTAGTGTTTGGGGCTTACGATTTAGGGTTTAGGGCTAATGGTTTATGGTTTACGTTATTTATGGTTTAGGATTTAGGGTTTATGGTTTAGGGTTTATTATTTAGAGTCTAGGTTCTAGGGTTTAGGGCTCGGGTTTATGGTTTAGGGTTAAGGTTTTTGGGCTTATAGTTTATAGTCTAGGGTTTAGGGCTAAGGGTTTATGGTTTAGGGTTTAGGGGTTTAGGGTTTACGGTTTATTATTTAGGGTTTAGGGCTCATTGTTTAGGATTTTAGATATAAGGTTTAGGGTTTAGGGTTTATGGTTAAGGTTTTAAGGTTTAGTGTCTAGGGTTTAGGGCTTGAGGTTTAGAATTTAGTGATCGGGGTATAGGGTTTAGAGTTTAGGGCTTAGGGTTTATGGTTTAATGTTTAGGGTTAAGGGCTTAGGGTTTAGTTCTTATGGATTATGTCTAAGAGTTTATGGTTTAGGGTTAATGGTTTAGCACTAGGGGTTTATGGGTTTAACACTTATCGCTGATGGTTTAGGGTTTAGGGTTTGTGGCTCGGGGTTTAGGTTTTAGGGTTTAGGGTTTATGATTTAAGGCTTGGGGTTTAGGGTTTATATCTAGGGTTTAAGTCTTAGGGTTTAGGGTTTATCATATAGGGTTTATGTCTTAGGGTTTAGGGTTTAGGGTTTATGTTTATGGGGTTTACAATTAAGGGTTTAGGTTTTAGGGTTTAGGTTTTAGTGCTTATGGTTTACGGTTTAGGGTTTATGGCTAATGGTTTAGGGATTAGGTTTTAGGGCTAAGGGTTTAGAATTTAGACTTTAGGTTTTAGTGTTTAGGGTTTAGTGTTTAAGGTTATGGTTTATTGGTTTAAGGGTTATGGTTTAGTGATCATTGTTTAGGGTTTATGGTTTAGGGTTTAGGGATCATTTTGTAGGGTTTAGGGATCAGGTAATAAAAAATTAGGGTTGAGGGCTTAGTGTTTAGGGTTTGGGATTTAGTTTTAGGATCTTGGGTTTATGTTTTACGATTTAGGACTAAATGTTTAGGGTTTAGGGTTTAGGGGGTTTTGGTTTTAACATTTAAAGCTCAAGGTTTATGGTTTAGGGTTTTGGGCTAGGGTTTAGGGTTTAGCTTTAGGGCTCGGGGATTGGGATTTGAGATTTGGGGCTTAGGGTTTAGGTTATATATTTTATCTTTTAAGGTTTTCGGATGAGGTATAGGGTTTACAGATTATGGTTTTAGGTCTAAATTTTAGGATTTAGGGTCTAGGGCTCAAGGTTTAGGGTTTAGGGTTTAGGGTTTAGGGATCATGATTTAGGGTTTAGGGTTTAAAATTTAGGGATTTTAATTTAGGGTTTAGGGTTTAGGGTTTAGGCTTTAGTATTTAGGGTTTAAGGTCTAGGTTTTAGGGTTTAGTTTTTATAGTTTACGGTTTAGGGTTTATTGTTAAGGTTTTAGGGTTTAACATTTAGAGTTTAGGGTTTAGGGTTTATGGTTTTGGGCTAAGGGTTTAGGGTTTAGGGTTAAGATATTGGGGCATATGGTATAGGGTTTAACGTTTATAGTTTAATTTTTATGGCTCATGTTTTGTGGTGTAGGATTTATGGTTTAGGGATTAGTGTTTAGGGATAAGCGTATAGGGTTGAGGGCTAAGGGTATGGGGGTTTATAATTTAGGGTTTAGGGTATATTACGAGGGTTTAGGCTTAGCATTTAGGTTATAGATTTTATGGTTTAGGGTTCAGGGATCATGGTTTAATGTTTAGGGTTTAGGGTTTATGAGGTTTAGGGTTTAGGGTTTAAGGTTTATAGGTTTAGGGCTCATGGTTTAGGGTTTAGGGTATAGGGTTTAGGGATCAAGGTATAGGGTTTATGGTTTTTAATTTAGGTTTTAGGGTTTAGGTCTCAAGATTTATGGTTTATTTATTAGGGTTAAGGGTTTATCGGTAATGGTTCGGGGTTTGGGATGTTTATTATTTATGGTTTAGGGTTTAGGGTAAAGCATTTACAATTTAGTGTTTAGGGCTTATAGTTAAGTGTTTAGGGCTAAGAGTTTGGGGTTTAGGGTTTAAGTTATTTATGGTTTAGGATTTAAGGTTTAGGGTTTAGGGTGTATGATTTAGTGTTTAAATTTTAGGGGTTATGGATCAAGGTTTAGGGTTTAGGGTTAAGGGTTTAGGGCTTATAGTTTAGATTTTAGGGTTTAGGGATAATGGTTTAGTTTTTATGTTCTAGTGATAGGGGTTTAGGGTTTACGGTTTAAGGCCTAGGGTTTAGGGGTTTAGATATAGGGTTTAGGTTAAGGTTTTAAGGTTGAGGGTTTAGGGTTTAGGTTATTTATGGTCTAGGATTTAGGGTTTAGGGTTTAAAGTTTATGATTTAGAGTTTAAGGTTTAGGGTTAAGGTTTTAGGGATTATAGTTTAGAGTTTACGGTTTAGAGCTAAGGGTTTAGGGTTTAGGGTTTAGGGATAGGGGTTTAGGGTTTATGGTTAAGGTTTTAAGGTTTAGGGTTTAGGGTTTAGTGTTTAGTGTTTAGTTCTCAAGTTTTAGGGTTTAGGATTAAGGTATATGGTTTAGAGTTTATGGTTTAGGGTTTAGTGTTTAGGGTTTAGGGTTTAGTGTTTAGGGTTTAGGGTTTAGGTCTCGAGGTTTAGTTCTTAGAGTTTAGGGCTAAGGATTTATAATTTAGGGTTAATGGTTTAAGTTTTATGGTTAAGGGTTAAGGGTTTAGGATTTTGGGCTCGGGGTATACGGTGTAGGGTTTAGAGTTTAGGATTCAAATTTTATTTTTTATTGTTTAGTGTTTAGAGTTTAGGATTTAGGGTTTAAGTTTTAGGGCTTGGGGTTTAAGGATTATTGTTTAGGTTTTAGGGATAAGGGTTTAACGATTATTGTTTAGGTTTTAGGGCTAAGGGTTTAAGGATTAGGATTTTGGACGTTTAGGGTTTAGGAATTATGGTTTAGGGATCAATGTTTAGGGTTTAGGGTTTTGGACTCATGGTTTGGTGTTTAGGGCTAAGGGTTTAGGGTTTTGGGTTTTGGGTTAGTCTTTTAAGGTTGAGGGTTTATGGTGGAATGTTTATAGTTTAGGTAATATTTTTAGGGTTAATAGATCAGAATATAGGGTTTAAGGATTATTGTTTAGGTTTTAGGGTTTAGGGTTTAGGATTTAGGGTTTATTGTTTAGGGTTTAAGTATTAGGGTTTAGGGTTTAAGGCTAAGGGTTCGGGGTTTCGGGTTTAAGGTTCAATGTTTAGTGTTTAGGCTTTATGGCTAAGGGTTTATGGTTTAAGGATAAGGTTTTAATGTTTTGGGGTTCACGATTGATGGTTTATGGTTTAAGGTTTATGGCTTAGTGTTCATGGTTTAGGGTTTAGGGATTAGATTTTAGATTTTAGGGCTCGGGGTTTATGGTTTATATTTTATGCTTTAGGGATAAGGGTTTAGGTTTTAGGGTTTACATTTTAAGACTATTGGCTTTGGGTTTAGGGTTTAGGTCTCATTGTTTAGGGTTTAGATATCGGGTTTAGGATTTAGAGTTTAGGGGTTACGGATTAGGGTTTAGGTTTTTAGCTCTAGGTTTTAATGTTTAGGTTTTAGGGTCTATGGATAATGGTTAGGGTGTAGGGTGTTTACATTTTAGATTTTAGGGATAAGGGTTTATTGTTTAGGGTTTATGGTTATGCATTTTATGTTTAGGGTTAAAATTTGTGGGTTTAGGGGTAGGGATTTAGGGTTCGGGGTTTAGGGCTTAGGGTTTAGGGTTTAGGGTTTATTGTTTAGGGCTCTAGGTTTATGGTTTAGATTTTAGTTTTAAGGTTTTAGTGCTTAGGGTTTGGGGTTTAGGGTGTATGTCTAGGGTTTTAGTCTCGGGGTTTAGTGTTTAGGAATAAGGGTTTGGGTTTTATGTTTTATGGCCTTTATGATTAACGGTTTAGGGATAATTGTTTATGGTTTAGGATTTATGGATAATGATTTAGGAATTAGTATTTAGGGATAAGGTTTTAAGGTTTACGGTTTAGGGTTTAGTGTTTAGGGTTTAGCATTTAGGGTTAGGGTTTAAGGGTTTAGGGGTTATGGTTTAGTACTCATGGTTTAGGGTTTATGTTTTAGGGATCGGTGTATAAAATTTTGGGTTTAGGGTTTAGGGCTCGGTGTTTAGAGTTTGGGGTTTAGATTTACAATCTTGGGTTTAGGGTTTATGGTTTAGGGATAAGGTTTTAAGGTTTAGTGTTTGGAAGGTTTATGGTTTAGGGTTTAGGGTTTAAGAGTTAGTGCTCATTGTTAAGGGTTTATAATTTTTGGCTCGGGGTTTAGGGTTTAGGTTTAGGGATCAAGGATTGGGTTTGGGGTTTGGGGCTTAGTGTTTAGGTTTAGAGTTTATCTTTTAGGGTTTATGGATAATGGTATACGGTTTATAGTTTATGGTTTTGGGTTTATATTTTAGGTTTTAGGGATTAAGGTTTAGGGTTTATGGTTTAGGGATAATGGTTTATAGTTTAGGTCTCATGGTTTAGGGTTTATAATTTATGGTTTAGTGTTTAGGGTTTATAGTTTAAGGTTTACAGTTTGGTGTTTAGGGTTAAGGTTTTAAGGTTTAGGATTTAGGTGTTAGGGTTTAGTGTTTAGGGCTAATGATTTAGGTTGTAGGGTTTAGGGTTTAGGATTTAGGGTTAAGAGATTGGGGCATATGGAATATTTTTAAGGTTTATAGTTTAGGTTTTAGGTGTCATGGTTTATGTTGTAGGTTGTAGGGTTTAGAATTTAGGGATTATGGTTTAGGGATAAGTGTATAGCGTTTAAGGCTAAGAGTGCGGGGGTCTACAGTTTAGGGTTTTGGGTATATAGTTTAGGGTTTAGGCTTAGCATTTAGGTTTTAGATTTTAGGGTTTAGGGTTTAGGGCTCAATGTTCAAGGTTTAGGGTTTAGGAAAAAAGGTTTTAGTTTACTTGTTTTAGTGTTTTAGGTTTAGGGATAGGTGTTTAAGGTTTATGTTTAATGGCTAAGGGTTTAGGTTTTAGGGCTAGGTGTTTAGGTTTTAGGACTCATGGTTTAGGGTTTACGGTTTAGGGTTTAGGGTTTAGGATTTAGGGTTTAGTGTTTATAGTTTACGGTTTAGAGTTTAGTATTTAGGGTTAAGGTTTTAAGGTTTAGGATTTAGGTCTAAGGGTTTAGGGTTTACAGTTTAGGCTTTAGGGTTAATAGATCGGAATATGGCATATGGTTTAAGTTTTATAGTTTAGGTTTTAGGTCTCATGGTTTAGGTTGTAGGTTTTAGGGTTTAGAATTTAGGGATTTTGGTTTAGGGATAAGTATATAGGGTTTAAGGGTAAGGGTGTAGGGGGTTTACAATTTTTTTTTTTGGGTATATTGTCTAGGGATTAGGCTTAGCATTTAGGTTTTATATTTTATGGTTTAGGGTTTACGTTTTAGGGTTTAGGGATCAACATTTAAGGTTTAGGGTTTAGGGTTTAGGGTAAAAGGTTTTGGTTTGCTGTTTATTGTTTTAGGTTTAGGGATAAGGGTTTAAGGTTTATGTTTTATGGCTCAAGGTTTAGGGTTTAGGGTTTAGTGTTTAGGACTCATGGTTTATGTTCGGGTTTAGGGTTCGGATTTATTTTTATGGTTTAGGCATTAAGTTTTTGGCTTAGGGCTTAGGGTTTAGGGTTTAGGGTTTAGGGTTTACTATTTAGGGTTTATGCTTTAGGGTTTAGAGCTAAGGGTTTAGGGTTAATAAATCAGGGAATATGGTATAGGGTTTAAGGTTTATGATTTAGATTTTGGGGATAATGGTTTAGGGTATAGGGATTAGGGTTTAGGGGGTTTAAAATTTAGGGTTTAGGGTATATTGATGAGGGTTTTGGCTTAGCATTTAGGTTTTAGAATTTAGGGTTTAAGGTTTATGGTTTAGGGTTTAAGGCTCAAGGTTTAGGGTTAATGGTTTATGATTTATGGTTTAGGGTTAAGGAGGTTTAGGGATTAGGGTTTAAGGTTTATATTTTTAGGGATCACTATTTAGGGTTTAGGGTTTAGCATTGAGGGATCAGGGTATAGGGTTTATGGTTTAGAATTTAGGGTTTAGGGTTTATGGTTTATTTATTATGGTTAAGGGTTTATGGTTTATTGTTTATGGTTTAAGGTTTAGGGTATAACATTTATAGTTTAGTGTTTAGGGTTTAGGATTTAGTTTTTAGGGCTTATAGTTTAGGGTTTAGGGCTAAGGGTTTAAGGTTTAGGGTTTAGGTTATTTATGGTTTAGGAATTAGAGTTTAGCATTTATGATTTAGATTTTAAGGTTTAGGGTTTAGGGTTAAGGGTTGAGGGCTTATAGTTTAGAGTTTAGGGTTTAGGGCTAAGGGTTTAGGATTTATGGTTTAGGGTTTAGGGATAGGCGTTTAGGTCTTAGGGTTTAAGGTTTAGGGCTCGTGATTTAGGGTTATAGATATAGGGTTTATTTTTAATGTTTTAAGGTTTAGGGTTTAGTGTTTAGTTATTAAGGTTTATGGTTTAGGGATCATGGTAGAGGGTTTAGAGTTTAGGATTTAGGTCTTAGCATTTAGGGTTTAGGATTTAGGGATCGGGGTTTAGTTCTTGGGGTTTAGGGCTAATGGTTTACGAGTTTAGGATTAATTGTTTAGGGTTTAGGGATAAGTGTTAAGGGTTTAGGGTTTAGGGCTTAGGGTACATGGTTTATGGTTTAGGGTTTAAAGTTTAGAGATTAGTGGTTAGAGTTTAGGATTTGGGGTTTATGTTTTTGGGCTAAGGGTTTAGGGCTCGGGGTTTAGAGATTATGGTTTAGGTTTTAGGGCTAAGGGTTTAGGGATTAGGATTTGGGATGTTTAGGGTTTAGGTATTAAGGTTTAGGTGTTATGGTTTAAGGTTTTGGACTCGGGGTTTGGGGTTTAGGGGTAAGGGTTTCAGGTTTTGGGTTTAGGGCTACAAATTTAGGGTTAAGTGTTTATAGCATAATGTTTATAGTTTAGGGTTTATTTTTAGGGTTAAGAGATTAAGATAAAGGGTTTAGGGGTTAGGGTTTAGGTTTTAGGGTTTAGGCCTTAGGGTTTAGGCTTTAGTGTTTAGGGTTTAGGTTTTAGGGCTAATGGTTTAGGGATTAAGGATAAGGGTTTAGGGTTTGAGGTTTAGCGTTTAGGCTTTATGGCTAATGGTTTATTGTTTAGTGTTAAGATTTTAATGTTTAAGGTTTAGGGGTTCATGGTTAAGCATTTAGGGCTCATTGTTTAGGGATTAGAATTTAGGGCTCATGGTTTAGTGTTTATAGTTTATGGTTTAGGGATAAGGGTTTAGGGTTTATGATTTATGGTTCAAGACTAGGGATTTTAGGTTTAGGGATTAGGTCTCATTGTTTAGGGTTTAGGGTTTAGGGATCAGGGTTTAGGGTTTATGGCTTAGATTTTAGGGTATAGGTTTTTAGATTTAGGTTTTAGGCTCAAGGTTTAGGGTTTATAGTCTATGGCTAGGGTTAGGTTTTAGGGTGTTTACGGTTTAGGGTTTAGGGTTTATGACTTGGAGTTTATTGTTTAGGGTTTAGGATTAAGGGTTTAAGGGTATGAATTTTTGGTTTAGAGTTAACGATTTTGTGTTTAGGGGTAGGGATTTAGTGTTTATGGTTTATTACTTTGGGTTTAGGGTTTTTGGGTTAGGGTTTAGGGTTTAGGGTATAGCTTTTACTTTTTAGGGTTTAATGCTTAGGTTTTAGGGTTTAGGGCTTATGTTTAGGGTTTAAGTCTTAGGGTTTAGGGTTTATGGTTTATGGGGTTTATAGTTAAGGGTTAGTGTTATCCAAATTCACCCCCCAGGGTTAATTTGATAACATGCATCAGAATTCTCAAGTCTTAGGAAAATGGATTGATTCAGGGAAAAAATCATGTTTCTAGGGTCCCCTCAGATTTTTTCTAACTCCCCTGGCTGAAGAAGGAAAGAGAAAACTCTGAGAAAATGTGAAAAAGTTGTAGAAAACAAGCTTGGGCCAAAAAAAATCGTGAAAATTGGCTAAGTCCTCGTCCTCACAACGGTCGGGACATGAGGGACATCGGGTGTGAATATTTGTGCATGATCTTATATCACATTTGAATGGTCTGTGTTTACTGGCAAGATAGGTGTTCTTCATTCCTCGGTGCATCACCATTTTCAGTTAGTTTCAATTTTTGCATTTCTATCCCTGCCCCCTTGCAATTTAGAGTAGGATTAGGATTTAAACCTCTGTAGTTTTGCAAAATATAGATCTAAATCAGAGGAGTTTGAGGAACCAGCCTCTAATATGGAGATTCCTCTCTCAGTTTCACAAGTCCCCACACTTGGAGAGAGGTTTCCATGTTGTGCAATCACACTGGATGCTAGAGTGATCAACCTAGAAGCCTGATCTACATCCAGGGGTGTTGTGAGCTGCAACAATAGTTTTGGCATGCCCGGTGGGACTAGAGGTCTCATTTTTATTATAGCAGGGTTGATGTGCATCTGCTATAATTTTCTTGCTTAAAAGAGCTATTATTTGCATATCTGGTGACTCCCAGGGGAAGAATCGATTAGTTCCAAGCACAGGCCTGAAAACTCATGAGAAGAATCACCACAAGGTCAAGAGTTGGAGAAGAAGAAGTGTTGTTTGAATACCTAAAATTATATCCAAGAAGAAGGCAAAGAGGATGAAAGATTCAAAGGTCTCCGTCTCCACCAAACAGAACTCTCGTAACTCCTCCACAGGTAGAACTTTCATTCGATCAACAAGGGTTTTAAGACCAATCGAAATGGCTCGAACAACCCCTACGTCAACTTCACAGCGAAGCAACCCACTTGCTCTCAATGCACAACATCCAGAGTTCCTATTGCAGCCTTGAAGAACATTCCCTACTTCAACTGGAAAATCGGACTACTCCGGTGATCATGTTAAGGATATTGCTAACCTTTGTGCAATCCATGAAATCAATGAAATGCAAGTGGTTTGTCAAGTTCTTGGCATCTTCATTCAATGGTAAAGAATTGCAATGGTTTAGGAGCCTTGGAGCTGGTTCTATCACAAACTAGAATCAGTTTGTGTATTGCACTTCATGAGAAATTTGGATAGAAGGGAGACAACTTGTCTCTTTTGGAGCAACTAACAACCATCAAGAGAGCTCCCAATGAGCAGCTGACCGATTTCAACTTCAGATTTCAAAAAACTTGGGAGAGGATTCTAGTGGTAGTCAGGCCAACAGCAGAAGGTTCTTTTCTCTACTATCTCAAAGCTTTAAATTCTGATATTTCTATGTTGATTCAGTCTATGGGAGGCACAACTATCCCTATGGCATATAACATTGCCATTAGGGCTGAAAATTGTTTGATCCAAGCTGGAAAAATTGCCCCTAGACCTCCCATGCCACTGTTTCCAAGTTTAGAGAATCCAAACACTAGTCAAGCACCTAATTTGGCTCCTTCTCCTACTCCTAGAAATAAAAGTTTGAATGAAGCTTCCACTTCATCCCCAAGTGCCCCAAATGAGCTTTAAGAAGTCATGAAGCAATTGCAAAACCTAGGCAATGAGCTAGTTACTCTCAAGAGGCAACAAGCCCAAGGTTTCAGACCTTCTTATCAACCCCAAGCTCAACCTAATAGGCAGCCATACCAACCACAAAGACCACCTAATCTAGTTGCAAATATGAATCAAACAAGGCCTCCTGCCAATAGACCATTCCAGCCCTATAATCCAAATGCCATATCTGCCTCTAAGGCATTAGTGCCAACACAAAACAACATTGCTCAGGAATATGATTGGTGTTTTCCATGCAATGAGCCTCATAACCAATCCATGTGCTTCAATGGTGCTCTCAATCAAGCATTGATGGTGACAACTACTGGTGTGGAGGGTGAGGGTAGTCAAGGAAACAGACCAACAACAAGAAACATTCCAACAGCAATCAGCCCCAAATGACACCACATTGGTGAGCTCCAAGCAAGAGAGAGATTTTGCGGCATGAATCAGGTGGTTTCTCAAGGTGTTGCAGCCAACACAAGGTCAAAGAGGAGAAATTTGGGTGAAGAACAGCCATTAGCCCCAGCCAATCCACAACCTCCCATGGTTCCACAAGTGATTGGCAAGCAAAGTCCCATTTCAAATGCACAAGGCAGCTAAGAATAGCCCCTAGGCCAACTCAAATGCCAGCTGTTGCTGCCCACGTACAAGGAGTAAATGTGCAAACCAAGGGACAGCAGAGAGATCCTTCATCACCATTCAGTATCATTGATCAGATGAAGAAGACAAATGTCAATATATCTATGTGGGAATCCCTATCCATCCCAGGCCAAAGAGATCTGCTGCAAGCTGCCATGAAGGATTGGCCAACTTCAAATCAGCAGGTTTAGATGCAAGACAAAGTGCTTACAAATGCTGCCCAGCCTGAAGGAAGTCATGGAGCACAACAAGGTAAAATGTTGAAGCCCCCTCCTTTCTATGTTTCATTAATCATTGGAAATCAGCTAGTACATAATTGCATGATAGACTCTGGGGCAAGTAGCTCAGTAATGCCTAAACAGATAGCTGATCAGCTAGGGCTCCAGTATGAAACAACATCCAAAGGGGTAGTGCAGTTAGATGGAACAGCAATAGCAACAGTTGGAGTGATTAGAAATTTGAGTCTTACCTTGCATGCATGTCCAAATGTTGTTGTTTTACAAGATGTATCAATCATAGACCTTCCACCACTCTTTTCCCTTTACTTGTCAAGGGACTTCACAACCAAGATTGGGGGGTATTTGTCTACTAATTGGTCACACATGCTATTCGAAAAGATATGGAACTAAGGCCACAATCATATCCGAACCTATTGCAAACTTCCATATTGAGCCTTACACTCCAAGTCAGATTAATGCCAATTGCTCAACATTTGATCAAGAAGATCACCCTACCACTGATGAGGCTGACACCAAGGTTGGAAGTATCCTAGATTTGACTCTTGATGAATGGGCAAGCAAGGTGCATGCTTTTGATCCTTATCAAGAAGTAGAAGAATCTGAGCTAGGGGTTTATTGTTTGCATGAAGAGAATCAACCTCTCCCCAACATCACCAAGCCAGATCATAAGGACAAGAATGAAGTATGACAGCTATTCTTTCATGGATCAAGGAGTAGATAAGGTGTAGGAGGAGGAGCTATGCTCATTTCACTAGAAGATATAAGGTATTACTTAGCCTTCCATTTCCAATTTTCTGTTCAAACAACACAACCGAGTATAAAGCCTTAATTCATGGATTGCACTGGGCAATGAAGAAAGGCATCAAGAATTTACAAGTATTTGGTGATAGTGAGCTGATTGTAAACCAAGTCAAAGGGAAAAATGCTGCCAAAAATGATCTGTTGAAGAACTACAAAAATCGGGTATGGGATCTTATTGAAGATTTTGAAGCTTTTAGCATCAATTCCATCCCAAGAAAAAAGAATGAAGCCGCTGACAGACTGGCAGCAATTGGGGCTGCATTTGACGTTGTAGAAAATATCAAAAGTGAAAAACCTCAGCCTCATATCAAAGTGGTTGTGAGACCAGCTGTTCCGGATAACAATACAAGTTGGCAAGTCTTCGAGAATGATCAGCAAATTGTTAATTTCCTACAAGAAGAAGCTGAGTTCTCCGCCAGGAATCAAGACAAGCTGCATCAGCAGTATGGTGACCAAGTGGTGCAGCTGAGAACTAACAAATTACCAAAAGGCCTCATAACCTTGGAGTCAATCTTCAACCCGAATGATTAGTTCTGGAAGGAGAAAGTGAACATTCAAGTAAAGGGTGAAGATTTAGAGCCTATTTTAGTGGAAGAAGGCAAAACATTGTAGATTGGCAAAGTAAGTACCTCACAAGAGAAATCTGATTTTGTTCAACTTTGTCAAGAGTTCCCAAATGTCTTTGCTTGGACTTACAAAGATCTAAGAGGTTTCAACCCAAAGTTGGCACAACATACTATTGAGTTGGATCCGGAATCCAAGCCTATCAGGCAAAAGCAAAGGCTAGTGAATCCCCATATTGAACCTCTCATGAGAAAAGAGTTAAGAAAGCTTATTGAGGCCAATATCATCTTCCCTATCAAACACTCAAGTTGGGTCACCAACTTAGTCCCGATCGAAAAAGAAGAATGGAGAGATCGGGTTGTGTGTCGACTTCGAGAGACTTGAATAGAGCCTCTCTCAAGGATCATTATCCACTCCCTTCCATGGAGCAAATATTGTAGGTTGTAGCTGGTTCAGAAAGGTTTTCACTACTTCATGGCTACTCAGGCTACAATCAGATTATGGTGAGGGAGGAAGATCAGTTCAAGACAGCCTTCACAACCAAATAGGGACATATGCCTACAAGAAGATGCCATTTGGCCTATCAAATGTTGGAGCCACTTTCCAAAGGGAAATGGATATGGCATTCAAGGGGTTGATCAATGAAATAGTTTTGATATATCTTGATGACATCACTATATTCTCCAAAAATGCAGTGGATCACCTTTTTCATCTAACAGAGGTATTTCAGAGGTGTAGAAGATTTGGGGTATCATTGAATCCCAAAAAATACATATTCCTAGCTCATGAGGGGAAACTTTTAGGCCATATTGTCTCGAAAGAGGGATTAGCAATTGATCCGAGAGAGGTTTGAAGCCATAAGAGCACTACCATTTCCAAGCCATAAGAAAGCCCTTCAGAGCTTCTTGGGAAGGATCAATTTTGTCCGCAGGTTTGTCCAAGATTTTGTAGCCCTTGTCAAGCCCATCACCAAAATGTTAAAGAAGAGCATGGCTTTTAAGTGGACAACAGAAGGCAAGGAGAGTTTTGAAGCAATCAAAGAAGCTATCTCTCAAGCACCAACTCTCATCAACCCAGACTTCTCTAAGGATTTCATCCTCTATGCATTTGGAGGTGATGACACTATTTCTGCCATTCAGGTGCAGCAGAACAAAGATAATGATGAGCAGCCGGTTGCCTTCTTCAGCCAGAGCCTAGATGACTACAAGGTGAGGTACTCTTTTATTGAAAAGCATGTACTTGCAGTAATCAGAAGCTTGAAGAAATTCAAGCATTTAGTCTCAAACAACAAGGTCCAGTTGTTGGTCTCACATGTCAGTTAAGGACGTCCTCCTCAACAAGGATTTGAATCAGAAAAGGGCAGGTTGGATCACCCCTATCATGGAGTATGAAATTGAGATCAAGATCACCAAGCTGGTAAGAGGGAAAGGATTGTGTGAGCAGCTAGTTTTGGGGAAGCAAAAAGAAGTATGCAACAAAGAAGAAACTATTTTTACAGTCCAGGACAGCCATGAGCCAAGTGGCAATCATGAAGAAGAAAATGCTTCCCCCACTCCTTGTTGGACCCAAGGTATTATGCACTTCCTAGGCACAAGCCTATGCCCTCCAGAGATGAACAAAACTCAAAGGAGACACTTCAGATTGTAGGCTGTCCCGTATGCCATTGTTGATGGAGTTTTGTTCAAGAAAGATGTGAATAGAGTGCTTCTGAGATGCATTAGCACAAATCAGATTCAAAGGGTGTTGGAAGAGTTTCATGGTGGACCAGCTGGTGGCCATTTTGCACCAAGAGTGACATCTCTAAAAATCATGAAGGCTAGTTATTATTGGCCTAAAATCTTCAGTGATTACTATGCATGGATCAAGAGGTGTAAGAATTGTGCATTCTTCATAGGAAAAGAAAGACTTGCTGCCCTTCCATTACATCCAATCTCAGTTGACCAGCCATTCATGCAATGGGGTTTGGACTTCATTGGAGTCATTAATCCCAATTCAAGCCAAGGGCACAAATGGATTTTGACAGCCACAAACTACTTCACCAAATGGACAGAAGCAGTAGCACTCAAAGAGGAAAATGAGTCTAGCATCTTAGACTTTTATGAGGAATAACAACCAGATTTGGTGTACCTACTACAATAATCTCTGATAATGCATTGGCATTCATTGGATCTAGGGTGACTGAGTGGGATGTCAAGAATGGTATTTACCTAAGCACTTCATCAAACTATTACCCTCAGGGTAATGGCCAGGCCGAGTCTACAAACAAGAACTTGTTGAGGATCATTAGGAATCTTGATGAAAATTAGAGGTCTTGGCATACCAAACTAAAATCAGCCTTATAGGCTGATAGGATCACTCCCAAAAGATCCACAGGTAATTCTCCATTCAGGCTTGTCTATGGAAGAGAGGCAATCTTGCCCATGTCACTTGAGATGCCAACATTGGAACTCATGAAGCAGCTGGAGTTACTTGAATTTGAGCCCATGGAGGTGAGGTATGCAGAGTTGATGGAGCTGCAAGAGATCAGAAATCAGGCATCCCAAGTAATGGAAAAGGATCAAGCTTTGATCAAGAAGACCTTTGATAGAAAGGCCAAGGATAGATCTTTTCAAGTTGGAGATCTAGTGTTGAAATGGGATATGGACAGAGCAAAACCGGGAAGGCATTCAAAATTTGATGCCATTTGGAGTGGCCCATACATGGTCATAAAGTGCAAGAACAACAATGCTTTCTAATTGGCCTCATTGGATGGTGAAGAACTGTAGATTCCAGTCAATGGAATCTATCTCAAGCATTACTTCTAGAGGGAAGTTCACTACCTCTGTAAATATTAGATTAGATTTTCTTTCCTCCAAGTGCTTGTGCACATTGTTTTGCTGTAGGTTAGTCTTTTTTTCCCTAAGTGCTTTGGCACACTTACTTTGTCCATGGGGATGTTTAGCGATCCTTGCCTTCATAGGGTGACATTCCATCTTCCTCCTTGCACATTCTAAGTTAGTTGAGGTTCTAAACAAAATATTTGATGACTCCATGCCCAATGGACTGCTTCAGCAACTGGTATCTTCTACCTAGCAGGCAGGTAACCCCACTGAGTCGCCAATTGTTATCCAAATTCACCCCCTAGGGTTAATTTGATAACATGCATCAGAATTCTCAAGTCTCAGGAAAATGGATTGATTTAGGGAAAAATCATGTTTCTAGGGTCCCCTCATATTTTTTCTAACTCCCCTGGCGAAGAAGGAAAGAGCAAGCTTTGAGAAAATGCGAAAAAGTTGCAGAAAACAAGCTTGGGCCAGAAAAAATTGTGAAAATTGGCTAAGTCCTCATCCTCGCAATGGTCGGGACATGAGGGACATCGGGGCGCGAATTGGCCGAAAGGCTACCAGGCAGTCTGCAGGGAAAAGGAACATCTGGGCCATTGGGATGCGGAAAGTCGGTTCGGCCGAAGGAGAAGAAAATTGACTAACTGCTCTGGGACAAGAGGGACAAGAAGACGCGAAGGACGTGAACCACCTAGATCGGCCGAAAAGGAGAACTTTCACACTAAACGTTCGGGACATTTGGGCCGTGAGGACGCGAACCAGCCGAATTGGGTGAATCGGAAGAATTTGTCCCAGACAGTCCGGGATAGTTGGAACAAATGGACGTGAAGGATGCGAACGACCGGTTCGGCCGAAATGAGGAACTTCAACATTGGGATAGTTGGGAAAAAGGGACGCGTGGGACGTGGATAGCCGAAGGAGCCAAAAGCCAATCAAGCAACGCCACGTGTCATTTGTCGAATGAGGGACAAGGAAGCCCATTTCAGGAAGATCGGGAGTTTTTGTCCCAAACATTTTGGGACATCTGGGACATGAAGACGTGAAGGGCGCGAAAAGCCGGTAGACCCACGGACCAATCAAATCACGACACGTGTCACAAGGGAAAAGGTCCAAAAGTCAAAGGGCGAGTTTTGAAGGGTCAGCCTGAGCCAATCAGAAGAGGACACGTGTCCTATGGAGCAAGGAATGTGGAGCAGGGAAGGAGAGAGAATTACGCATCCAATCAGCGCTTGACACGTGTCATCCAGGTGGCAGAGTGCGGGAAAGATTTTCAAAACACGTTTTCACCTGTTTTGTGCCCTAAATATTCATATCGACATATCTTTTGATCCATAGCTTAGATTTGCACGTTATTTATATCAACAGAAAGCTTATGAAATTCTCTATGTGATTCTGGGGTTAATCTTCAATTTTGGTGTAGTCTAGAGAGAGAAAATTGAGAAACACCTCTGGCATGTAATAATAGACAGAAGTAAAACTTCAATAACCAGCTTTAATGTAATAGACAGTTCACCATTTCTGTTAGACAGCCTGTTGTTTTGCCAGGATCCACCACTTCTACCATAATGAGATGATTTTAAATGCGACCTAGAAGTGGTTGGGGTAGATTCTAGATTTCCTCTCTCTTCCCTCTCTCATTCTTTCTATATATTGTAAAGAGGAGCTTCTTTCAAAAGGTCGAACATTTTCTGTTTTGCTCCTCCCTTTTTCTCCTATCAGGTGAATTTGTGGAGTTTGAACCTCTCATTTGAACTGTAATACTGACTCTACCTCTTGGCATTCTATAGTGTATTGTATCAATCTTTGGAGCAAGTAATACATGTCTGTGGATGATTCTCACCCCTCTCTGTGTTCATTTTTGCATCCTCCTGGTCTTTCACTGCAAGTTATGTTATCTGTGCATGATCTTATATCACATTTGAATGGTCTATGTTTACTGGCAAGATAGGTGTTCTTCATTCCTTAGTGCATCACCATTTTCAGTTAGTTTCAATTTTTGCATTTCTATCCCTGCCCCCTGGCAATTTAGAGTAGGATTAGGATCTGAACCTCTGTAGTTTTACAAAATATAGATCTAAATCAGAGGAGTTTGAGGAACCAACCTCTAATCTGGAGATTCCTCTCTCATTTTCATAAGTCCCCACACTTGGAGAGAGGTTTCCATGTTGTGCAATCACAATGCTTGATGCTAGAGTGATCAACCTGAAGCTTCCGATCTGCATCCGAAGTCTTTGTGAGCCCTCAACAACAATGATTAAGTTTTAGGATTTAGGGTTTAGGGATTATAGTTTATGGTTTAGGATTTATGGCTAAGGGTTTAGGTATTAGGGTTTAGTGCTAAGGGTTTAGGGTTTATGATTTAGGTTTTAGTGTTTAGGGTTTAGCATTTAGGTTGAGGGTTTAAGGCTTTAGGGGTTATGGTTTAGTAGTCATGGTTTAGGATTTAGGGCTCATATTTTTAGGGTTTAGGCTTTAGGGATCGGGGTATAAAATTTTGGGTTTAGGGTTTAGGGCTCGGTGTTTAGGGTTTGGGGTTTAGATTTAGGATCTTGGGTTTATGGTTTATGGTTTAAGGCTAAGGGTTTAGGGTTTATGTTTTCAAAGGTTTATGGTTTAGGTTTTAAGCTTTAGAGATTAGGGTTTAGGATTTATGTTTTCGAAGGTTTATGGTTTAGGGTTTAAGCTTTAGAGATTAGGGTTTAGGCTTTATGGGTTTTAGCTCATGGTTTACTGATTTAGGTTTAGGGATCACGGATTGGGGTTTGGGGTTTAGGGCTTAAGGTTTACATTTTAGAGTTTATCTTTGAGGGTTTAGGGATAAGGGTATATGGTTTATAGTTTAGGGTTTAGGGTTTATATTTTAGGGTTTAGGGCTCAATGTTTAGGGTTTAGGGCTCGGGGTTTAGGGTTTACAATGTAGGTCATTATAATTTAGTGTTTAGGGTTTAATGTTTAGTCTTTAGGGTTTAGGTTTTATGGTTTAGGTTTCATTATTTATAGTTTAGTGTTTACTGTTTATGGTTTAGGCTTAAGGTTTTAAGGGTTTTGATTTAGGTCTTAGGGTTTATGGTTTAAGGTTTATGTTTTAGGGCTAAAGGTTTAGGGTTAAGAGATCGGGGCATATGGTATAGGGTTTAAGGTTTACTGTTTAAGTTTTAGGGCTCATGCTTTAGGGTGTAGGATGTAATGTTTAGGGTTTATGGATTAGGGATTAGGGATAAGTGTATAGGGTTTATGGCTAAGAATTTATGGGGTTTACAAGTTAGGGTTTATGGTTTAGGGATTAAGGTTTATAATTTAGGGTTTAGGGCTCATGGTTTAGGGTTTAGGGCTCGGGGTTTAGGGTTTATGATTTAGGGGATTAGAATTTAGGGTTTAGGGTTTAAGGTTTATGGTTCATGGTTTAGGGTTTAGGGTTTAGTGTTTACGCTTTATGGTTTAGGGTTTATGGTTTAGGGTTTTAAGGTTTAGGATTTAGGTCTCAAGGTTTAGTGTTTATGGTTTAGGGTTTAGGGCTATGGGTTTAGCGTTTAGGGTCAAGAATTAGGGCATATGGTATAGGGTTTAAGATTTACAATTTAAGTTTTAGGGATCATGTTTTAGGGTGTAGGTTGTTTGGTTTACAATTTAGGAATTAGGGTTTAAGGATAAGTGTAGAGGTTTTAAGGCTAAGGGTTCAAGGTCTTAGGGTGTAGGGGTTAGGACTTAAGGTTTAGGGTTTAAGGTTTAGGGTTTAGGGTTTAGGGTTTAGGATTTAATTTTTAGGGTTTAGTCATTAAGGTTTATGGCCTAAGGCTCGGGGTTTAGGGTTTATTATTTAGGGTTTGCGGTTTAGAGTATAGGGTTTATGGTTAAGGTTTTAGGTTTTAAGATTTAGGTCTCGGGGTTTTGGGTTTAGGGTTTATGATTTAGGATTTAGGGCTCTGGGTTTAGGGTTTATGGTTAAGGTATTGGGCCACATGGTATAAGGTTTAAGGTTTATGGTTTATTTTTTAGGGCTCATGGTTTATGGTGTAGGGTTTAGGGTTTAGGGATAAGCGTATAAGGCTTAGGGATGAGGGTTTAGGGGTTGACAATTTAGGGTTTATGGTATATTGTTAAGGGTTTGGGCTTAGCATTCATATTTTAGATTTTAGGGTTTAGGCCTATGGAGGTTTAGGGTTTAGGTTTTAAGGTTTATAGGTTTAAGGATCATGGTTTAGGGTTTAGGGTGTAGGGTTTAGGGATAAGGGTATAGGGTTTATGGTTTTGAATCTAGGGTTTAGGGTTTAGGTCTCTGGGTTTATGGTTTATTTATTAGGGTTAAGGGTTTATTGCTTAAGGTTTAGGGATTAGGAGGTTTATTTTTATGGTTTAGGGTTTAGGGTATATCCTTTATAGTTTATTGTTTAGGGTTTATGATTTAGTTTTGAGGGCTTATGGGTTAGGGTTTAGGGAAAATTCTTTAGGGTTTTTATTTTAGGTTATTTATTGTTTAGGATTTAGGATTTAGGGTTTATGATTTAGAGTTTAAGGTTCGGGGTTTAGGGCTCAAGGTTTAGGGTTTAGGGTTAAGGGCTTAGGGATTATAGTTTTGAGTTTAGGGTTTAGGATTTATGGTTTAGGGTTAATTTATAGGGGTTTAGGGTTTAGTTTTTAAGGTTTAGGGCTCGGGGTTTATGGTTTTAGATATAGGGTTTATGGTTAAGGTTTTAAGGTTTACGATTTAGGGTTTAATGTTTATTTCTTAAGGTTTATGGTTTAGGGATCATCGCAGAGGGTTTAGAGTTTAGGATTTAGGTCTTATTGTTTATGGTTTACGATTTAGGGATCAAGGTTTAGTTACTGAGGGTTTAGGGCTAAGGGTTTAGAGTTTAGGATTAATGGTTTAAGTTTTAGGGCTAAGTGTTTAGTGTTTAGGGTTTAGGGCTTAAGATATATGGTTTAGGGTTTAGGGTTTAAAGTTTAGAGTTTAGGATTTAGGGTTTAAGTTTTAGGGCTAAGGGTTTAGGGCTCAGGGTTTAGGGATTATGGTTTAGGTTTTAGGGCTAAGGGTTTAGGGATTAGGATTTGGGAAGTTTAGGGTTTAGGGATTAATTTTTAGGAATTATGGTTTAAGGTTTTAGACTTAGGGTTTGGGGTTTAGGGTTTATGGTTTTCATGTAGGGTTACGAGTTTAGGGTTAAGGGTTTATAGTGCAATGTTTATAGTTTAGAGTTTAGTTTCTAGGGTTAAGAGATAAAACTATATGGTTTAGGGTTTAGGGTTTAAGTTTTAGGGTTTAGACCTCAAGGTTTAGGCTTTTGTGTTTAGGGTTTAGGATTTACGGTTTACGGTTTAGGTTTTTGAGTTTAGGGTTTAAGGATAATGGTTTAGGGTTTAAAGCTAAGGGTTTAGGGTAGGAGGTTTAGCGTTTAGGATTTATGGCTAAGGGTTTATGGTTTAGGGCTAAGATTTTAATGTTTAGGGTTTAGGGGTTCATGGTTAAGGGTTTAGGGGTTTAGGGTTTAGTGTTTAGGGCTCGGTGTTTAGGGTTTAGGGATTAGGGATTAGGGCTTAGGGTTTAGGATTTAGTGTTTATAGTTTATGGTTTAGGTATAAAGGTTTAGGGTTTACAATTTATGGTTCAAGACTAGGGGTTTTGGATTTAGGGTTTAGGTCAGGTTTAGGGTTTAGGGTTTATGGCTTAGGGTTTAGGGTTTAGGTTTTTAGCTTTAGGTATTTAGGTTTAGGGTTTAGGGTGTAGGTGTTTCACACAAAATGCTTCCATTCCCGAATAGGGTTGCTTCTATCCTTTCATTCCTTTGAAAACAGAGATAAGGGTTAGAGGCTACCTGGAATGAAGAGGGCATGCACGCACTACATGTTGAGATGCATGCTTTTAAACTTCCTTTCGAAGGTGTAAGTACAAGACCCCTTCTAATTAGACTAAATATGAATTAACACAAATTATTCCCCTGCAAATTACAATTTAATTACAATTTAATTAAAAAACAATAGAGGAAAGGGCTAGTTTTGGTTTTGAATCACAGTGACCGATGCCGGTCACATCACACTAGTACTGGTTTCTGCTAACCGATATCGGTAGGGGCAGTGGTTTAGGGGCTTTTAGTGAAGGTTGGCTATAAGGTGGCTATGGTGTTTATAAGGCTAGTAAATGATTGGGGATAGGTAATGGGGTGATGGAGAAGGCTCAGAGGGTATGGGAGTTGTTCTTGGGGCAATGTAGGGGTAGAGGAATGATAGTTAGATGGAGGGTGTTACCGGGTAGTAGATCTAGGAATAGACTTGTAATTACTGTGATTCAGAAATCTAAGAAATGTTATTAAAAGAACGTATAAGACACTACTTACTAGTTCCTGATGAAGATACAGGTCCAAGGACTGTGATGACGAAGGCAGGGTTCAGGTAGGATGATCTGACAATCCAAGATGAGCTATCTTCTCTCCCAATGCTTGGATGAGTGTCACTAGGCTCTGGTTACTCAGTTGCAGTCTTGGGCTTGATGTCCTTCTCTGCAAACTCCTCTCTTTCCTTCACTTGTCTCTGCTCGGCCAAGTGAATTCCCGATCCTTCCAATGAATTCCCAGGTTCAATGAAAATCCAATCCTTTGTTTTTGGTTGGGGGAGGTCATTTACAGAGGCGATGGTGGTTACGTAATCGATGGTGGTCGAGTAGGAACCGATATCGGTTAAGTCAAAGTGAGCTATTTTTAGTAAAATAGCCAACTTTCCCTCCTTTTCTCCCAAGGAATTAGTTGTGGGCTTGGTCAAGTCATTATTAGGTTGATTTTGGTGCGGGTGAGGAGTAATTAGTCATGGGTGTGGATGTAGACCAAGTTATAGGTCTTAATTAGGTTAGTTTAGGGTTAGGACTAGGTCATGATGAGGTGGTGAAATGAGGTGGCAGGTTTGGAGATGTGGATTTATTAATTATAAGGTAATTAATAAATAATTGTGTAAGGTTTAGGTGATGAGGCTAGGTTGCGAAATGAGATGCGGGGCACGGGGGTCGTAAGACACAAATTTGGTGTCTACATTAGCCCCTTGTTGTCGTGTAGCTTGTCTTGTAAAGCTGCACTGACAATAATAAGAAGTGGTTACTCCTGTTAAGGGTATAGGTAATCCCCCTCAAATCTATCATAGATTGAGGTAACGTGAAATCAGGGATAGGGTTGATAAAGGGTAAATGGTGTTGAGATGATGGTAAGATGGTGGGGTAGGTCCAAGGAAGCAGATGCACGTTGAAATGCAGTAGTGCGACCAGGGTACATGATTTGAAGAGAAAACAAGCAATTCATAGGCAAAGGTCGATAGTTTATCCAAACAAGGGTGATATAATCCTGGTATCCAAGGCATAGGAAGTAGCTCCAGGGGATATAACGGGTAAGGTACAGGAACGTTTAGGCATGTTCGGCAGTACCAAATGGTTGGTTTGGTTGAGATAAATGTCACGGTCTCGGTCTAGGCAAAGTTGGTCGACTGATCAAGTCAAGTACCTAATCATGCTAAAACACGAATAGGTGAGCTCGATTGAACAAAAAGTTACATGATGGGTGGATAAAATTGTAATTTGTTGGTTTTGGGTGCGGCCTTTAATTGATTAGTGAGGGCCTTGGGTCGGGCCTGATTGGTTGGTTGCGGCCTTGGGTCGGGCCAAATGGTTGGTTGCGGCCTTGGGTCGGGCCAAATGGTTGGTTGCGGCCTTGGGTCGGGCCTGATTGGTTGGTTGCGGCCTTGGGTCGGGCTGAATGGTTGGTTGCGGCCTTGGGTCGGGCCAAATGGTTGGTTGCGGCCTTGGGTCGGGCCAAATGGTTGGTTGCGGCCTTGGTTGGTTGGTTGCGGCCTTGGGTCGGGCCAAATGGTTGGTTGTGGCCTTGGTCGGGCAAAAGGTTTGGTCGGGCCAATTTTGGTTGCGGCCTTGGGTCGGCCAAATGGTTGGTTGCGGCGGGTCGGGCCAATGGTTGGTTGCGGCCTTGGTCGGGCCAATGGTTGGTTACGGCCTTGGGTCGGTGTCAAATGGTTGGTTGGGCCTTGGGTCGGGCCAATGGTTAGTTGGTCAAGGCACAGGCCTTGGGTTTCATAGAGTATAAGAATATGGGATGCGAGCCTTGGGTCGATGATAGAAAGATGGGCACTGATTGGTTATGCCCAATGGTTGGATTTGAATGGTTTTGGGATCGTGAAAAATAGAAATACACAAATTGATTTATATATACCACACATGATAGGTTATGGTAGGGGATGGTCGAGCTAACCTTGGGATCCCCATGTCTCCTAAGTCTTACATAGCCCATTGCACAAAGCAAGGAGGGGCCTCGAATGATGTAGTTCTCCCTTAGGACCGGGGAAGAGGTGAATTGGTAATTTGGTTATGTGGTTAGGCTTTGTTGGTTGGTAAAAATATTGATATTGGTAGGGTAATGTTGTTGGTGTTGGTAAGGGATAGTTGGTGTAGGTATAGGTGAAGCGAAAGTTAGCTTACCCAAGTAGTAGGGATCGTGTCCTGATTAAGGTCAACACACAATCCTAGAGTCGAGTAAAAGAGGCAAAAGTGTCCCGTAGTTGAGAAGAGCTAAACAAACCACATATTAACATAGGATGGGCTTGAATCCCTAGGTGCCTTGCATAGGCGAGAAGTCGATAGGTGAAAAGAGTCGTATAATCACAATATATCGGATATACGTCACGTCCCTTGAGTTTTGTTGTGTTGACGAATGGTGAGGTGAGGTGGCTGGTATAGGCTAGGTGCGAGAACTTATTATAAGGTGATTATTCTGACGAAAGAGAACCAAACCTAAATAGACAAGTCCATGACTCAAAAGTGCTTTGGAATACTACTTTTTACTTTTCTGGATATAGACTGATCAATGCGGGAAGTCCATAGGGGATATGTATTTTGTTGTTCTTGAGGTCTTCACGAAGCTGATCAATGTGAGAAGCTTCTGATAAAGGCTGACTTTGTATAGCTGTCCTTCAAGGGAGCAGTCTATTTATAGTAGCAGATGCGGTTTTTGTGTATAGTTGTCCTTCGAGGAGCAGATCTATTTATAATAGTAGAAGTGACTTTGCACATAGCTATCCTTCGAGGAGCGATCTATGTATAACTTAGAGGTCTAGATGTCCATTTGGCATGAAGCATCTAGTTTTGTAGGAAGTTTGACTCAAGAATATCCCATAAGTGTATAATTGAGAACATGTTATTTTGATACTTTTAAGTCATGGACTAGACTAAAAAGGGGAAGGCATCTTTAAGAGGAGGTTATGACCAAACCACGTGAGCTTGATTCTATTTTGAGATGCATGGAACAAAAATGTATGAGGTAGTAAATGAGCTCAAGGGACGAGCGCAAGGTAGATAAGAAGTGATATAACACTAAATTCAATAGTAGAATGGTCGAAGATGCAAGGCATTAAGGGGTTCAGGCTCAGGTTTACCATTAAGCGAAGCTAAACGGTAAGTGCCTGATCCATAAGTATGAGTGATAATGTAGGGCCCAATCCAATTAGGAGCAAATTTTCCACGTTTTCTCTTTTCTAGTTTGGTTACATGTTGATTCTCTTTGAGGACAAGATCACCAACCTTAAAGGTACGCTCATGAAGTCACTTATCATAAGCACGCTTGATGCATTTTTGATAGATTTGAAGATGGTCAAGAGCTGTAAGATGACGCTCGTCAAGAAGCTCCAATTGGGCTAACCGCTCTTGGCGGAAATCATCATTGGTGAGAATATCCTGAAGAGATATTCTTAGGGAGGGTATTTGTATTTCGAGAGGCAAGACAGCCTCGGTACCATATACCAAAGAGAATGGGGTGGCATTAGTGGAGGTGCGAATGCTAGTCCGATAAGCCCAAAGGGAAAGGGGATGTGATCGCCAATTGCTTCTAGAATCGTTAACAACTTTCATGAGGATTTTGGTTAGGGTTTTATTAGAAGATTCGGCTTGACCATTTGCTTGTGGATAGTAAGGTGATGAGAAGCTAAGTTTGATACCAAAGTTGTCACAAAGGTCTTGTAACAACTTATTTTTGAAATATTTTCCATTATCTGTTATCAGGTGATGAGGAACGCCAAAACGACAGATAATGTGATGGTTAATGAATTCGACGATTTTTCTTTTTGGTTGAAATGAGTGGAATGGCTTCCACCCATTTAGTGTAATATTCGGTTGCTGTGATTATCCAATGGTGACGTTGCGAAGATGGTGGGTGAATCTCACCAATAAGGTCTAAACCCCATTGTGAGAAAGGCCAAAGATCTCGTGCGACCTGTAGCGGATGGCTAGGAGTATGTTGAAGGTTGGCATGTTGTTGACACATAACACAACACTTAACATATTCGTAGTAGTCGTTATTAAGAGTAGGCCAATAATAGCCTAGGCGAAGGATCCATTTGGCCACGGCAAGGCCACTAAAATGTCCACCACAAATACCGTCGTGGACTTGTTGGATGGTATAGGTGACCTCCGCACCGTTAGACATCGAAGGAGGATGCCATCAAAGCCACGTTTATAGAGGAGTCCCCCATGATGACATAATGAGAAACACTTTTAAGAAAAGCACGTTTTCCGTTACTAGTAAGGTCAGGTGGGAGAACAGAGGTTGTAAGGTAGTCGTGAAATTGGTGATACCAGGTATCCTGCGAATTAGCAGACACATTATTTATCATACAAACATCCGGGGCTGAGTAAGATGGGGCAAAGAGTTGTTGGACCAAGACGAATATGTCAGAGTCAGTTGGTGAGGCAGGAATTTGCGAGGCTAAGCAAGCCATAGTATCCACAAATTTGTTAGTGGAGCGGGGAATGGTTTGGATAGAATAATGAGTAAATAAGGTCAAAAGTGAATCCACGTAATGTTTGTACTTTTGAAGTTCCTCATTTTTACATTGGTAGATGCCCATAACTTGATTGACTACCAATTGAGAGTCACCGAAAATATTGATAGATTTGACACCTAAGTGTAACGCAACCTGGAGACCCAAAACAAGGGCCTCGTATTCCGTTGTATTATTAGTGCAGGGGAAATCAAGCCAGAATGAAAGAGGCATAGGCTCAGTGTCAAGAGGAATGAGAACAAACCAGCTCCTCCACCACGCTGGCATTTGGATCCATCGAAGAAGAGGGTCATTGGATATGACTCCTCACTGAGTGAAAGAGTGGCGATGAGTTCGTCGGGAAATTAAAATTGGTAAATTGTTCCCCAGGTAAAGGGGCTTCCGCGAGTTGGTCTGCGATAGTTTGTCCTTTGATTGACTTCTGGTGTACAAATTCAAGGTCGAGGTCAGCGAGGAGCATAAGCCATCGGGTGATGCGTTGGTTTAGATGAGGTTTGGCGTACATATAATGAATGGGGTCCGCGTTGGTGATGACAAAAGTTTTGTGATTCAGGAGGTAGTGTCGGAGTTTGGTGGCTACGAATGATAGGGCTAGGCACAACTTTTCTACATGTGTATACCTAGTCTCGTAATCCACGAGAGTATGACTTATGTAATAAATGGCTTGTTCTCGATGCTCGGAGTCACGATGTGTGAGCATGGCTCCTACAGCATGGTCGGTGGCAGAAAGGTAAAGATAAAAAGGGCATCGTCTTGAGGTGGGATAAGCACAGGTGGCTGCAAGAGATAGGCTTTGAGAGCCTCAAAGGCTTGGTGGCACTCTTCGCTCCATTGAAAGACAATGTCCTTTTTAAGGAGGTGATGGAAAGGTTGACATCGATCTGAGAGTTGGGAGATGAAACACCGGATAGATTGGAGTTTACCTTGCAAACTACGTAATTGTTTGAGGTTAGTAGGTGGGGGCATTTCTAGGATAGCTTTGACTTTAGCTGGATCGACCTCGATGCCACGCAAAGAGATGATAAAACCAAGAAGTTTTCTGAAAGGACACCAAAGACACATTTCTTTGGTTGAAGAAGAACACAATATTGTAACAGGTGATCGAAAATAATGGTTAAAACATCGAGATGTTCACTGCGATGTTTAGATTTGCCAAGAAGATCATCGACATAATCCTCAAGGATAGTGTGCATAATGTCATGAAATATGTAAGTCATAGCCCATTTGATAGGTCACACTAGATTCTTAAGGCCAAATGGCATGACACGATAACAAAGGTTCCCCAGGAGTTATGAAGGTAGTTTTATGTTGATCGGCGGGGCTACAAAATTTGATTGTATCCCGAGAAGCCATCCATGAGAAAAGCATCTCATGGCCCGTAGTGAGATCAACAAGTTGATCAATACTTGGGAGGAAGTCATCCTTTGGGCAAAGCGAGGTTAAGGTCTCGAAAATCCATACATATCAAAGTCCCCGTTGCTTTAGTAACAGGTACGATGTTAGAGATCCATTGAGGATAGTCAATAGGTAAGATGAAGGAAACAGAAAGGAGTCGTTGAAGCTCTTCTTTGACCAAGAGGGCAATGCGTGGATGCATTTTTCTCAGTTTCTATTTAACTGGTTTGGCATCGGGTTTTAGGGTAATGTTATGGACAGCAATGTCAGGATCAATTCCTGGCATGTCAGCGTAGGACCAAGCGAAAAGCTTGGTTGCGGGCACGGAGAAAGGTAGTAAAGGCGGCTTGTTCTGATGCGGTAAGAGATTGTCCGATCTTCACAATGTGAGGATCATCCTCGTGTGGATGTTGATTTCTATAGTCGACTCATTCAACATGGTTTGAGTTTCAGATGGTAAGGCGCATTGAATATAAGAGTCATCCGCACCAAGGTAAGTGAGGATGGAGTCGTCATCCTGGCACTCAACAACATTAATTGAAGGTGAATCCTCTTCGATCATGTCTGGATACAGAAGGGGAAGAGAAGATGGGTCCTCATTATCATGTTGATAAGTGAGAGGACCCAGGAAGATAGCGTTTATGAAAAAAAAAAGTAGGAGGGATAGATTCAGGGTCTATCGACTCTGTGGGTGACGATGGCAAAATGGGTGATGATGGTTCGGTAGGGGTGACGTCGTCATCTTCCAGGATACAACTGACATGAGGTTTCTTTGGTGTAAGTGTTTCAGGAAATCCAAGACCACTACGATCTTTGTGTTTGCGTGTAGTCATGGGAATGATTGTATGTCGGCCTTGTTCATAAAGACCAAAACCAAAACCTTTCCAAGCACAACGAGTCAAGAAGGTGAGGCGAAATGACGATTTGTCAGGTATTGAAAATCAGATTGGAAGGGAACCACACCAAGGGGAGGTTCAGGGGTAACGGAGGATGTGTCGACACCCCCATACGTTAGGTTGGTGCGGTAATTAGGTGGTCCGTAGGAGATTACCTCCCCCACACGACGGTCGTAGGTAGGATGCGCATGTAACTGTCATGTACTCCTGTGGGGTATGGAAAGAGCTAACGTTATATAGGTGATACTCCCCCAACGTAAGGCGTTGAAAAACATCTACTAAAGGGTCTGAGGTTGGGATGTTGTCCATGGGGAAAGGAAGTGGTATTTGCGATGGTGGTTTCATTGGTTGAAGGTGTAGGTGCGGTTGAGGTGGATGGTTGAGGTGTGGTTGAAGTGGATGGTTGGGTTGGATGAATGGGTGTCTTGACTAGTACAAGCACATCATTAGGGCGATATAACATATTGCAGGTTTTGAAGGGGGGAGGATCAGCTTTTACGGTGTAGGACTTCCCCTCGTACTCAAATTTTATGCATCTATGTAAGGTGGAGGGAACGCATCCCATAGCCTGGATCCAAGGGCGGCCTAACAACATGTTGTATTGGAATTCACCCTCAAGGACATAGAAGAGTTCGGGTAAGGTACGTGGCCCTACACGAATGTTAAGGATCACAGTGCCTAAGGTAGAAGTAATAGCATCGTTGAATGAACGCAGCATGGTGGGGTTGGCACACATGCAGCTAGAGGGGATATTCATTTGTTGAAAGGCTTTGGAAGAGATGATGTTTAGGCTAGCACCCCCGTCAATCATAACACGATGCATACGTGGATGTCCCGGATGTAAGCTGAGATGAAAAGAGCGGGGTCAGGATCTTCTGCACCAAAGTCAACAATTTCATCTTCGGAGAAACTGACAGCAGCGGTTTGCTGCACAGGGACGGAAGTGGTAGATTGTTTGGTGAGAGAGGCAACGTGGTTGGGTGTTAAGATGGAGGTAACGGGCAAGGTTTCATTAGGTAAGACCTCTATCCCTTGAAGGATTTCAACAGAGCTTGTCGATGAGATTCAGAGGTCTGAATGAGATCATATAGTGTCATTTTTACAGGTGATTGGTGAAGCTGTTTGATCATGGTTCGGTGGGCAACTCCATTAGAGATGGGGTAGGTAGGTCCATGAATAACCACTTTAGGTGGTGGTGTGATCGGGATGGTGGATGGAGAAAGAGAGGCCGCAGGTGTGCTTTCTTTAGCTTTCCCATTGTTTTTCTGCCCTCGAGTAGCAACACTAATCATGTTGATCTCGTGAACACGAGAGGAGGAAGACGGTAGGGATAAGTCATGGTCTTCGAGAGGTGGGGTTGTAATAATGATAGATCTTGGTGAGGAGGGGACAGGTGGTATAGGAGAGGGGATTGAAGCTAAAGGTTTCTCCCTTTGTAAATTGTCTTTCTTAACCTTTTATCTAAGAGAGGTGACTGACGAAGTATGGCTTTCAACGCTTTGCATCCCTCTACATCATGTCCTGGTGTGCGGTGGTAAGCGCAGATTTTAGACTCATCATAACCTATAGGTCGAGGTTTAGATGGATCATAGGGTCTAAGTGGGGGTAGGGAAATGGTCGCATTCTCCACCAACATAGCAAGGATTTTGGCGTAAGACCCTTTGAGCGGGTCAAAGTCAGAGGAAGATGAGGCTATTGACTGGGTAGGTTTCGGTAATGACTGGGTATGGTTGATTTGTATGGGTGGCGGCTTAGCCAAGGGGTTTTGATAATTGGATTTAACTAAACGTGACCTCTTCGGTGCAGAAGTTATGTTTAGCTAGTCAGATGATGTGTAGTAGAAAAAACAACCATGGAGAAAGAGGAGTGACAACAAACAAATCCTTTGATGATGGAGTTTGTTTAGGGTTGATAGGTGGATAGGATACTTGGGGTGACGGTGTTGATATACCCTTGGATCTTTGTATGGGTGCAGAAGGTGTAGGTCGTTTTAAAGAAAACGTAGGAGGTATGATGTATTGATGCAAGGTGGAGGGATGAGGTCCCAATATAGAAGGTAGGTGTGACGGTGATGGTTTTAGTTGTGATAGAGACATAGGTTGGACTTGAGGAGATTGGGGTCTGTCTCTAAGTGGATGGACGGACTTACTTTTGGATAAATCTAACCATTTAGGTGGGTGTGTTAGGCTGGTATTGGTGAGGTCCCAAGCGTAGGGGAAGGTTTGGTTAGGTCAATAGAGGTGGATGAGGTATTTGGTAGAGATGAGGGGGGTGAAGATGAGGACATAGGCATTTTAAGCTTTTGTAAACACTTCGGGTATATGGTAGAGGTATTTGGATCGGTCATCTGCATTTGAGTAGAATATGGTGTACTCAAATGTTCCCATAGGACTCGTCTATCTTCTGGAGGGTGACAATCCTCACGTGTGAATAGGAAATTTTGTATGGAAGAAAGGTGGGTTGTGATTCCGGTCCCTGTGGGTGTGATACAGGGGGTAAATGAGGCACTGTATCAATGGGCATTAAGAGGTCAACCGTCATTTGAAAAGATTTAGGCGATGAAGAACTAATAGGTAGGAGGGCATGTTTGAGAGGATCCGTCATGATTAAAGAATTTGGTGATGTCGGTTCAAGGGTTTCTCATCTAAGGATGACAAAAAAAAGTGGCGAGCCTTCCTCTTGTACAACAAGAGTGGTAGAAGGAGATGTTTGGGAAATAGATAAGTTAGATAACATCCGCTCACAGTCTTGCAGAGATGTGGTGTAAGAAGGCTCATCTGTGAGAAGAGAACTCTGGGTGGTTAATTCCTTTATGGGTAAAGGAATGGCAAGGATTTCGTCTTGTCTTGATGGTGGTGAAGGGGGTTCGGGTTCCTGCATTAGTGAAGAGGCTTGATTCAGAATTTTCTCGATAGAGGCTTTTGGTTGGGAGTCGAAGACTGCATGGATTTCATGAACACTCTCCTCGGCTAAGATATCTTGGTTTATGTTACTGTTAGATGAGTGGTTTGGGAATGGTTTGTTGAAGATTTTCAAATTTCGGTTAGCAGGGGCATTAGGATTATCGAGGGCTATATCCCCTGCATCAACCATTTCCTGCACTATGTTTTTCAACATCTTGCAGTTTTCATGACTGTGTCCCTTCATGCGGTGGAAGTTACAGAAGTCATTTTCTTTGTACCAAGAAGGTATAGCGCGGGTGGAATCAAACCGGAGTGAGGTTTAACAGGAGGTAAGGTAATAGCTCCTACTTTGAGCAATTTTCCAATATCACACCATAAGTTTCTCCCAAGGGAGTGTAATTGATGGGCTCGGCTTTATACTTATAGGTGGTTTTTGGCGGGGTATTAGATGGTGCTTGGGATTTGACCATCACCGCATGGACAGCTCCTTTTGATTTTGAAGCAGTCGATGCGTGAGAATTGGTGGTGTTAGGTTTGTTGGTGGAGTCTTGGGTTCGAAATTGGGGTTTTTGTTGTGCAACCGCAATTTCTCTTCCTCTAAGGCTCGAATCTCTAGTTTTCGAGCCATAGTAAAGGCCTCGTCAAATGTGCGGAAAGTTTGAATTTGGAGGGTAGGAGAAATGTGCTTAGCGCAGGCCCGCGTAAAGAGTTTGATAAGTTTGGCCTGAGGCAAGGCATAAGTAAGTTGGTTGATAAGGCCCCACCATCGTCCAACGAAATCTGCGATAGATTCGTCTTCAAATTGTCGGATGGCATAGAGGTCGGTGATAGATACTTTCTTAGCAATGTTAATGGAGAAATGATCCAAGAAAGATTGGGCTAATTGGTTAAAAGAGAAGATTGAGTCTTTGGGTTAAAGCACTGTACCACTCCAAGGCGGGTCCTGATAAGGACATGGGAAAGGTGCGGAGTAGTAAGGCATCATCATGAGCAATCAGATAGCAGGCATGTCTAAATGATCGCAAATGTTGTTGAGGATCCTCCTTACTATTAAAACGCAGTGAATTTTGTAATTCCCATTGAGGAGGATATGAATGAAGGGGACGAGAAGGATGAATAGGCTCTGAAAAACTTGCTCGTATGTCGAGTGCTACGGCTTCTGAAATAAAGCCTCCAAATTTTGCATTTTGTCCATCATTTGTTTGATTAAATCAGTAGTTGGATGAGATGATGGTGTGGTTGCCGTAAACGGAGGGGGATTGGGCCAAGGGCCACCACTAGACAATGGTGGGGTTAAATGTTGATAAGGTATTGAGGATGAATATGTTGAGGCGACCGAATAGGGATGTCCTATATAAGATGTTGAAGTCACCGGATACGTGTGTGGAAATGAAAAGGTGGGCGGAGCTTGAGAAGGAAAGCTTGTGTGAATAGGTGGCAGAGAGAAAGTTATGAAAGGAGCAGTCTGCGAGAGAGACAAGGTAGGAGCAGTTAGCGGTAATGATACGTGGGGCCCCAGATTAACAAAAGGAAAGCCAATCTGTGCGTAAGAACCTCTGAAGTCACTGAGTTGGGTGACGGGGCTAAGGATGAAGAAGGAAAGGTGGAATTATCAGGTGGAGAGGAGCTAAATGAGCAGCTATACTAATAGGCATGCCAACAAGGAGTTGACCATCGGGTGTACGGTCAGGGGCATGAGACAAATAGTATTGTACAGCGCTAGGATTAGCGTCCAAAAATTTCACAAATTCCTTATCTCCTACAGGGATTTTGGGAACCTCGCTGGTGTCCGTAGGATTCCCCACAGGATGTGAAGGGGGTGATTCAGGCAAAGGCACGGAGCAGGCATGTGAAACCATGGCTGCAGCTTGTTTCTGAGTGATAACAACCATGGACAAGAGTACACAAGGGATGCAATCTATCAGGAATAGAAGCAACAACAAAATGTTGGAATTGGTGGGTTGCTGGTTTTGGGAACTGTGAAAGACAGTAACCGATATCGGTCAGATAACCGATGTCGGTCAGGCTATAGCCGGCGTCGGTAAGTTAACCGATGTCGGTATAATAGGACCGGTGTAAGAAGCTGTAGGAAGTTGCTGATTTGGGGTTAACAGTGCTTAGTATGCCTACCAAACTGTTCTGAAGTGATCACAGAAAATAGTGTATGACAGAGAAACAGAACCAAAAACAAGCAAGATGCACAAGCAAATTAACAGACTAACCCTAGGATTAGTTTTAATCACTTTGGGCTTATGCCTTAGACGCAAGATGATGTCAATCCTAAACAGAAGACTTAGGGGAAATGTCAAGTTTGTTTTGGCTTATAAAGTTACCTCAATCGGGCGGAGGAATACCGCGGAAAAGGGGGGATGTTTGAGCTGTTGTGTTAATTATGATGTGATTCGGTATGTGTTGTGCAGTGAAAGTAAGATTAATTTCTTGTCAATACCATGGATATCACCCCCACGTGTATGACCTATTACTTAATCTATGTTCACTAGAATTGAAAACAACAAGCAAGAATGTGATGCACGTGTTTTAAACCCAAATCGAAAATGATATTCGATGAAGCAAAGAAGATGACTTTCACTAATGCAAAGATGTGAAAGCAAGACAAATTCTTTTACCAAATAACAAAATATCTTGTGAATATTTTAGAAGAAGAAAATAGCAAGTGTGCTCCCTATATGAAAGCAAGCAAGAAAGAAAGAAACCCAAAATGGGTCCCACCGTGTGCCAAAATGTTTCGCACATAATGCTTCCATTCCTGGAATAGAGTTGCTTCTATCCTTTCATTCCTTTGAGAAACAGATAAGGGTTAGGGCTAGGAGGAATACCTGTTGAATGTTGAGAGGGTGTGCGCGTACCGTAGAGAGAGATCAGATCGATTGCGAAGAACTCCTTTTTGTCTAGGAAGGACTACTGCAAGTAAGAATACAAGACCACCAGATTCTAATTAGACAATAAATGAGGGAACTGCCTTGGGCCCAGGAAGTATTAAACTTCCTTTCAAAGGTGGTCAATTCCCCTACTAATATGAATTAACACAAATTATTGCAAATTACAATTTAATTACCTTGTTAAAACAATAGAGGAAAGGGCTAGTTTTGGTTTTGAATCACAGTGACCGATGCGGTCACTGTCACCGGTACCGGTTTCTACTAACCGATATCGGTAGGGGCAGTGGTTTAGGGGCTTTTAGTGAAGGTTGGCTATAAGGTGGCTATGGTGTTTATAAGGCTAATAAATGATTGGGGATAGGTAATGGGGTGATGGAGAAGGCTCAGAGGGTATGGGAGCTGTTCTTGGGGCAATGTAGGGGTAGAGGAATGATAGTTAGATGGAGGGTGTTACCGGGTAGTAGATCTAGGAATAGACTTGTAATTACTGTGATTCAAAAATCCAAGAAATGTTATTAAAAGAACATATAAGACACTACTTACTAGTTCCTGATGAAGATACAGGTCCAAGGACTGTGATGACGAAGGCAGGATTTAGGTAGGATGATCTGACAATCCAAGATGAGCTATCTTCTCTCCCAATGCTTGGATGAGTGTCACTGGGCTCTGGTTACTCAGTTGCAGTCTTGGGCTTGATGTCCTTCTCTGCAAACTCCTCTCTTTCCTTCACTTGTCTCTGCTCGGCCAAGTGAATTCCCGATCCTTCCAATGAATTCCCAAGTTCCGATCAATGAAAATCCAACCCTTTGTTTTTGGTTGGGGGAGGTCATTTACAGGGAACCGATGGCGGTTACGTAACCGATGGCGGTCGAGTAGTAGGAACCGATATCGGTTAAGTCAAAGTGAGCTATTTTTAGTAAAATAGCCAACTTTCCCTCCTTTTCTCTAGGAATTAGTTGTGGGCTTGGTCAAGTCATTATTAGGTTGATTTTGGTGCGGGTGAGGAGTAATTAGTCATGGGTGTGGATGTAGACCAAGTTATAGGTCTTAATTAGGTTAGTTTAGGGTTAGGACTAGGTCATGATGAGGTGGTGAAATGAGGTGGCAGGTTTGGAGATGTGGATTTATTAATTATAAGGTAATTAATAAATAATTGTGTAAGGTTTAGGTGATGAGGCTAGGTTGCGAAATGAGGCACGGGGGTCGTAAGACACAAATTTGGTGTCTATAGTAGGATTTAGGGTTTAGGGTTTATGGTTTATGGGGTTTATGGTTAATGCTTTAGGTTTTAGGATTTACAGCTTTAGGGATTAATGTTTATTGTTTAGGATTTATGGCTAAGGGTTTAGGGATTAGGATTTAGGGCTAAGGGTTTAGGGTTTATGATTTAGCTTTTAATGTTTAGGGTTTAGCATTTAGGTTTAGGGTTTAAGGGTTTAGAGGTTATGGTTTAGTACTCATGGTTTAGGGTTTAGGGCTCATTCTTTTAGGGTTTAGGGTTTAGGGATCAAGTTATAAAATTATAGGTTTAGGGCTTAGGTCTTAGTGTTTAGGGTTTGGGGTTTAGATTTAGAATCTTGGGTTTAGGGTTTATGTTTTAAGACTAAGTGTTAATGGTTTAGGGTTTAGGGTTTATGATTATTTTTAGTGTTTAGGATTTAGCATTTAGGTTTAGGGTTTAGGGTGTAGGGGTTATGGTTTAGTACTAATGGTTTAGCGTTTATGGTTTAGGGTTTAGGGCTCATATCTCCATGGTCTATGGTTTAGGGATCAAGGAATAAAATTTTAGGTTTTGGGTTTAGGGCTCAAAGTGTTTAGAGTTTGGGGTTTAGATTTAGGATCTTAGGTTTAGGGTTTATTGTTTAAGGCTAAGGGTTTAGGGTTTAGGGTATGGAAGGTTTGGGGTTTAGGGTTTAGAGATCATGGTTTAGGTTTTATGGTTTTTGGCTCGTATTTAGGGTTTAGGTTTAGGACTCAAGGATTGGGGTTTGGGTTTTGGGGTTTAGAGGTTAAGGTTTAGGTTTTGGATTTTATCTTTGAGGGTTCAGGATAAGGGTATAGGGTTTATGGTTTAGGTTTTAGGCTCAATTTTTAGGTATTGTGACATTGATTTCTGGAACTATTCAAGTTGGAAATAGTCTTATTGTATTGTGAACTAATAAATTGGTTGACCTGAAGGTAAATCAAAATATGTAATCATCGGGATGATGAATCTTTTAGGAGGGAAGCATGTAACACCCTGAACTATTATTACTTTCTTCTGTATAAGGATGTGTTCCTTTGATTGTGAAGTCATGCTTGATATGGATTGTATCTTCTTTGCTCTTGAAGATCTTTGACTGAGTCAGGATATGCTTGGACTCTTTTATTTCTTTCATTTATAGCACCTGAGTTCAATTTGATTTTGGGAGGAATTGTGGATTTATCCATCTTTATGACTCAGCCTTGGATCAGTTGCATTGATCCAAGAGATGTTTTAAGTTTATTCAGGATGAACAAAAAAATTATTGACCTTACGAAAGTTGCAAGGTCTGAATGAGTTGAATGAGCAATTCCGGAGTTTAACTCAGGATGATCGTGTAAAATGAATTTGGTTCCCGATATCATAATATCAGGAAGGCCTAGACCTTAAGCCAGGTAAGAAATTCTGGTGTATACTACAAGCTTATTAGCTATACCGGATAGAATCCATTACGGGAATGTTATACCCTGCTTGGTTCTAATACTGATCGGTCCTACTTGTGAGACCTGGACTGGATTCGTTAAGGTTAATAACCTTAACCTAAACTATAACCTATTGGTTGAATTATTGCTAATCTAACCTAGCCCTAACTATAATCTTAATGCTCCTAAGGTTAGCTACACCTAGCACTATGGAAGTAAGACTAATGTCTTACCTTATGATCTAACCTATGTTCTAACCTATCTTAACTAATGATAATGGATGGAGGGGGACCTATGAAGGGGCACGAGTCATGGGCGGTGGTTTCCATGGCATTAAATGAGGTGGATAAGCATGAAGGACAAGGGATTTGGTGGAGGTTGCAAATGGCTATTGTGACCTGACGTGGCAGAGTCGCCAAATTTGGAAATGGTTGTTTGTTTTCATTTGGCAATCACCAACTTAGGCGGTCGGTGGCAATGGAGAATAGGCGGGAATCTTGGAGTTAATGCCATTGATGAACTTCGGTTCCCAAGCGCGGATTGCTTGGGAAGGCATGCAAATGGAAAATTGGTTGGTATTTTGGTTTTCCATGCGTTCCATTTTTCTCTCTACTTGATCACTGGTTCTTCGAACCAGTCTACTCTGTGTTGCATGGCAACTTTGAGAATATCTAGCTCTTTTCTCTGTCGAGGAAAGTTTATAAGGCATGAAGGTAACAATTTATTGTTGTTTAAGCTATTGTGGAAGAAGAAGGGAAGGCGCGAGCACATTCAGAGGTCTTCTTCGATTTTTACGCGACACTATCAGGCATGATAGGCCCTAACTTTTAAAAATCTTGCTTTCCTTCAAATGATTTCATTAAAACAACTCTGTTCAGGTGATTTTAGTACAGTTGGTTTGAAACAATGTATTGGTTCTTCTTTGTTGTGGTTTAGGAACCTCAGGTCATGCGAAGATTCTGTTGAAATGTTACTGTACTTAATTTTTCTTTTTGGATTCATTTCGTTTGAAGACCCAGCTGTGATATTATGTTGTGGAATCCTGTTAAATGTTGCTGGGTATACTTAAAATTTCTTCTGATTGGAATGCCTGCTGTGGGTAATTTACTTGAACGTGGCTTCTGTAAAGTCCTTTCTGTGTTTTCAATTTTGGTTAGACACCGATGAAGGTTTGCAAGGATTAGTTATGGTATGACTCTGTTGGAGTCCTTGAAACGTATCTTATGTTTTCGACTTCTGTAGAAGCTTTGTTGTGATTACATAATGGTATGACTCTGTTGGAGTCCTTGAAACGTATCTTATGTTTTCAACTTCTGTAGAAGCTTTGTTGTGATTACATAATGGTATGACTCTGTTGGAGTCCTTGAAATGTATCTTATGTTTTCGACTTCAGTAGAAGCTTTGTTGTGATTACATAATGGTATGACTCTGTTGGAGTCCTTGAAACGTATCTTATGTTTTCAATTCTTCTGTAGAAGCTTTGTTGTGATTACATTTTGGTATTGACTCTGTTGGAGTACTTGAATTGTGGGCATATTGAATTCAACTTCAATCGAAACCCTGGTCGTGAGTACTGGTTGGATATGACTTTGTTGGAGTCCTTGCAGTATTCCCATTTGAACTCGACTCCTGATGAAGTCCTTGATGTGTTGCGTGTGACTCGATTTCTGATTTAAGTCCTCGCTGTGCATGCATATTGATTCGACTCTTTCTTAATGTTGTTGTGTTTATATTCAGTTTGATTATGTGGAAATGTGTGTTGGGTTACATTACAAACTCGACTCTGTTTGAGTCCCTACTGTATTTTCGTATTAGCTCGACTTCGGATGAAACTTTGATGAAATTATGATATGGAGTCGACTTCTGATATAAGTCCTTGCTGTGGTTATTCCTTCTTGAATTCAGCTTCTGATATAAGTCCTTGCTGTATATTCATAGGGATTAGACTCAGTTGAATGTTGTTGTGTATGTATGTGTTTCGACTCAGTTGAATGTAGCTGAGTGTTTCGACTCAGTGGGAATGTCGTTGTGTTTGCATATGGTTACGTCTTCTATTTATAGTGTTATCTAGTCTCGTGTTTGACTGAGATAAAGAGTTCCTAGCTGTGCCGTGTCAGGCGATGGCGTTGGGTATTTTCATGTTTGATGAATGATATGGAAAGATTTGTTGAGTCTATTATGGTTGGATTATTTACTACTGCTTTGTCGCAAGAACTCTTGTAAGGCTTAAATAGCTACCGGTGATTTTATATTGGATTTTGATGAAACTGTAGCTTCTTCTTGTAATCTCGATTGATTTAGTCACATGCGTAAATGTAATTGCGTTATTCTAGAGGAGTCGGTACAGTCCAGAACATGATTGATATGGGAATCTGATTGTCTCTGTTCCTTCTCCTAAGTTGAAAAGTACATGTTGATATATATATAATATAGGAAAAGAAAATATTCTCTCCTTGTCTAAAAACCTTGAGTGCTTTCTTCTTTGAATCCTTACGTGAACTCTGCGGTAAGAGCATAACAAAAATAGACTATTAAATTGTATGGAGAGACTGGTAAAAATTGTGTTGCAGTATAAGTAGGTATACTTGTCAATACCATTGAAATAATGTATGATTGAAAAGGAATTACGTCAGTTGAGCTTGCTGAATGTTATAAACTGCCTTTGTGTATTTGTTAAAAACATTCTTGTTGGAGTATTGCTGTCTTTAGGATGGTTGTAATCATTTGTCTTTAGTCTCTTACATATAAGATGAATTATCTGAAAGGTATTAAGGATTAATTGGTAACTATAATGTGGGTCATGCGTCAAAAGTCATGTTAGAATTACAAAATGATGATTAGTCTGATTTATGTTAAGAATTTGAAGAAATGATTTCATTTAAACAGGTTGTTTAATGAGAGCAATTGGTAGAATGCAATTGTTTTAAGAATTAGTGCTTATCATGCTCAGTTCACAGAACTGACCCGTGTTGGCAATTTTTGCAGATGGTTGTCGTAAGTGGTAAAGGCACGCAGATCTGATATGATGCTCAGATTATTTAATTTGGTTTTATGATGAATTCCAACTTGACTTCTCTAATTGTATTATATGAAGGAAGTTGTTCTTTTTTCTTTGTTGAGTATTGTATCGAATATGTTGAATGCATAAATTGTAATTATTTGGCTTAGAAATAAATGAAATGAGGGAATTGTTACTATGTGGCTGTATTTGTATTGTGATGGATTGATCCTCTTTGGTTCGATTGTTTTTAAGTGCTTTTTTTTTAGTATTGAATACCTTGGAGATATTTGGATTCTCTAAGTAGGCCTTGTAAAGATTATGTGACTGAACACTTGTGAATGATTAGTAGTTCTACTATGTTCTATATAAGGCTAATTTGGAAATTAGTCCACTGTCTTCCAAGAAGCTAAGGTTTAAATAAATCTTAATAGGTAGCTGAATGGGAAGAGTAATCTATTACTCCCTAACTTCGATCTAAGCCAAGACAACGTACATAACAAATCTAAATCACTATATCTTAATACAAATAAGTAAGATATAATTCAGTTTGAAAACCGATTTAATCCTAAAAGGGTATATTTAGCATCCTTATGAGGAGACTTAGGCTACTGCCCATTTTCGTTGAATAAGATTATTGTTAATCATTGAACTCTATGACGAGATCTCAAATCTTATTAAATTTCTCTCTGAGGAATGGATCTTAAATAAGTAAGACAACTCAATGATGAGGAACCCAGGAGTTGGGAAAAGACTACCTAGAAAGGAGAGTCTTAAAGTGTAATTGCAACTCAACGTAAGTAACACCTTAAGTTTAATAGATCTTTCCGAGGTGGTTTTGTAGGATGTCGGCACATGACAACTGCAGGGTTGTACCTTCGAGAAGATTAGGATCTTCTCGAGGATACAACAATGCAGGTGACTTATGGCGACACCCTTTGCATTGATCGTTAAGATTTACACCTTAAACTCGAACAAGTTTTTACTCGGGATCTGGTTAGGAACATGGTCATGTTATGAGGCTGCCCTTGGAGATTTGGGGTACCTTGACACACAGGGTTAACTAGGGTTGACCCAGTATGTCAGCTTATCCCTAGTCCTCGAGAGCATCCTTATAACGTTGTCATGTTATTAATCCATTCCTGAGTGAATGACTTGGGAGAGGGATGGCTGACAGAAGTCAGTATAAGACATTCTATATAACATCGAGTGGGGTGGAGGACGTATTCCAGATTGACGAGTATGCCGTCAAGGAATATGAGACATGAACAATATGTTTCAAAACTTTGGCCAAAGTATCGCAAGCTGCTGATTGCGTTGTCCTATGACACCTAGTCTGAGGGACGTGATGCCGATGAATAATGGTAACAATTATTTAGATAGGTTCCTTGGACAGAGCATTCTGAAATCCCAGATTAGGGAAGAGAACCACAAGAGTGAAGAGTTAAAGTAAAAATGCCAACTCTGTGAAACTCATGAATAGATCGGTAGATCACCGAGTCATGGAATGAATAGATCGGTGGTGCACCGAGTCATTACAGCTGCATATGGTTATCTGTTATAAGAATGGTTGTTTGATTTGTGAGTTCTAAATTATGTATTTAGAACTAGGAAGCATTTATCAAAAAAAAAAAAATTTACTTGTTCTAATGTACTAAAATGGGAATGTTACATCTTGGTATCAGAGCTGAAGGTTGCAGCTCTTGGACCTATTGTGTCCATAATCTGATAAAAACCTGAATTTTCTTGTAACAAAAAATGGTAAGAACAAGGGGGAACGTTGCGAATAATGCTCCACCTAAAGGAGGGGCGGCAACAACCCAAAAGCTTGATGAGATCCTTGCTGCCCTATTGGACACAAGAGATCGTTTGGCTGTACTTGAACAACAAGTAATGGGAAATGAGGAGGATGATGAAGCTGGTAATGACAATCAGCAACCTCCTGAGGACAACCCCGATATGGGTGTTGATAATAACGCTGAAATGCACCTGTCCAACCAGAAAACAAAAAGGCCAGGTTGGCAGCGGAACTCACTAATGATATAAAAAGGATAAGCCCACCTAAATATGATGGCACCACATTAGGAGATGGAGCTGAGAATTGGCTCAGCGAAATGGAGAAGTACTTTGCAATAAGAAACTTCTCGGAGGAAACCAAAGCTATTTGGGGAGCCTATCAACTTTCCCACGAAGCATCTTCGTGGTGGGACAGCCGTAAAGCTGAGCTAAATATTGATGAGACCAATATCACTTGGGATCAATTTAAGGGCTATTTTAGGCAACGTTGGCTGCCACAACTTTTCTATGATCAGAAAATGACAGAATTCCAGAACTTAGCTCAAGGGAAGCTAACGGTAACTGAATACTGGGAGCGGTTTACTGAAACTCCTCAAGTACGTACCACAATATCAAACTGACGAGAAGTTCAGAATATGAAAATTTATCATGGGACTAAATCCCGTGATAGGAGGAGAGGTCGATGTTCACAACCCAACCACTATGGAAGGAGTTGTTGAAAAGGCCATAAGGCAAGAACAGAAATTAAAGGCTATTTCTACTCATAAAGAGGAGGTGCGAAGAAGATTGCAAACCCTTCTTCAACTTCACTTGCACCCAAGAAGGGGCCATGGAAAAAGTTTGGAAACAGAAGTAAGTTTCCAGGGGATAATGGTAAGAAAATGATAGCGAATAAACCTGCTGGAAATGTAAGGGATGGTTTTGCCAAAAATTATAACAATGGGCAGAAACCCTATGGAGGACAACGTGATAATTTTAAGGCTGGAAGTAATTTTGAGCCTAAAAAGGGACCTGTAGGAGGCTGCTACAATTGTGGCAAGGACCACTACGCCAATCAGTGCCCTTTGAAGAAGGACGATCATAATCAGCAGCATAAGATACATGCTGCGCAAGAGCGCAACAAGCAAGCTGAAAAAAGCAAGTGACACCAATAGAAGTTCCGGGTAAGTTATTTGGCATACCTGTCACTATTCTTTTTGATACCGGAGCTACTGAATGTTTTATTTCTAGTAAACTTGCTTCTAAACTTAAGAGAAAAGATGGAAAAATGGATAAATCTTGGACTGTACAGTATGGTAATAACTCTGTTCATACAGTGAGTATGTGTCTTTTTGGGGCAGTCCTTGACTTACCTAACTTTTCCACTGAAGTTGACCTCTATGTTGCACCTTTGGGATCCTATGACATTGTCATCGGTGTTAATTGGTTAGCTGACCATAAAGCAAAAGTAGACTACTTTGAAAAGAAAATAAGATGTTTAGATGATCGTCTGAAAACAATAGAGATACAAGGAGTGAAACGGGAAATTTCAGTTAGGAAGCTGTCAGCTATGCAACTTAAAAAGGCTAAAAACAAAGGATGTACCTTATATGCAGTAAAGATATCTGAATTTTCAGAAGAAGATGGTGATTCCATGAAATGATTCCCTCTGTTGCAAAGTTTCAAGGATGTTTTTCCGGAGGAATTACCAGGTTTACCACCCAAAAGGGAATTTGATTTCACTATTGAAATCAAACCAGGAACGGAACCTATTTCCAAGGCACCTTATCGGATGACTACTACAGAGTTAGTCGAGCTTAAGGCACAATTGCAAGAACTTTTATCTAAGGGTTTGATTAGACCAAGTGTTTCACCTTGGGGAGCGCCAGTAATATTTGTAAAAAAGAAGGATGGAACACTTAGGCTGTGTATTGACTATCGGATGCTAAACAAAGCAACAATCAAGAACAGATACCCACTTCCAAGGATTGATGATCTATTTGATCAGATGCGTGGGGCAGCGGTTTATTCCAAGATAGATCTTCGATCTGGTTATCATCAATTAAGGATTAGAGAAGAAGATATTCATAAAACAACTTTCCGAACCAGGTACGGACATTATGAATTCACGGTTCTACCCTTTGGATTAACTAATGCACCCACAACTTTTATGAACTTAATGAATAATATCTTTCAAGAATATTTGGACAAGTTTGTACTTGTATTCTTGGATGATATTCTCATTTATTCTAAAAGTGTCGAAGAGCACAATGAGCATTTGAAGATAGTTTTGGAAATTTTGAGAAAAATAAATTTATACGGTAAGTTATCCAAATGTTCTTTCTTTGATACAGAAGTTCACTATTTGGGTCATGTCATTAGTAAAGAAGGAATTGTTGTGGATCCTTCAAAAATAGTGGCAATAACTGAGTGGCCTGCACCAAAGAATGTGCACGAAGTAAGAAGCTTCATGGGTCTTGCGGGTTATTATAGAAAATTTGTTAAGGATTTTTCTAAAGTGGCTGCACCAATAACTTCATTGCAGAAGAAGGATAAGAAATTTATTTGGAATGATAAGTGTGAAACTACTTTCAAAAGTTTGAAAAGCCAGTTGACTTCAACACCTATATTAGTTGTACCAGACCCTAATGGGAGCTTTACTGTTGTAACGGATGCTTCTGGGGAAGGCCTTGGTGGTGTTTTGTTACAAAATGATCAAGTCATAGCATATGAAAGTAGAAAACTTAAGTTACATGAGCTGAATTATGCCCCTCATGATTTGGAGCTTGCTGCCATTGTTCATGCGCTTCAAGTCTGGAGACACTATTTACTTGGGAAACCTTTTGAGTTGAAAACTGATCACTTAGGACTGAAATATATTTTCACTCAGCCTAATCTAAATGCCAGACAGAGAAGGTGGTTAGAGTTTTTATCTCAATATGATTTTGATATTAGCTACATCAAAGGGAAAGAGAATAGAGTAGCAGATGCTCTAAGTCGTAGGAAGCACATTTCTGCTCTTATAACATTAAGAACTCAGTTTAAGGATGAGGTAAAAAGTGCCTCAGAATCTGATATATACTTTCAACAAGTAAAAGTAGCAGCTTGCTGCAGAACCTAATGATGAAAGGTATAAAGGTTTTCATTTTGATAATGAAGGAATCTTACGTTATGAAAACAGGGTATACGTACCTTTGCTAAATGATTTGAGAAAGAAGTTGTTAGTTGAATTTCATAATTCACCCTTCTCTGGACACCCGGGTATCACAAAAATGCTTGCTGATCTAAAACAACAATACTTTTGGAAAGGTATGAAAAAGGATGTTATTGATTTTGTGACTCATTGTCTGGAATGTCAGTGGGTTAAGGTAGAACACATGCACCCTGCTGGACTATTATATCCCCATAGCATACCGCAGTACAAATGGCAAGTAATAAGCATGGACTTTGTACAAGGGTTACCTATGTCCAGGAATAAACATGATGTTATCCTAGTAGTTGTAGATAAACTAACTAAGGTAGCTCATTTCATCATTGGAAATCTAAAGGATGATTCACCAGTGTTGGCCAAAAGATTCGTGCATGAAATTTTCAGGTTACATGGTGTACCAGAATTGATTATATCTAACAGGGATCCTAGAATGACATCAAGATTTTGGCAAACACTTAATACAACTCTTGGAACGAAACTAAACTTCAGTTCTACATATCATCCGGAAATGGATGGACAAACCGAGAGAGTAAATCAAGTGTTGGAAGATATGTTGCGAATGTATTGCATGGATCAGCAGTATAAATGGGAAGAGTATCTTCCATTAGTTGAGTTCACATACAACAACACTTATCACTCATCTCTTAAAATGGCACCTTTTGAAGCACTTTATGGAAGAAAGTGCGAACCCTGTTAGTGGGATAGTATTGAGGATAGAGTGGTAATTGGGCCAAAATCCTCACCGAAATGGAACAACAAGTAAAGTTGATTCGTGAACGATTAAAGGAAGCAAATAGATAGGCGTAAGAGCTATGCTGACCTTAAGCGGGTTGATCAAGGTTTGAACTTGGTGAGAAGGTTTTTCTTCATGTTAAACCCGAAAAGAGTTCTATAACTTTTGGCAAGGCTGCCAAGTTGTCACCTCATTACGTGGGACCTTTCAAATTGTCAAAATAATCAATCCTGTAGCTTATCGATTAGCATTACCACCTTTTTGTCTCGCATGCATGATGTTTTCCATATTTCTTTGCTTAAGAAATACGTTTCAGATTTGTCACATGTTTTAAATTGGAATTCCTTGCAGGTCCAAGACCCAGGAATAATCATGGTTAAACCCACACGAGTGCTGGAAACTCACCAATTGCATTTGAGAAATCGTGAAATACAACAATGTAAGGTCCAGTGGGACCAGTTTAACGAAGAAAGTGCAACTTGGGAAAATCTGGAAGAGATGAAAATTGCTTTTCCCTTTCTTTTTGAATAGAATGAAATCTGTTGACAAAACATTTTTTTATGAACTTATCTTTTTCATGTCTTTATGAAAGCCAGATTGAGGCAAACATTATTCAGGTTGAATAAAATGTATTGTGACATTGATTTCTGGAACTATTCAAGTTGGAAATAGTCTTATTGTATTGTGAACTAATAAATTGGTTGACCTGAAGGTAAATCAAAATATGTAATCATCGGGATGATGAATCTTTTAGGAGGGAAGCATGTAACACCCTGAACTATTGTTACTTCCTCCTGAGCATTCAAGTGTTGATATATGATTTCTTCTGTATAAGGATGTGTTCCTTTGATTGTGAAGTCATGCTTGATATGGATTGTATCTTCTTTGCTCTTGAAGATCTTTGACTGAGTCAGGATATGCTTGGACTCTTTTATTTCTTTCATTTATAGCACCTGAGTTCAATTTGATTTCGGGAGGAATTGTGGATTTATCCATCTTTATGACTCAGCCTTGGATCAGTTGCATTGATCCAAGAGATGTTTTAAGTTTATTCAGGATGAACAAAAAAATTATTGACCTTACGAAAGTTACAAGGTCTGAATGAGTTGAATGAGCAATTCGGAGTTTAACTTAGGATGATCGTGTAAAATGAATTTGGTTCCCGATATCATAATATCAGGAAGGCCTAGACCTTAAGCCAGGTAAGAAATTCTGGTGTATACTGCAAGCTTATTAGCTATACCGGATAGAATCCATTACGGGAATGTTATACCCTGCTTGGTTCTAATACTGATCGGTCCTACTTGTGAGACCTGGACTGGATTCATTAAGGTTAATAACCTTAACCTAAACTATAACCTATTGGTTGAATTATTGCTAATCTAACCTAGCCCTAACTATAATCTTAATGCTCCTAAGGTTAGCTACACCTAGCACTATGGAAGTAAGACTAATGTCTTACCTTATGATCTAACCTATGTTCTAACCTATCTTAACTAATGATAATGGATGGAGGGGGACCTATGAAGGGGCGCGAGTCATGGGTGGTGGTTTCCATGGCATTAAATGAGGTGGATAAGCATGAAGGACAAGGGATTTGGTGGAGGTTGCAAATGGCTATTGTGACCTGACGTGGCAGAGTCGCCAAATTTGGAAATGGTTGTTTGTTTTCATTTGGCAATCACCAACTTAGGCGGTCGGTGGCAATGGAGAATAGGCGGGAATCTTGGAGTTAATGCCATTGATGAACTTTGGTTCCCGAGCGCGGATTGCTTGGGAAGGCATGCAAATGGAAAATTGGTTGGTATTTTGGTTTTCCATGCGTTCCGTTTTTCTCTCTGCTTGATCACTGGTTCTTCGAACCAGTCTACTCTGTGTTGCATGGCAACTTTGAGAATATCTAGCTCTTTTCTCTGTCGGGGAAAGTTTATAAGGCATGAAGGTAACAATTTATTGTTGTTTAAGCTATTGTGGAAGAAGAAGGGAAGGCGCGAGCACATTCAGAGGTCTTCTTCGGATTTTTACGTGACACTATCAGGCATGATAGGCCCTAACTTTTAAAAATCTTGCTTTCCTTCAAATGATTTCATTAAAACAACTCTGTTCAGGTGATTTTAGTACAGTTGGTTTGAAACAATGTATTGGTTCTTCTTTGCTGTGGTTTAGGAACCTCAGGTCATGCAAAGATTCTGTTGAAATGTTACTGTACTTAATTTTTCTTTTTGGATTCATTTCGTTTGAAGACCCAACTGTGATATTATGTTGTGGAATCCTGTTAAATGTTGCTGGGTATACTTAAAATTTCTTCTGATTGGAATGCCTGCTGTGGGTAATTTACTTGAACGTGGCTTCTGTAAAGTCCTTTATGTGTGTTTTCAATTTTGTTAGACACACCGATGAAGGTTTGCAAGGATTAGTTATGGTATGACTCATTGGAGTCCTTGAAACGTATCTTATGTTTTCAACTTTCGAGAAGCTTTGTTGTGATTACATAATGGTATGACTCTGTTGGAGTCCTTGAAACGTATCTTATGTTTTCGACTTCTGTAGAAGCTTTGTTGTGATTACATAATGGTATGACTCTGTTGGAGTCCTTGAAACGTATCTTATGTTTTCGACTTCTGTAGAAGCTTTGTTGTGATTACATAATGGTATGACTCTGTTGGAGTCCTTGAAACGTATCTTATGTTTTCAACTTCTGTAGAAGCTTTGTTGTGATTACATTTTGGTATTGACTCTGTTGGAGTACTTGAATTGTGGGCATATTGAATTCAACTTCAATCGAAACCCTGGTCGTGAGTACTGGTTGGATATGACTTTGTTGGAGTCCTTGCAGTATTCCCATTTGAACTCGACTCCTGATGAAGTCCTTGATGTGTTGCGTGTGACTCGATTTCTGATTTAAGTCCTCACTTGTGCATGCATATTGATTCGACTCTTTCTTAATGTTGTTGTGTTTATATTCAGTTTGATTATGTGGAAATGTGTGTTGGGTTACATTACAAACTCGACTCTGTTTGAGTCCCTACTATATTTTCGTATTAGCTCGACTTCGGATGAAACTTTGATGAAATTATGATATGGAGTCGACTTCTAATATAAGTCCTTGCTTGTGGTTATTCCTTCTTGAATTCAGCTTCTGATATAAGTCCTTGCTGTATATTCATAGGGATTAGACTCAGTTGAATGTTGTTGTGTATGTATGTGTTTCGACTCAGTTGAATGTAGCTGAGTGTTTCGACTCAGTGGGAATGTCATTGTGTTTGCATATGGTTACGTCTTCTGTTTATAGTGTTATCTAGTCTCGTGTTTGACTGAGATAAAGAGTTCCTAGCTGTGCCGTGTCAGGCGATGGCGTTGGGTATTTTCATGTTTGATGAATGATATGGAAAGATTTGTTGAGTCTATTATGGTTGGATTATTTACTACTGCTTTGTCGCAAGAACTCTTGTAAGGCTTAAATAGCTACCGGTGATTTTATATTGGATTTTGACGAAACTGTAGCTTCTTCTTGTAATCTCGACTGATTTAGTCACATGCGTAAATGTAATTGCGTTATTCTAGAGGAGTCGGTATAGTCCAGAACATGATTGATATGGGAATCTGATTGTCTCTGTTCCTTCTCCTAAGTTGAAAAGTACATGTTGATATATATATAACTGTAGGAAAAGAAAATATTCTCTCCTTGTCTAAAAACCTTGAGTGCTTTCTTCTTTGAATCCTTACGTGAACTCTGCGGTAAGAGCATAACAAAAATAGACTATTAAATTGTATGGAGAGACTGGTAAAAATTGTGTTGCAGTATAAGTAGGTATACTTGTCAATACCATTGAAATAATGTATGATTGAAAAGGAATTACGTCAGTTGAGCTTGCTGAATGTTATAAACTACCTTTGTGTATTTGTTAAAAACATTCTTGTTGGAGTATTGCTGTCTTTAGGATGGTTGTAATCATTTGTCTTTAGTCTCTTACATATAAGATGAATTATCTTGAAAGGTATTAAGGATTAATTGGTAACTATAATGTGGGTCATGCGTCAAAAGTCATGTTAGAATTACAGAATGATGATTAGTCTGATTTATGTTAAGAATTTGAAGAAATGATTTCATTTAAACAGGTTGTTTAATGAGAGCAATTGGTAGAATGCAATTGTTTTAAGAATTAGTGCTTATCATGCTCAGTTCACATAACTGACCCGTGTTGGCAATTTTTGCAGATGGTTGTCGTAAGTGGTAAAGGCACGCAGATCTGATATGATGCTCAGATTATTTAATTTGGTTTTATGATGAATTCCAACTTGACTTCTCTAATTGTATTATATGAAGGAAGTTGTTCTTTTGCTGTTGAGTATTGTATCGAATATGCTGAATGCATAAATTGTAATTATTTGGCTTAGAAATAAATGAAATGAGGGAATTGTTACTATGTGGCTGTATTTGTATTGTGATGGATTGATCCTCTTTGGTTCGATTGTTTTTAAGTGCTTTTTTTTAGTATTGAATACCTTGGAGATATTTGGATTCTCTAAGTAGGCCTTGTAAAGATTATGTGACTGAACACTTGTGAATGATTAGTAGTTCTGCTATGTTCTATATAAGGCTAATTTGGAAATTAGTCCACTGTCTTCCAAGAAGCTAAGGTTTAAATAAATCTTAATAGGTAGCTGAACGGGAAGAGTAATCTATTACTCCCTAACTTCGATCTAAGCCAAGACAACATACATAACAAATCTAAATCACTATATCTTAATACAAATAAGTAAGATATAATTCAGTTTGAAAACCGATTTAATCCTAAAAGGGTATATTTAGCATCCTTATGAGGAGACTTAGGCTACTTCCCATTTTCATTGAATAAGATTATTGTTAATCATTGAACTCTATGACGAGATCTCAAATCTTATTAAATTTCTCTCTGAGGAATGGATCTTAAATAAGTAAGACAACTCAATGATGAGGAACCCAGGAGTTGGGAAAAGACTACCTAGAAAGGAGAGTCTTAAAGTGTAATTGCAACTCAACGTAAGTAACACCTTAAGTTTAATAGATCTTTCCGAGGTGGTTTTGTAGGATGTCGGCACATGACAACTGCAGGGTTGTACCTTCGAGAAGATTAGGATCTTCTCGAGGATACAACAATGCAGGTGACTTATGGCGACACCCTTTGCATTGATCATTAAGATTTACACCTTAAACTCGAACAAGTTTTTACTCGGGATCTGGTTAGGAACATGGTCATGTTATGAGGCTGCCCTTGGAGATTTGGGGTACCTTGACACACAGGGTTAACTAGGGTTGACCCAGTATGTCAGCTTATCCCTAGTCCTCGAGAGCATCCTTATAACGTTGTCATGTTATTAATCCGTTCCTGAGTGAATGACTTGGGAGAGGGATGGCTGACAGAAGTCAGTATAAGACATTCTATATAACATCGGAGTGGGGTGGAGGACGTATTCCAGATTGACGAGTATGCCATCAAGGAATATGAGACATGAACAGTATGTTTCAAAACTTTGGCCAAAGTATCGCAAGCTGCTGATTGCGTTGTCCTATGACACCTAGTCTGAGGGACGTGATGCCGATGAATAATGGTAACAATTATTTAGATAGGTTCCTTGGACAGAGCATTCTAAAATCCCAGATTAGGGAAGAGAACCGCAAGAGTGAAGAGTTAAAGTAAAAACGCCAACTCTGTGAAACTCATGAATAGATCGGTAGATCACCGAGTCATGGAATGAATAGATCGGTGGTGCACCGAGTCATTACAACTACATATGGTTATCTATTATAAGAATGGTTGTTTGATTTGTGAGTTCTAAATTATGTATTTAGAACTAGAGGGGTTTAGGGCCTATGGTTTAGGGATTAGGTTTATTGGGATTTATGGTTTAGGGTTTAGGTTTAGAGTTTAGGGCTCGGGGTTTAGGGTTTATGATTTAGGGGATTAGAATCTAGGTTTTAGGGTTTAAGGTTTCATCTTTAATGTTTAGTGTTTAGGGTTTAGGGCTCATGGTTTAGGGTTTATTGTTTATGGTTTATGGTTTAGGGTTAAGGTTTTATGGTTTATGGTTTAGGAAGGTTTTAAGGTTTAATGGTTTAGGGTTTAGGATTTAAGGTTTAGAGTTTAGGGTTAAGAGATCGAGTCATATTGTATGGGGTTTATGGTTTTGGTTTAGGTTATAGTGTTTATAATTTAGGGATTAGGGTTTAGGGATAAGTGTATAGGTTTTAAGGATAAGGGTTTAGGGGTTTACAATTTAAGGTTTAGGAAATATTCCCGAGGGTTTAGGATTAGCGTGTAGGTTTAATATTTTAGGGTTTAGGGTTTAGGGTTTAGGGCTCAAGGTTTAGGGTTTAGGGTTTAGGGAAAAAAGTTTAGTGTTTTAGGTTTAGGGATAGGGGTTTAGGGTTTATGTTTTATGGCTCAGGTTTAGGGTTTAGGGTTTACGATTAGGGGTTTAGGGTTTAGGTCTTAGGGTTTAGAGTATAGGACTCGGGGTTTAGGGTTTAGGGTTTAGGTTTAGGGTTTAGGGTATATGATTATTTTTAGGGTTTATTCATTAAGGTTTATGACCTATGGCTTATGGTTTAGGGTTTAGTGTTTAGGGTTTATAGTTTAGGATATAGGGTTTATGGTTAAGGTTTTAGGGTTTAAGATTTAGGTCTCAGGGTTTATGGTTTAGGGTTTATGATTTAGGATTTAGACTTAAGGGTATAGGGTTTAGGGTTAAGATATTGGGCCATATGGTATAGGGTTTAAGGTTTATAGTTTAGGTTTTATGGCTCATGGTTTATGGTGTATGGTTTATGGTTTAGGGATTAGGGTTTAGGGTTAAGTGTATAGGGATTAGGGATAAGGGTTTAGGGGTTGACAATTTAGAGTTTAGGGTATATTGTTGAGGTTTTACATTTTAGGGTTTAGGGTTTAGGGTTTAGGTTTTAGGGCTCAAGGATTAGGGTTTAGGGTTTAGGGATTAGGGTTTTGGGTTATGGAGGTTTAGGGTTTAGGGTTTAGGCTTTAAGGCTTATAGGTTTAGGGCTCATTGTGTAGGGTTTAGGGTGTAGGGTTTAGGAATTAGGGTATAGGTTTTATGGTTTTAAATCTAAGTTTTAGGGTTTATTTCTTAGGGTTTATGGTTTATTTATTAGGGTTAGGGGTTTATGGCTAATGGTTTAGGGTTTAAGAGGTTTATTGTTTAGGGTTTAGGGTTTATGATTTATTTTTTAGGGCTTACAGCTTTAGGGTTTAGGGCTAAGTGTTTAGGGTTTAGGTTATTTATTGTTTAGGATTTAGGGTTTAAGGTTTATGTTTTTATGATTTAGGGTATAAGGTTTAGGGTTTAGGTCTCAATGTTTAGTGTTTAGGGTTAAGGGCTTAGGGCTTATAGTTTAGAGTCTAGGGTTTAGGGATAAGGGTTTAGGATTTACAATTTATAGTTTAGGGATAAGAGTTTATGGTTTAGGGTTTCAGATATAGGGTTTATGGTTAAGTTTTTAAGTTTTAGGGTTTAGGGTTTAGCATTTAGTTTTCAAGGTTTAGGGTTTGGGATCAGGGTAGAGTGTTTAGAGTTTAGTATTTAGGGCTTAGGGTTTAGGGTTTAGGGTTTGTTATCTCATTTTAGTAATTCCAGCTAAAATTAAGATAACCATAGAAATTTTTATGAAAAATATCCTAAATTCCCTTTTGAAGATATTTTGGGGTTTTCGGGTTTCAACAACATGAAAACATGATTTTACATGATATATGCAAATTATTTCCCGAAACCCAAAACCTGAAACTAACCAATGTTTCAAGTTTTTAGAATTCATGAGCATTGGAAAAAAACTTATATAAAAGCATGATAATGTCAATTGACTTCCAAACATCAAACCTAATATGTCCCTTTGTGTCAGGTTTTTAGAACCTTAGAACACCCAAACATCTCATGTTTCATGTCATCTATTTCCAGAAACCTAAAACCTAAATTGACACTAATCCTTTATACCGAGTTTTTGGGCACTCCAAGCATGATGGAATGGCATTAACTCCGAGTTGTCAGGTAGTTGGCACATGTCTCATGTGAAGTGTAATAAATGTAGGGGTTTTTATAAATAGTTGGATTTACATGTCATTTTTATCTATTGTGTTTTTGGTTGTGTGGATTTTCTTGTACATGATATCTCAACATTTGAACCCAATTTGATTTTGTGTTTGATTGCATGATTCATTTTTGATTATTTTTTGAATTTGCAGAAGGTATTTTCTCTACCCTCTACTAGTGAGTTTTGTTGAAAATGTTTTTGTGATGTTCTTTATATCTATTCTCCTTCCTTTCCTATTTTTCTTCTAGGTTTAGGGTTTTAGGTTTTATTCTTCTTTTTGGGTTGTATTCCAATAGAAGTTATTGTTTAAGAGTTCACCCTTAGGGTTTTTACCTATTCTATACCTTGGAATATATCATTTTTTGGTTTAAAGCAAAAGAGAAGAATACAAAGAATCCTAACTATTGAAATGACAGAAAGATTGCGTGTCTTGACATCTCAAAAACCCAATCCCTTATTTTAGGTTTTAAAGGGTGCTTTACAAATCTCCAAGTTCCACATTGGTTCGGGACTTTCTAAGTGCCGGACATCCAACATAATCCGACATCTAATTTCCAGTGTGTTGGGTCTTATGAGGTGCTCAACATCTTCTGATTCCCACAGTGTATCGGGTTTTGCAGAGTGTCCAACACCTACTAAGTTCTGACATTCTCTCCAATGTATCAGGTCTTGCAGAGTGTCCAACACCTACTAAGTTCCAACATTCTCTCCAGTGTGTCAGGTTTTGTGAAGTGTTCGACAAGACCTAAGTTCTGACATTCTCTCTAGTGTGTCAGGTTTCATCAGGTGCTTTACAAGTCCTAAAATCTTGATAATGTGGCAGTCTCATGGGGCTACTCAAAAGCTTCCAAGTTTGATTGCTCTAATAAGAATTTTCTAGGCATTCTTTCTTTAGGATTTCTCATGTCGGATCCTGGATCATCTAAAGACAAGTCAGATAGGTCAGGGAAGATGAAATATAAGTATTAGAAGATGGAATCCCCCTCCTATATAGATTGCAATTATGACATCCGAGATACGAACTCGGTAACATTGACATGGAGGATTTCTAGAACAGAACCAAGGATTCTTCTCAGAGTCCCTAGATGAAGGAAATAACCAACAGTGGCCTCCCTCTTGCAGCAGGATTCCTAATGTCTACTCGATGCCCGAAGTTCATTTTGGCATGTGCTTCCCATTATGACTCAGATTCTCGCTCAGTGAAAAATCAAGCGGAGAATTCATAGCAAAGTTGGAGGGTGGTTATTTTGATGACCTCTTAATATTACCCAACTTTCAGAATATGTTGGCGTAGATCTCAAGTCAGTAAATAAATCCTATGACAAAGATCAAGAAGACTACATCAGGCATGTGAATAGAAAGTTCTTGATTAAGGCCAAGCTAGCTATCTCAAGGTTTCGAGAGGTTTGTCCCAAGGAGTGATTTCATCATTGAAATCAATGACATCATCACCTTGCTAAGTCAAGTATTTGGACTCCCGAGTTAAGGGAATTTCAAGGATGGATGTATTAATTCATGGTGATTATGAAGAAGAATGAATAAGGGATTGATTGGAGAAGTCTCATAAGTGATGAGATTGATTCCCAGATGAAGATAGTCTTGACTACAAGAAAATTCTATATGTCATCATATGTCACCTATGTAGCAGTCGGCATGAGAAATTATCCAAAATCTTATGTGAAAGGGGATAGGGCACCGTAATGTATATATCGGTACCTCCTCACCGATAATGAAAGGTTCTGAAGATTAGTTCAGAAGAGTGAACAATGCTTTCTTTTATGAAAATATCTGTAGGATGAACCCTAATCTAAGGAAAAGAAGAGTCTCTGATGAAGCATGGGCTGAAGTATCAAAATGGGGTTGCATCTTCTTATAGTTCAAGAAGTTCACATACCTTCAGGTGGTCATGTATCTAGGTGACCCTTTCTGATTGCCTAGATTCCTAGGTGATAAGCTGATCCTAATGGAGTTGGTAAGAAATTTTTGGATTTCCACAAATTCCAACAAAGAAAACACAAGGCTACCATATCCTTCCCCATTTCCATTGGAAGATACACGTGCTCGATGGTGGTCAAAGCTAAGAATGTAGTGCATGAGCTTTAGGAAAAATTGAAGAAGCACATGAATCACAAAGATGGATTTGATTTCCAAGAAGTCCTTAAGTCATATGGGACTTTATATCTACATGTTCCCAACATAGAAGATATTTGGGTTGACCTTCAGATGAAGTTTCCATCGAAGAAAAGACAATAACAAGTTAAAAATTGAAGAAATTTAGATGTTGGATTTGTCTCTGGCATCCCAAAAGGCACTAAAGACAATGAGAGTGTCCTTGATGCCTTATATGATGGGTTAAATGAAGATCAATATGTATTCCCGGACATTGATTGGTCCATTGTTGAGAAAGCTTCTATCATAGGAAGAGCTACTCAAATTCTTTTACTCGTACTAAGGCTTGGCTCATTTCTTAGGGAATGAGTTATAAATAACAAGAGTTTTGCAAAGATTGATGCTTTGGAAGAGGGACCCTCAAATGGAAAAAGGAAAATGATAAGAACCCTTCTAAAAGGCTAATGAAGGTTGATTTTGTAAGAAAGGGAGAAGATCAAGTAACTAAACGAGTGACCACTCTCCCACAAATAGTTGAGATTCTTGATTCACCTTCACAACTTAACAAGGGGATATTCCTTCAAGAGAAGAGATTATTCAACCTTCCATTCCTTCTTTGGTAGACAGTTCATCGAGGGTAAGTCTTGCTCTCACTTCTTAAGCTCTAATTTAACCTTCCTTTCCTCCTCCCATTTAACCTTCCTTGCCTCCTCCCATTTAACCTTCCTTGCCTTAGATTTATTCTCCAAGTTCCTTAGCCATGGCTAGTATCTTTTCTGGTCTCTCACCTCTCCCCACTGGACCCCAGTTAACCATGGACATGCCTCCTCCTACTGCGCCTTTATTCCTTGAATCCACTACCATGAATGATACACTTATGGTGGTTACCACTTCACAAGCTAATCATCCTCCACTTGAATATGTGACCATAACACCTACAAATGGAAGTAACTTCTTCCAATATGCCTTAATGGTTACTAGATCGGACTCTAAGGAAGAGGAAGGTAGTTTTTCTATTACCAACCTTTGATTTTAGTTCCCTCAAGGTCACTCCTACCAAGTCGGCCAAGAAACCCATAACAGCCTCCAGATTTCAAGTGGATGCCTTAGGGAATAAATTTTCAAAAATTAATACTCCCACAACGATAAAACTAAGGATGACATAATGGTCATAGATTATCAAATCCCAAGGGTGGCTCGAGGAAAGTAACAGAGGAGCACAACAGACACAAAAGATGCCATGAATGTGTTGTGCCAGAAGTTGAGGGAAACTAAGGAAAATAGAGATGAGTTAAAAGAGAAAGTACAATAGCTAATGGAGGTGCTACTTAAGCTCTCAAAGCCTCCTGAGTTAATACCATCATCCTCTACTCCTATCGGGTTCAATTTCTCATCGGTACCCATGATCGAGAAGATTAATGAAAAGGGGAGAATGGTTTATGAATGGACCAAAAGGCTTCTCCTACAAGGAAAATAAGTCATCGAAGATACTGTGGAAGTCTACCAATCTTTAGAGGATATAAAGAAAGATGGAGAGAAAATGGATGATGAGTTTTCAGTAGAAATTGGGAACCTAGAGTTGACTTTCGAAGCTCTCCAAACACTGAAATAGATTCCATCCCACATCTTGGTTGAAGAGGGCATCATTCCACATGGAGATAAACATTTTCAGCTAACTAAAATCATCGATTCAGAATAAAGATTATCAATGAAGCTTGTAGAAAATTGAGAGAATCAAGAGATCAATTGGTCGATGGTAAGAATGACCTAGAAGAATAGCTATTCAAAATATGTGCTAAGGTGTTGAGTGAAGGCTCGGTATCTTACCCGTTAATGATATTTATAAATAGATCCAAGAATAAATTCAGCATGAACCAACTTATGGATTTGGCATGAAAATCATTGACATGTTTGTGAAAATAGAACATTCTTTGTAGACCCTAAGGAAACTCAACAAGAGATTGAAAAAGCTTCCTGAAATGCTATTGATACTCGAAACATGTGAAGTTCTCGAGTGATCATTCCACCATGCCCGATGAGAATGAGATATAGGGTATAATCTGAAAATCCTAAGAATTTTGAAACAAACAAGCTTTAATGGAGGAATATTACGAGAATAAGCACAATGCAACATGGCTTTTCAATCTTGAAATCGACATGTCTTTTTCATTTTTGTTTCATCACATAGGAAGCAAATTTTTACTTGGTCTCCTACGTGAGAATCAAGAAAAATAGGACTCTTATTTAAAAGACTATTTTCTAGGATTTATCCTATTTTCTCTCAACACCTTTTATTATAAATATGGGATGCTTATGCATTTCAAAGGGTTGAGATTTTTGGAATATTGAGAACTATTGTGAAGAAGAAAAACTTTGTGTTTTATTTTAATCATTTGAGGAATAGAAACTAGTGCTATTTTTGCAAACTTTACGTTGTGAGATTCATCTTTCTTAAGATTTGTTCTTACATTCATGATCTTAAGCTATTCTTTGTTTAACATTCTCGATCATTTTAATTGTTTCAAACATTACATTACATTTGTTATCTATAAATCGTATGATTATTTCATGATCTATTTTTTCTCAAAACAAAATACCTTTCCATCATTTCCTTTCCATTGTGTTTTCCTTTCTGATCCATTCCATTTTGAAAAGCAACAACATCTTTACCTAGTGTGGATCTAGATTTTGGGATTCTATTCCAACCCCAATGGTTAGATTAATGTGAATATTGTACATATTATTTATGTTGTGTTTTAGATTAGTAATAAATAGGTAGCCTCATCTATATTTGAGGAGGGATTTAATCCCATGTACTATGGTTGAACCTCATATTTTGACGTGACAAAATATCGAACCGACAGTTTGTGGTGACTCCAATGTGGATATACTAATTTTTAAGACTAAGCTTATCCTTTTGGTGTTTGGTGACTCCGTATTTTCCTTATTTTCAAGAAGATCCATTTTCCAGTTCAAGTTGGCCATGAAGATCTTCACTTAGTTAAGCTAATATAAGGGTGAAACTGATCCATTCTTTGATCTACTTCAATAGCATAATTTCAGACTTTCATCCAACAATGTTTCATCTAGCCGGGTAAGAAGTTCTTCACCCATATGAAGGAATCATATTCCTCAAGAACAAGAAGTGTTAGCAACTTGTCATGCATTATTCTTGCCAGATATTTAGATTCCTATTCACACTTCATTTAGGAGAATGTCAAGACAACTCGTGTGCCTTGGGACACAACTATTGGTACTCTTTCCCTTACTCCACCATTGCACGACCTACCTCATGGATCATGGAAGAATATTCCTAAGTTTAACAGTGATGGGAAACAACATCCTGATGAACACATTGCCTCATTCTTTGTTTCATGCGGTGTCCTTGGGTTGGCCATGAAGACGTCTCTATTTGACTCTTTGTTAAAACATTGCATGGCGTAGCGAAGAATGGTTCTATCATCTCCCAAATGCATGCATTACCAACTGGGCTACCATGAGATTTGTATTTGAAGCAAGTTTCAAACCAGCTGAAGATTCTCATGCCTTGTTAGGACAACTTACCCACATGAAGAAGGAGTCTTGTGAACCCATGTGGGACTTTATAGCCAAATTCAACAAGTTGATTAATAAGATTCTAGATCACACTATTCCTACTCTTGAGAATCAGAAATGTTTCTTCATCAACGCTCAACCTCTAGATGTAAGCTTCTTGTTAAGAAGATCTGTTATCCCCGATTTGGCCACCGCTCAAGCTACAGACCACCGAAATATAATATTATCTTATTATGGCTAGAAAGATCAGAAAAGAATCATCCAAGCCTAAAAATCAGAGTTCTTCTTATAGTACTATTGATCCAATGATTCAGAAGATGGCTAATGACTTGATCACTTTGAAAAAGCAAATGTCTCAATAGGTGAGAAACATTCCGTATCGGGATATTCCTAGACGGAATTTCAATAATACTAATGGTGCTCCCACAAGAGATAGACCGTGGTTGACTGTTGCTCAACCGAGACTGGCTATTGGATCTCCTCCTATTAATGCTACAGTAGATATAGTCGAAGAAGAGGAAGAACCAAAGAACAAGATTCTCACAAAGATTTTGAAGCTTCGAGATACGCTGATGAGTCCTATGATAATTTAGTTGGCGACTCCATCATTGAGTATTTAGAATACAAGGAAGATGGATGTGAGCATGATGGTCAGTAATTTTTGGTCTTTACTTGATCCTAATCTCAGAATCCTAGAAAACTAGTTGAAGACTCTAAGGAGAGGAATAAAGAAGCTCCTGTGGTCATGGCCAAGAGAGGCTCTCCTATCTCAGCACAAACTAAAAGGAGACAACTAAAAGGTAACAACTCTTTATTCTCCTTCTCAAGCTCCCAAGACTAGCACCTTAGCTCAAACCAATATAACCAAAACTGAGCCTACCATAATTTCTTCATATACTTCCTTTGACATTATTGACCATGTAAAAAGAACTAAGATCGAAATGTTAGAAGCAGAATATCTTCAGATCAAATCCGAGCAATTTGAAAATATTGCCAAATTCATTAAAAGCAAGGTCATGTTGTTCCTTCATATTCAAAAGGAATTTTTTCAAGTCCTACTCAACCTTCACCTTCAACCAATATGACCTCTATTTCTTCTTCAGGAAATATCAAGCTATTTTATTTATCTTTACTCATAAACGGGTTCAAACTCAGCAATTACATAATTGACTCAGGAGCTTCCGTTAATGTGATGCCCGCAAAAGTAGCTCATTCCCTTGGACTTAATTTTACTAAATCACACAGATGGTGTTACTCCATGGAAGCCAAGAAAGTTCCTTTGATTGGTCAAATCAAAGATGCATAATTTACATTTGTCACCTTCCGGAGAAGAGAGTAAAAATGACCATTCTGGTTGCTGATATCCCAACTACCTATGGTATTCTCTTAGGAAGAGGTTTTTGTAAATATGCCAAAGGGGAGATCAATATGGACTAGACCAAGGATAAAATTTTAGTTAATGGAGTTCCTCGTATTCTCCATCCAGAGCCTCAAGTGAAGTATTTAGTCACTAAATCGGATGACCCCAAGGCTTAAATTCTTTTTGAAGATGTTGGCTTAGGGAATTATTTAATGACTTCACAGATACCAGCTGTGGATGTTAAGGAAGAGGATCCTAATGGTATTTGGACCCTCGATTTTGATGGGAGTTGTTCAACTACTTGGATCAAGTGCTGGGATAGTTCTTATATCTCTGAATTTTGAGATCTTTCCCTTTGCTTTCAAGTTGCAGTTTGATAATACTAATAACACAGCTGAATATGAGGCTTTGTTATTAGGATTAGAAATGGCAAGAAAAAGGGAATCTGAAACCTCAAAGTTCAGGGAGACGTTGAGCTCATTATAAATCAAGTGAAAGGGGTTTATCAAGTGAAAAATGATCGCCTAAAGCATTACAGGAACAAAGTATGGGACAACATAGAATGCTTTGATGATTTTTCTATCAAGGCAGTTTTGAGGGATTATAACGACAAAGCTGATTCATTGGTCGTGTCTACATCTCTTCTCCTTCCTCATCCACAGTTCAAACAAGACATGTACACCATCGAGATTGTGTACCATCCCAGTGTTCCAAATAATTCAACACATTGGCAAGTATTCAATGATGATCAACAATGTACTGTCTTTCCTTGAAAAAGCTGACAATTTTAGTGAACTATATTTTGAGGGATCAAAATCAACTTTTCATGAATCTGTTTCAAGTTCATATCAAGAGATTGATGGTGATCTCATTCAACTTCAAGGAAACAAGATTCCAAAGGGATTGGTTTCTCTAGAAGGTTTATTCAACAAGCATGACTGATTTATTTAGGGAAAAAGGCAAACTGAAGGTGCTTCCTCATCAAAAGTAGATCAAGTTAACCTAGGTTTTGCTGATTAATTGCAGATGGTAAACATAAATAAATGCTATTCACCATAGGAAAAGAAATATTCTCTTCACTCTTAAAGAGAAATATGGACATCCTAGCGTGGTCATACGTGGATATAAATTCTTTCAAGCCCGAGGATGTGCAACATAGCATTCCCTTGAAGCCTAAAATTAAACCCCACAGTAGAAGTAGAGACATTACAACCCCAAGATCTTAGGGACTATTCTTGTAGAAATTCAGAAAATTTTAGACACAAGGATTATCTTTCTGATCCATCATTCCACCTAGGTTGTGAACATTGTCCCTATGAGAAAGAAGAATGGTGAAATCCATATTTGTGTTGAATTCTAGAATCTCAACCAGTCTTCATTAAAGGACAATTATCCATTTCCCATCATGGACTAGGTATTACAGATGGTCACTGGGGTAGAAATTTTATCCATGCTTGACAGATTTTCAGGATATAATCAGGTTGAGGTAGCTACTAAAGATCAACATAAAACAATGTTCACCACTCCATGGGGAACCTTTTCTTATAGAAGGATGCCTTTCAGTTTGATCAATACTGGGGCCACATTTCAGAGAGCTATGGACTTAGATTTTAGGGATTTAATGGGCAAGGTCATAGTTGTGTATTTGAATGACTTGGTTTTCTCTAAAAAATGAAGTGATCATTATGATCACCTAGAACATGTACTCTTAAGGTGGAGGCATCATGGGATTTCATTAAATCTTAAGAATTCCATGTTTGGAGTGACAGAGGGAAAGTTGATATGTCATATTATGACTAGAGAAGGGACCAAGATTGACCTAGAGAGGGTGAAGGCCATTCAAAGCCTTACCCTACCCATAATTAAAACTGGGGTGCACTCCTTTTTGGGAAGGTTAATTTCCTAAGAATATTTGTACCTGATTTTGTTGATAAAACCAAGGATATCCTTGGGATGATGAAAGGGAAAACTCCATTTTGATGGAGCACTAAAGGGAAGATTTCTTTCAAAGAAGTCAAAAAGGTAATTACACATGCCCCCATTCTAGTATGTCCAGACTTCAAAAAGATTTCATCATGTACAAATATGCTTCCAAATATACAAAGATCAACCATCTTGATGCGTGAAAATGAAGAAGGAATTAAAGATCCCATCACTTTCATGAGCTTCCCATTGAAATAACACAAATTGAAAATGTCACAAATTGAAAATCATGCTTATGCGGTGGTGAGAGCAGTCAAACATTTCAGGTATTACGTGTTGAGTTCTCATACCCTCATTCTCGTTCCTAATACTACAATTAAATCCATTTTGACTCAACAAGATTCAGGTAGTCAATAGGGTAACTGGATAGATAAAGTCCAAGATTATGACTTAGACATCATACCTACCAAGTTGGTATGAGGAATGGGCCTATACTAATTGATTTTAAAAAATAATGCTAAGACAGTAATGTGAAAAAACTAAAGATACCTCTTTGGAATTGCCCATGGTGCTTTTTGTGAGCACAACCGATGAATGGTACACAGATATTGCTTTCTTTCTGACTTATGGTGAATTTCCCCCACATTTGAACCAAAAGGAGAAGAGGATAGTTAAGTTAAGATCCGCAAGATACATTCTGTGGGATAATGGAATGCATAAGAAAGGTATTGATGGTGTATTCTTACATTGTGTTGATAAGTCACAACAGGTGATGTTGCTAGAGTCCTTCCATAATCTGGCATGCAGAGGAAATTTCTCCTCCTCCATGACAACTTATAAGATCCTACGAGCTAGGTACTATTGGCCTACTCTCTTTCAAGACTCAGCAGAATGGGTATCCAAATGTGAAGCTTGTCAACATTTTGTTGGTCGCCCTAAGTTAGCAGCTCTTCCTCAAGCCCGTGGTCATCAAGAACCTTTTTCCAGTGGGGAATTGATTTCATTGGAGTATCAAATCCTTCCTCCAAAGTGTGGGACACAACTACGTGCTCACTATCATATACTATTTCACCAAGTGGATGGAAGTCGCACCCATTAAGCAAGCAACCTCTGAAGCTATCTCAGTAACTTCCTTAAAGAAAATATAATTGTCAAATTTGGTGTTCCTCACAAGATTGTTACCAAAAACACTTCTAATTTTTCATCCCATGAGTTGATAGAATTTTTTTATGGATTTGGGATCATGTTGTCTCATTTATCTGATTACTACCCTCAAGGCAATGACCAAGCTGAATTGAGCAACAAAAACCTCGTGACCATAATCAGAAAGTTGGTTGATGAGAATCGAGGACATGGAAAAAAGAATTGTATGATGCATTGTGGGCTCATTGGATTAATCCTAAACAAACTATTGGGATGTCTCCATTCCGATGTTGTATGGGATTAATGCTAAGATACCTATCTCCATGGAACTACCAAATTTACAAGCTTGGCTAAATCAATTCAGGATGAAACTTTTCAAATTTCTATCAAGAAATGGATAATGTACATAGCCGTGCTAGAAGAAGAATGGAGCAAAGTGGTGGATTGCATCACATACCATCGATCAAAGTCAAAAGAATATTTGACAAGAAATAAAAGCAATGTGATTTCCAAGTTGGAGATATAGTACTCCTCTAGGATAAGAGAAGAGAGTAGAAAGGGATGCATGGAAATTTTGATTCTTTATGGAAAGGACCTTTCAAAATACATCATCTGAATGGTGAAAATAGCTTATGTATATCATACCTTGATGGAGAGTTTATCCCTCTACCTTTCAATGGTCAACATCTGAAGTTGTTCCATCAATAATGCAAGATGCTCTCTTGCATTGTACATAATTTATTTTCTGTCATGTGTTTGCTGTTTTTTTCTTTCTTTTTTTTTTTTTTTTTGGTTTTCTTCTTTCCCAAAATTTGTAGCCTAATGGATAAAACAAGAGATTCTGAGTTCTCTTCCTTTGATGTCACCAAGAAAGTCCCCAACTGGAGCTAGTTGTTATCTCATTTTAGTGATTCCAACTAAAATTAAGATAACTGTAGATTTTTTTGGAAAAATCTCCTAAAATGCCCTTTTGAAGATATTTTCAGGTTTTTGGGTTTCAACAACATGAAAACATGTTTTTACATGCTATATGAAAATTGTTTCCTGAAACCCGAAACCCAAAACTAAGCAAAGTGTTTCAGTTTTAGAATTCATGAGCATCGAACATAACCGACAAAAAAGCATGCTACATGTCGCTTGACTTCCAAAACCTGAAACCCAATATGTCCCTTTGTGTCGCTTTCGTAACCTTAGAACACACAAACATCTCATGTTTCATGTCATCTGTTTCCCGAAACCCGAAACTTGAATTAACAGTTAATCCTTTGTATCAGGTTTTTAGGCACTCCAAGCATGATGAAATGGCATTAAATCTAAGTTGGCAGGTAGTTGGTACATGTGTCATGTGAAGTGTAATAAATGTAGGGTTTTTTATAAATAGTTGAATTTACATGACATTTTTATCTATTGTGCTTTTGGTTGTGTGGATTTTCTCATACATGCTCTCTTAACCTTCGAACCTAATTTGATTTTGTGCTAGATTGTGTGATTCATTTTTATTATTTTTAAAATTTTCTAAAGGTATTTTCTCCGCCTTTGCTTGTGAGTTTTGTTGAGAATGTTTTTGTGATGTTCTTTACATCTATTCTCCTTCCTTTCCTATTTTTCTTCTAGGTTTAGGGTTTTAGGTTTTCTTCTTCTTTTTGGGTTGTATTCGAATAGAAATTATTGATCAAGAGTTTAGCCTTATGGTGTTTGCCTATTTTATACCTTGGAATATACCTTTTTGTGTTTTAAAGAAAAGGAGAAGAATACAAAGTCCTAACTATTGAAATGGTGGAAAGATTGCATGTCTTGACATCTCAAAAACCCAATCCCTTATTTCAGGTTTTGTAGGATGTTTTACAATCTCTAAGTTCCACATTGTTTTGAGACTTTATAAGTGTCAAACATCCAACATCATCCGACATCCGATTTCCAAAGGTGTTAGGTCTAGTGAGGTGCTCAACATCTTTCGATTCCCGTAGTGTATTAGATCTTGTAGAGTGTCCAACACCTAATAATTTTTGACATTCTCTCCAGTGTGTATCGGTCTTGCATAGTGTCCAACACCTACTAAGTTTTGACATTCTCTTCAAAGATGTATCATTTTTTGTGAAGTGTTCAACAAGACCTAAGTTTTGACATTCTCTCCAAAGTGTGTTAGGTTTCATCAGGTGCTTTACAAGTCCTAAAATCCCGATAGTGTGGTAGGTCTGTGGGGCTGCTTAGCAAGCTTCCAAGTCTAATTACTCATATAAGAGTTTTCTAAGCATTCTTTCTTCAGATTTCTCGATTGACAGGTTAGGGAAAATGAAATAAAAGTATCGAATATGGAATGCCCCTACTATATATATTGCAATTACGACATCTAAGATATGGAAGTCAATGACATTGACATGGAGGATTTCTCGAACAAAACCAAGGATTCTTCTTAGAGTCCCTAGATGAAGGAAATAACCAACAAAGGGCCTCCTTCTTTTAGCAGATTCCCAATGTCTACTCAATGCCTTGATTTCATTTTGGCATGTGCTTCCCATTATGACTTGGAATCTCACTCGGTGAAAAATCAAGCAGAGAAGTCATAGTGAAGTTATATGGGGGTTATTTTGATGACCTCTTAAGATTACCTAACTTTTAGGAATATGTTGACGTAGATCTCAAGTCAAACACAGTAAATCCTAGGACAAAGATCAAGAAGACTCGCATCGTGCATGTGAATAAAAATTTCTTGATCAAGGCCAAGCCATCTGCTCAAGGTTTCCCAAGTTTGTCCCAGAGTGATTTCATCCTTCAAATTAGTGACATCATCACCTTGTTAAGTCGAGTATTTGGACTCCCGAGTCAAGGGACTTCTAAGGGTGGATGTATCAATTTATGGTGATTATGAAGAAGAACAAACAAGGGATCGATTAGAGTAGTCTCATAAGTGATGAGATTGATTCCAGATGAAGATAGTCTTAACTACGGGAAAATTATATATGTCATCATATGTCACCTATGTAGCAACCGGCATGAGAAATTATCCAGGATTAGATGTAAAAGGGGATATGGTAACAGAACACATATATCAGTACCTCCCTCAGGTGACAATGAAAGGTTCTAAAGATCAGTTCAGAAGAGTGAACGATGCTTTCTTTTATGAAAATATCTGTAAGATGAACCCCGATCTAAGGAAAAGAAGAGTCTCTGATGAAGCATGGGCTAAACTATCGAAATGGGGTTGCATATTCTTATAGTTCAAGAACTTCACATACCTTCAGGTGGTCATGTATCCAGGTGACCCTTTCTAATTTCCCAGATTCCCAGGTGATAAGCTGATCCTAATGGAATTGGTAAGAGAGTTGTTGGATTTCTAAAATTCGAACAAAACAAACAAAAGGCTACCATATCCTTCCCCATTTCCATTGGAAGATACATGTGCTCAATGGTGGTCAAGCCAAGAATGTAGTGCATGAGCTTTAGGAAAATTGAAGAAGCACATGAAGCATAAAGATGGATTTGATTTATGATAATTCCTTGAGTCATACGGGACTTTATATCTACATGTTCCCAACATAGAAGATATTTGGGTTGATCTTCAGATGAAGTTTCCATCCGAAGAAAAGACAATAGCAGGTTGAAAATTGAAGAAATCCAGATGTTGGATTTATCTGACATCCCAAAAGGCACTAAAGACAACGAGAGTGTCCTTGATGCCTCGTATGATGGGTTAAATGAAGATCAATATGTATTCCCAGCCATTGATTGGTCCATTGCTGAGAAATCTTCTATCATGGGAAGAGCTACTCAAATTCTTTCCCGTACTAAGGCATGGCTTATTTCTTGGGAATGAGTTATAAAGAAGGGAGTTTTATAAAGCTAGATGCTTTGGAAGAGGGACCATAAAAAGGAAAAGGATAAGAACCATTCCAAAAGTCCAATGAAGGTTAAGTTTGTAAGAAAGGGAGAAGATCAAGTAGCTACACCAAAGGGCCACTCTCCCAAAAATAGTTGAGGTTCTTGATTCACCTCCATAACTAGAAAAAGGGGATCTTCCTTCAAGAGAAGATATTATTTAGCCTTCCATTCCTCCTTTGGTAGACATTTCATCGAGGTAAGTCTTCCTTCCATTTCTCAAGCTCTAATTCAACCTTCTTTATCTCCTCCCATTCAACCTTCCTTGCCTCAAATTTATTCACCAAGTTCCTAAGCCATGGATAGTATCTTTTCTTGTCTCTCACCTCTCCCCACTGGACCCTAGTTAACCATGGACATGCCTCCCCCTACTACGCCTTCATTCCCTAAATCCACTACCATGGACACTACACTTACAGTGGTTACCACTCCACAAGCTAATCCTCCTCCACCTGAAGATGTGACCATAACGTCTCGCAATGTAAGCAACTTCTTCCAATATGCCTCAATGGTTGGTAGATCGATGCTAAGGAAGAGAAAGGTAGTTGTTCTTTTACCAGCCTTTGATTTCATTTCCCTCAAGGTCACTTTACGTACCCAAAATTGTAAGGTATCTTGATCGCGTAACAATGTGACACATGCCCAAATGATGATACAGGTCTCCTCGCAAGGTTTTCGGGATCTAGAAAAGATCTCCAAGTGTGTGTTAACATCCCGCATGCCCCACTTAGCCCCCACGTGCTTTTTTTTCCCTTTTCCCCTATTTTCTTGGAATTTTTCTCTTGGACGAAACCACCACCCTGCCTAGGTGGCGGTCTCGTGACCGCCGCCCTAAATAGGGTGGCGGTCTTGTAACCACCACCCTGCTCAGGGCGGCGGTCCTTTACACATTTTCTAGAAATCTCTTTTAACATGACTCACATAATTTCAATGTTTTACCAGCTTTCTTTCACCGCCATAGGCTTGCATTTATGATTTTGGTTCCCTGGAATAGTGTTTTACCATTGTTTATAGTTTAAGAGTTCTATTTGGCTTTTACCTTGGGTAAATGCAAATGCTATAAATAGATGGCTTGTGCTCAAGAAAATGGCCCCTCAAATTTGCCTCTGATTTCTCTTTGCAATAGATTTAGTTTTCATTTTTCTTAGAATGCTTAGTTTCTTTCATTACATGCTTAGTTAGCATTGTTTTACTATTAGTAAGCCACATATCCATCTTGTGCAAAGTACTGCTGTTATTTTATCCAATCCATTGGAATAAAATAGTCTATTTACCAATAGGAAGCCATTAAAGTTATAGGTTTTTCTCCTCAAATAGGATAGTTTCAGGTTCTGGACGCTTTATGTTGCATGACTCGTAATAGATCCCGCTAGGAATTGCATAAGCCAAGCTCTGTACTCTTGCGCTATCCCTCTCCTAATCACATTGTATTCAGTCAATATTCTGAGCTACCTTTATCCCAATATCTACTTGTTGTTGATGCTAGCATTACATGCTTTTCTGGATCCACGTGAACACGAAGGAACGAGGAGATCACACTGAGGGGACAAGATCACACACACCATCAGATTTGCCACTGTTCTGCAGAATCCAAGTTCTAGCTTTCAAAGTTATAGTTAGAATCATATCAAATAGAGTAGTTAATTACTTTATTTCAGTTAATTCTACTCTCGATATTGCCAGGGAAGCTGTGGGGATTGATAGTTTCTGAGAAACTATGATTCACTCCTCACTTCTGAGGTAGGATCGAGAGCCTTGCAAATAGATTAGATGAGCTATTTCATTGTTTAGAATAGATCTACAAATTACACAGACAAATAGCTACACTCGGTTATTTTGTTTGTTTTAAGTTATTATATTAGCTTTCAATTCTAGATATTTTAGATAGCTACTTTCTTAAATTCATAAAGTTCATCAGAGAACACAAAAATAGGGGAATCATATATGTTATAGATACACTTCACATATTTAAATTTAGTTTTACTGTAGTTCTTTTTACATTGTTGCTTTTGTATGACAATCACGGGACCTAGAGAGCCCAGGGAATATGTATTCGAGCCAATCATGCCTCAGCCCAATCTCATCACAGTGATAACTGATATAGACCAAAATCTTAGGATCCAAGTCTTCCAAACAATGGTAAGCTTGCAAAAAATCAATTCCCATTTGAGCGGGTTAAATGTAGAAGATGACCAAGCACACATGTTTTGGTTAAATCAACTAAACTATAGATTACCCTAGGAAACATTCATATGACTGTAGAAGGGCTTGAAAGAGAAAAAACATTCGGTTGTGACCCACAAATCCCGCAGCCCAATGAATCCATAGGAGAATTAGACATAGACACTAGCCTATGCACACTAGTATTCCGGTCTACTCCACTTCCACCTATCATCATCGAATAATTATCCTTGTTAGACACAGTAGCTAACAAAGCTAGAGAGTTCTGGACTAGGCTAGAGAATCATCCATAGAGTCGACTATATTTACCATCCACCATATGACCCTGTCTGGAGAAATACACGAAACTATCCCGGTCATTTTCCACGTATTCCGCAACCTATAAATCGAATCATGCCAGAGCTTGATATTGATTAGAGCCTTCAAGAAATCATCCTTGCGACCGATCTATCACACCAGTTCAAGTTAGGAGGGCCTTCTTTGCCTTAGACTCCCAAATTCTGCTAGTGCATATTGAAGACATTAGATTGCCTAACTAGTTTGTCTGCATCTCACATATATTCCATACCCACCAAATGTCTCAAAGCATGACCTTGGGAGGTCGGGTGCGAATAAGAGTCACTTGTAGATTCCCATGCTCACATGTCACTTTTCCATCATACAAAATTGGTGAACTTGTAAATAGCTACACTCTGTTGTAGTGTGCATAGGCCGTGTCTATGTCTAATTCTCCTATGGATTCGTTGGGCTGCAGGATTTGTGGGTCACAACCGTAGACTCTTAGTTGTTGTGGACCTGTTATGGTCATGCGTGAAATCAAGTCCTAATCCCTAGTATCCAAGAATCATATGCTTTCTCAAACTTCTATATTTAGGATCAATAACTATGTGATTTTCTTAGAATATCTTATAGGTGTTCGCACAACCTGAATTCTTAGGCTGGTATCTATGTCTGTGAGAATGTCTCCTGTGTTTGGTATCTAGATTCCCATGCTCGCATGTCACTAAGGGGCTATGATAGCCTTAAAGCCACCTCGGTTGGAACTATAATATTACCGGTCACCTTAGGACCCAAAACCATCTTGAATGAGTTTTATCTTATAGATCGAGAAACTAACTATAATATGATCCTCGGTCGACCATGGATACACCGCATGAAGGAAATCCCTTCTACGTTATTTCAAGAAGTAAGTTTTTTACACTTAGGAAATATATTTGTAGCCAAAGGTGATCTAAAACCATTTGATGTGCACCTAGCTAACTTAAAGAAAAGACCAGGTGTGCACTCAGAGTTTGAACTCCCAACAAACCAACTTAATAAACCTACTGACGCAAAACCAAAAGAAAAGTTAATACCTACGATAGATCTTGAAGCTATAAGCCCAACCAAGGAAACCCCAACCCCCAAAGATGAGGCTAACACCGTAGAAATGGTATCATTAGGAACTACTACAAAAATCATTGAATTGCTAGAACAAGATCTACCAATGTTCTTACCATTTGACTCTGCAGGCATGGGATGTTCCCTAGGTATTGGCTCTCTTCCAGCAGAGGATCTCTGTATGGTGGAAGTAGAATGCACAAACATAGCAAATGTCCCAACATCTATACTCCTAGCCAAATATTGGACACTCCATTTTGATGGAGCTAGATGCGTTATGGAGTGGAGGTAGGTGTAATCTTTACTTCCCTCGAAGGAAAAGTATTACCTTTCACCTTCAAACTAAACTTTGAATGTACAAACAATGGCACTGAGTACGAATCCCTCCTCCTTGGCCTCATTTTATCTAAAAGGATCAATGTTAATAACATCAGGGTGTTAGGAGACTCATAATTGGTAGCAAATCAAGTCTCTGAGATATATGAAACCAAATTTGAGCATTTACACTTTACAAAACAACTGTATTAGATTTAATCAAGGAGTTTGACTTCATATCAATTGAAACAATCCCGCGAGAACACAATATTCTCACCGATTCTATAGTGAACTCAACATCATGCTTTACTCCAAACAGTAAGTTAGAGGATATCCGTTTCATGGTATCCCTTCGTGATGAACCATTGATAAAAACAATGACGAATTCTCTTTTAAATGGAAATGAATCTACTATCCTAGACCATGTTGATAGTGATATGGCCACTCTAGATTACTTAAATGCCTATGTGGCACTACATCTCTCCTATCATATGATAGATTTGTCCTTAATCCCACATTCATCTTCCTACTTTAGAAATCCCATGATGGATCTTCCCTCGGAAATGGAACCTAGCATATACATAGTAGAAAATGGGGACGATTTGGATTTACCTCCAGCGCCACCTGAGTTTGAAGAAGGTAACACCTCTCTAATCAAAGAAACGATTGATATTAACATCGGAATGGAAGATGAACCAAGGATATTGAAACTAGGATCCTCGTTAACCCCAGAGGAAGTAGAAATACACACTCGAATTCTCAGAGAACATCAGAAGGCTTTCGCATTTAATTATAAGGAAATGACAGGAGTTGTACCCCACATTGCGGTGCACAACCTCGTCACTAAATCTGATGCAAATCCAGCTTAAGTTAGCTCTTATGGTAAAAGAGGAGGTAATAAAACTCCTCCAAGTAGGATTCATCAAGCTAGTCAATTACTCCCAATGGGTATCTAATATCGTTCCCATTCTCAAGAAGAATGGGAAGATATGCATCTGCATAGATTTCTGAGACATCAACAAAGCATGTCCTAAAGATGACTTCCCATTGCCATCCATTGATGTCATTGTTGATGCAACAATTGGGTTTGAACTTTTGTCTCTCATGGATGGATTCTTGGGATACAATCAAATTAAAATATCTGAACAAGATCAAGCTAAAACCACATTTATAACTCCTTGGGGAACCTATTGCTATGTTGTTATGCTATTCAGTCTCAAGAACGCTAGTGCTACATACCAGCAAGCTATGACATATATATTTCACGATCTAATTCATGAAATTGTGGAGTCCTATGTAGATGACTTGTTGGCTAAGGCCAAGAAGCACTGTGACCAACTGGAGGTGCTCCGCGTCATTCTCTCACATTTGATAGAATACATAGTCATGCTAAATCTAGAGAAATGCGTCTTTAGTGTAACAGGAGGAAAGCTCCTAGGTTACATCATATCGTCATGAGGGATAGATGTTGATCCAACCAAAATTCGGGTTGTCCTTGAAATGGTCCCACCTTCAAATGAATCTGGAATCAGGTCATTTATCAGAAAACTTGGTGCAATCTAGAGATTCATCTCAGACTTAAGTTTTGCCATCCATCCAATCAACAATCTGCTCAAGAAAGATTATAGTATTGATTAGACTGAAGATTGCAATGAAGCTTTTGACACGCTTAAGTGTTTCTTGTTATCACCACCTACGCTAATGCCACCTAAGCTAGATCACCCGTTAAATTTATATTCACGAGCTACCAATGTCTCGCTAGCCTGTATGCTGGCTCAAAAAGATGATGACAAGAGAGAACGTGTGATTTATTTCATTAGCCAAACACTGCTCGACTATGAAACACATTATACACAAGCGAGTGAGAATGCCTTGCCATAGTCTTTGTAACCAAATGCTTAAGACACTATATGCTTTGAATCAAGAAACAAGGGTCATGGTAAAAACAGACCATTTACGAACTTTCCTCATACAAGGATCCTTATCTAAGAAGGATGGAAGTTTTATAACCTTAATGGGGGAATTTGAATTAATGTTTGTAAATTAGAAGTCCGTTAAGGGACAAATCATCACAGATTGGTTAGCTGATAACCCATTAGATGGAGGTGATTTAGTAGATTTGGACTTCCCAGACGAGTGCGTATACTACATCAAAACCTGACCTTCTATCTCTGAGTGTCCTTGGTACATGGGTATCATTAATTATATCATGGACCATAAGTATCCAAAAGGGGCTACACCACAACAAAGAAGGCGGTTACGTATTATCGTAGCTAAATACATCATTATAGAGAAAGTTCTCTATCGGAAAGCATTCGATGGAATGCTTCGAGATGTGTCAACATAGAAGAATCCAAGAAGATTCTCCATGAATCTCACAGTGGAATGTGTGGAGGCCACTTTGGTGGCCATGCCACCAATCGTAAAATACATTGAATGGGCTATTTTTGGCCTACTCTAGAACACGACGCAATAGAGTTCATACGCAGGTGTCATAAGTGCCAAGAATTCTCCCATGAGATCCACATGTCGGCACAAGATCTACAACCAATCACTACTCCATGGCCCTTTTCTATATGGGGCCTAGATTTAATAGGGAAATTCTCTCCCTCGTCCACAGACGGCCATAATTTTATAATCACGACCACCGAATATTTTACCAAATGGGTAGAGGCTATGCCTCTTACTACTGTACGTACTGTTCTATAATCACCAAGTTCATTTTGAACCAAATCATTTACAGGTACAATATCCACAAATCATTATCTCCGATAATGGAACTTCTTTTAAGAATGAAGAGGTTCGCGAACTATGCAATAAATTTAAGATAAGCCATCATACGGCTTCCTTGTATTACCCTCAAGCCAACGGATAGGCTGAAGCGACAAATAAAACACTAAAATCCATTCTCCTTAAAACGGTGAAAGAAAACAAATGAGATTGGCACTTGAAGTTATATCCGGCCTTATGGGCCCACCGAACCTCAATAAGAACACCAATGGGAGCAACTCCTTTCTCACTAGTATTCGGGGCAGAGGCAATTCTCCCACTTGAGGTTGAAATACCCAGTCTCCGCATTTCATTACAAGGGATTCTGGATGAAGACACTTACAAAGAAGCACGTCTTTCCCAACTAGAAAGCCTAGATGAAGCTAGGTTAGATGCTAAACAATGGCATAGAGTCTATGCTAACCGGATGTGTCGGCAATATAACAAGAAAGTCTATGAACATGACATATATGAAGGTGATATAGTTATAAGGCTAGGCATGATGGATCGATGCGAAGACTCGGCGAAGGAAGGAAATTCCGGCCTAAATGGTTGGGCCCATACCGAGTCATGAAGGACTATGGAAATGGTGCATACCTCTTATGTATGCTAGAAGGTGAGGAATTTGGTGAAACAGTCAATTCCCTACACCTCAAGCGGTTCTACGCATGAGCAGCTAGCACTACTTATATATATCTACATTGCATCTTCATATAGATTAGGATCATATTGTCTGCTTGTTTCATACACAAATTGTGTTCAGGGAATTTTGTTCTCAAAGCAATTCATTACAAACTCATGATGTTGTTGGCATAAAAATTTAATCATACCTCTCCATTTTCATGATATCATCAAATTATCTCGGAATCATGTCATCAAATAAAGCTAGATATGACAAAGTCTTAAACGGTAACCATACCAAGATCTGCAGGCTTGTTCTCACTTTTGGTTTCTTCTTAGGATAGGTGTCTTGCCTATGGTCTGTTCTAGAAGCTTCATGGTGTCACATCTATCCCATATGTATATCTCTTTGGAAATAAGCACATACTGACATTTTACTCAAGAAAACAAGTCAAATATTATTCAAAACAGAAAATTTTAATTTTACACATTTCCTTGCCCCACCAACCTTCGGTGATGAGCTTGCATCTCTTACTAGTGACGTAGGGTTGGGAAAGGATGGAAATTCCCTTACTTGCCTATGCTTTGCCCGCGGTGATAAACCCATGCTTCTTACTAGTAGCATGGGGCAAAGTGTAGGGGGTCCTCTTGACAAAAAAATGCAAAAGGTCATACACAAACGATTCAAACCTTGAATCTTTGAGTCAAAAACAAATGAATCAGATGTTTAAAATTCCAAGAGATTTAAAATCCTAAAAACCTATATTTTTGTACTATGTGGCCATCTAAGGATCTAAGTCTAGATAAACCGCAAAGCAAGTTACATCCAAAACTATGAAGTCACTCGAGTGGAGTAGACTTGTGGTATTCTAATTTGGTTCCGCCAAAGCTTTGTCTATCTTCCATCACTATCATTTCACTTCATCTCATAACTTGCACCCTTCCCAACTCTTGGTGATAAGCCCTCGCATCTTACTAGTTGTGTGGAGTTGGGGGTAGGGGCAGGTTTATCTATTCATCGTACCGTTTATTTTCATCACTTTACCAAAACAAATATGAAGTATCCAAAATTGCTTACAGAAACTAAGATTCAAAATCACATTATATCTACATCATCATATATCAGCATCATGAAATACAAAAAAGGAAAGTAAAACACTTGCATCATTTGTTCACCATTGCATACATTCTAAAAACATATAAACATACATCATGGTATACATAAGGAAACTGGAAATAGAAAGTGAGCCATGAATGCCAAGAGTTTGATCCAGAAAAAATATACATATATATAAATGATCAACGTTTATGTACAATGCCATCATGCACTAGGCATGGTCAAAACACTCAAAGAGCCCAAGATATACAAAAGAATGTATCATACAAAAAAACTACGAGAGCCAAGTGGCTTCTCAATCCCTACGAGACCCCTCTGAAGGTGCACACCCACACCTAGGACTCCAGCTATGCCGACGCTCACGAGTGCACGAGGGATCGGGATCCCGAAAGGCAGTCATGGTCTCACCACGAGAATGGCTCCTCATCAGGCACTCAATCATCCTATACCCCGCTAACTTTGTGTGGAGATTCGATACCATCCTTGCCACATGGCACACTAGGGCGAAGACATCAGTATGTCTACCAGCTACTGAAGGCTCCCCTGTGTCCATGGACAACTCTGTGTGGGTCCTCTCTATGGGGAACATCAGGGTATCAGTGCATACCCTGCGAATCAAATCTCACCACTCATCGGCGGTCTCTACAAACAAAGGAGAAAACAAATTAGAAACCAAACAAGAAATTAAAAATACAAGATAGCAACTAAGGAGATCCTAACAAAGAAATGAACATTAAAAGGGAGAGAGGGTAACTTACTTGGATCACCAGGCCTCCAAGATGGATCTATGGGATCAGTGCCCGCCACGGATGCCGCTGCCGACTGAGGGGCTGCCCCAATGGCTGGAGCAACGTAGCACCCTACAAAAGACTCATCCTCCCCATGGCCCTGGGAGAGTGGCTCCTCTGAAACAAGAGTCACCCTCTCTACTCTCTACTCCACCGGATATACTCCTCTCTCACCTGCATACACCCAAAAACACACAAAACAAAGCAAGTTAGCATCCGAGTAACACTGGAAAAATCATGAAAACACGTAGAAATGCTAGAAAAGCAAAAACAATTTCAAACAGATGATCCTTTTACATTCTCGCAAAACCTCCGCCCCGAGAAGAGAGGCAATTTTATGTAACGCCACCTGAAGAAGGGCAGCGGTCATGTAACATACCGCCGGGCAAGGCAAATGCGGTCGTGGTCCGAAAACCCATGCGGGTTTTAAACTTAAAAAGCCTAAAAAGTGCAAAAAATGACCATTTTACCTAAAAACAAAGCCTACCCAGTAGGTGCCCCCCCTAGGTGGACCTTTTAACACTAACATTTTCAAAAATTACCCCCCCATGACAAAATATTTAGCATTTCAAATTTAAGGGGGTAAAAAGGATAAACTGAAGAAAACTAACCTGTGATCTCACGGGTCGATGTTCCACACGTGGAGGCATGATCACTATCTCGTCACGGACGTTTCAACTCTACTCACGTAAGAAACCATCACCATGGGTCCTAGAGCTCAAAATCAATCAAATCGACTCGCACAAATGAATAGGAAAATGGGCCCACTTTCATATATATAGCACCCTGATTCATTTTAAATGAATTTTTCATAGGTTTGGAGTGCCGACGGAGGTAAGTACCTATCCTCACACAAACGCTATGTTCTCATTTCCTATTATTTTAGCGTTTATTTTCCAAACTATTGTGTCTATTTGCACTTGAGTTCTCTTTTCATTTTGCAGGTAGCAGGAATTTTGGACAGTGTCATTTCAACACATAGATGTATCAGGTATAACTTCTAACTTCCCATTTCAGGACTGCCATACTTAGACCCACCGTTTTATGCCTCTTCATGGCTAAAACACTTCTCCGAGGGGGCAATATGTACGTACCCAAAATTGTAAGGTACTGTACTACCAAAACAATGTGACACGTGCCCCAATGATGATACAGGTCTCCTCGTAAGGTGTTCGGGATCCGAAAAGATCTCCAAGTGTGTGTTAACATCCCACATGCCCTGCTTAGCCCCCGCATGCTTTGTTTTCCCTTTTCCCCTCTTTTCTTGGCCTTTTTCTCTTCAGTGACGAAACCACCGCCCTGCCTGGGTGGTGGTCTCATGACCACCGCCTTAAATAGGGTGGTGGTCCTATAACTGCCACACTGCTTAAGGTGGTGGTCCTTTACGTGTTTTCTAGAAATATCTTTTAACATGACTCACATAATTTTAATGTTTTACCATCTTTCTTTCACCGCCATAGGCTTGCATTTATGATTCTGGTTCCCTGGAATACTGTTTTGCCATTGTTTATAGTTTAAGAGTTCTATTTGGATTTTACCTTGGGTAAATTCAAGTGATATAAATAGATGGCTTGTGCTCAAGCAAATGGCCCCTCAAATTTTCCTCTAATTTCTCTTTGCAATAGATTTAGTTTTCATTTTGCTTAGAATGCTTAGTTTCTTTCATTGCATGCTTAGTTAGCATTGTTTTACTGTTAGTAAGCCACATATCCATCTTGTGCAAAGTACTGTTGTTATTTTATCCAATCCATTGGAATAAAATAGTCTGTTTACCAATAGGAAGCCATTAAAGTTGCAGGTTTTTCTCCTCAAATAGGATAGTTTCAGGTTCTGGACGCTTTATGTTGCATGACTCGCAATAGATCCCACTAGGAATTGCATAAGCCAAGCTCTGTACTCTTGCGCTATCCCTCTCCTACTCACATTGTATTCAGTCAGTATTCTGAGCTGCCTTTATCCCAATATCTACTTCTGTTGATGCTAGCATTACACACTTTTCTGGATCCACGTGAACATGAAGGAACGAGGAGATCACACTAAGGGGACAAGATCACACACACCATCGATTCGCCACTATTCTGTAGAATCCAGGTTCTAGCTTTCAAAGTTCTAGTTAGAATCATATCAAATAGAGTAGTTAATTGCTTTATTTCAGTTAATTCTACTCTCGATATTTCCAGGGAAGCTGTGGGGATTGATAGTTTCTAAGAAACTATGATTCACTCCTCACTTCTGAGGTAGGATCGAGAGCCTTGAAAATAGATTAGATGAGCTATTTCATTGTTTAGAAAATATCTACAAATTGCATAGACAAATAGTTACACTCGGTTATTTTGTTTGTTTTAAGTTATTATATTAGCTGTCAATTCTAGATATTTTAGATAGCTGCTTTCTTAAATTCATACAATTCATCGAAAACACAAAAAATAGGGGAATCATATATGCTATAGATACACTTCACATAGTTAAATTTCATTTTACTGTAGTTCGTTTTACATTGTTGCTTTTGTATGACAATCATGGGACCTAGAGAGCCCAGGGAATACGTATTTGAGCCAATCGTGCCTCAGCCTAATCTCATCACAACGATAATTGATATATACCAAAATCTTAGGATCCAAGTCTTCCAAACAATGGTAAGCTTACAACAAATCAATTCCCAGTTGAGCAGGGTTAAACGTAGAAGATGACCAAGCACACATGTTTTGGTCAAATCAACCAAACTACAGATTACCCTAGTCAACATTCATATGACTGTAGAAGGGCTTGAAAGAGAACAAACATTCAGTTGTGACCCACAAATCCCGCAGCCCAACAAATCCATAGGAGAATTAGACATAGACATTGGCCTACACACACTAGTATTCCGGTCTACTCCACTTCCACCTATCATCATCAAATAATTATCCTTGTTAGAAACAACAGCTAACAAAGTCTGGAAAGTTCTAGACTAGGCCACAATATCATCCATAGAGTCGACTATATTTACCATCCACCATATGACCCTGTCTGCGAGAAATACACGAAACTATCCCGGGTCACTTTCCACATATTCCACAACCTATAGATCGAATCATGCCAAATCTCGATATCGATTGGAGCCTTCGAGAAGTCATCCTTGCTGACCGATCTATCACACCAGTTCAAGTTAGGAGGGCCTTCTTTGCCTTAGACTCACAAATTTCGCTAGTGCGTATTGAAGACATTAGATTGCCTAACTAGTTTTTCTGCATCTCACATATATTCCATACCCACCGGTTGTCTCAGCATGACCTCGGGAGGTTGGGTGCGAGGAAGAGTCACTTGTAGATTTCCATGCTCACATGTCACTTTTCTGTCATACAGTCACTCCTACAAAGTTTGCCAAGAAACCCAAAATAGTCTCTAGGATTTCAAAGGATGCCTCAGGGCATAAATTTGCAAAAATTGCTATTCCTATGGTTGATAAAACTAAGGATGACATAATGGTCCTAGATTATCAAAACACAAGGGTGGCTCTAGGGAAAGTAACGACAGAGGAATCAAAGTAGGATGCACAAGATGCCATGAATGTGCTATGCCAGAAGCTGAGGGAAACTAAGGAAAAAGAGATGAGTTAAAAGAGAAAGTACAATAGCTAACGGAGGTGCTACCCAAGCTCTCAAAGCCTCCTAAGTCAACACCATCATCCTCTACTCCTATCGGGTTCAATTTATCATCGGTACCCATGATCGAGAAGATTAATGAAAAGGGGAGAATGGTCAATGAATGGACCTAAAGGCTACTCCTGAAAGGAAAAGAATTCATCAAAGATACTATGGAAGTCTACCTATCTTTAGAGGATATAAAAAAATATGGAGAGAAAATGGATGATGATTTTTCAGCTGAAATCAAGAACCTAGAGTTAAATTTGAAGCTCTTCAAACGATGAAATAGATTCCATCCTGCATCTTTATCGAAGAGGGCATAATTCCACATGGGGATAACTATTTTCAGCTAACTAAAGCCATCAGATTCAGAATAAAGATTCTTAATGAAGCTTACAGCAAATTGAGAGAATCAAGAGAGTAATTGGTCAATGGTAAGAATGACTTAGAAGAAGATCTAGTCAAAATATGTGCTAAGGTGTTGAGTGAAGGCTCGGGTACCTTACCTATTGATGATCTTTACAAACAGATCCAAGAATCAATTTAGCATGAACCAACTTATGGATTTGGCATGGAAATCATTGACAGGTTTGTGAAAATTGAACATTCTTTGGAGACCCTAAGGAAACTCAACAAGAGATTGAAAAAGCTTCCTGGCAATGCTAGTGATACTCAGAAACATGTGAAGTTCTGAGTGATCATTCCACCATGCCTGATGAGAATGAGATGCAGGTATAATCTAAAAATTCCAAGAATTTCAGAACAAGCAGGATTTATTAGTGGAAGATAAAGATGATGATACAAAATAAGCACAATGCAACATGTCATTTCAATCTTGAAATTGACATGTCTTTTTAATTTTTGTTTCGTCACATAGGAAGAAAATTTTGACTTGGTCTCCGTGTGAGAATCAAGTAAAATAGGACTCTTATTTAAAAGACTATTTTCTAGGATTTACCTCGAATTTCTCTCAATGCCTTTTATTATAAATAAGGGATGCTTATGCATTTTAAAGGGTTGAGATTTTTGGAATATTGGGAACTATTGTGAAGAAGAAAAACTTTTTGTTTTCTTTTAATCATTTGAGGAATAGAAACTAGTGCTATTTTTACAAACTTTGCATTGTGAGGTTCATGTTTCTTAATATTTTTTCTTATGTTCATGATCTTAAGCTATTCTTTGTTTAGCATTCTCGATCATTTTAATAGTTTCAAACATTACATTACATTTTTATATAGAACTCGAGAGATTATTTTGTGATCTATGTTTGCTCAAAATAAAATAGATTTCCATCATTTCCTTTCCATCGTGTTTTCCTTTCTGATCTATTCTAGTTTAGAAAGTAGCAACATCTTTATCTAGTGTGGATCTGGATTTTGGGATTCTATCCCAACCCCAATGCTTAGTTTAATGTGAATATTATACATATAAATTCTTCGTGTTTTAGATTAGTAATAAACAGGAAGCCTCACCTATCTTTGAGGAGGGATTTAATCACATGCACTGTGGTTGAACCTCATATTTTGATGTGAAAAAATATCCAACCAACAAGGCTCGTGGTTTAGTTCTTAGGGTTTAGTTATGAGGGTTTAGGGATAAGGATTTACGGTTTAGGGTTAATGGTTAAGGGTTTAGGGTTTAGGGCTTAGTCTATATGGTTTATGGTTTAGGCTTTAGGCTTTAAAGTATAGGGTTTAGTGTTAATATTTTAGGATTTAGGCTTTAAGTTTTTGGGCTAAGGGTTTAGGGTTTAGGGCTTAGGGTTTAGGGATTATGGTTTAGGTTTTAGGGGTAAGGTTTTAGGGATTAGGATTTGGGAAGTTTAGGGTTTAGGGATTAAGGTTTAGCACTTAGGGTTTAAGGTTTATAGTTTTGGACTTAGGTTTTGGGGTTTTGGGCTAAGGTTTTAGGGTTTAGGGTTTCGGTTTAGGGCTACGAGTTTAGGGTTGAGGTTTTATGGTGTAATGTTTATAGTTTAGGGTTTAGTTTTTAGGGTTAAGAGGTCAAGATATAGGGTTTAGGCTTTAGGCTTTAGGTTTTAGGGTTTAGGCCTCGGGTTTAAGCTTTAGTGTTTATGGTTTAGGGTTTAGGGTTTAGAGTTTAGAGTTTAGGGCTAATGGTTTAGGGTTTAAGGCTAATGGTTTAGAGTTTAGGATTTAGGGTTGGAGGTTTAGTATTTAGCCTTTATGGCTAAGGGTTTATGGTTTAGGGCTAAGGTTTTAATGTTTAGGGTTTAGGTTGTTCATGATTAAGGGTTTAGGGCTAAGGGTTTAGAAGTTATAGGGTTTAAGGGTTAGGGCCAGGGTTTAGGGCTCAGTGTTTAGGGTTTAGGGTTTAGGGTTTAGGTTTTAGGGATCAAGGTTTAGGTTTTATATTTTATGGTTTAGGGATATAGGTTTAGGGTTTACATTTTACAGTTTAAGACTAAGAGTTTTGGGTTTAGGGTTTAAATCTCATTATTTAGGGTTTAGGGTTTAGGGATCACGGTTTAGAGTATAGGGATTAGGGTTTAGGGATTAGGGTTTAGGGTTTAGAATTTTAGGTTTAGGTTTTTAGGTTTAGGGTTTAGGTTTTAGGGTTTAAGGTTTAGGATATATGGCTAACGGTTAGGATTTAGGATGTTTATGGTTTAGGGCTTAGGCTTTAGGGCTGGGGTTAATTATTTAGGGTTTAGGGTTAAGGGTGTAGGATTTATCGGTTAAGGTTTAGGGTTTCAGGTATAGATTTTAGTGTTTATGGTTTAATGCTTAGGTTTTAGGGTTTAGGGATTGTGTTTAGGGTTTAAGCCTTAGGGTTTAGGGTTTAGGAATAAGGGTTTAGGGTTTATGTTTTATGGTGTTTATGATTAAGGGTTTAGGGCTTATGGTTTATGGTTTAGGGTTCATGCCTAAGGGTTTAAGGATTAGGGTTTAGGGTTTAAGGGTTTAGAAGTTATGGTTTAATACTCATGGTTTAACATTTATGGTTTAGGGTTAGGGATTATTTTTTAGGGTTTTGGGTTAAGGGATCAGGTTATAAAATTCGGGGTTTAAGGTTTAGGGCTTAGTGTTTGGGGTTTAGATTTAGGATCTTGGGTTTAGGGTTTACAATCTAGGGCTAAGGATTTAGGGTTTTTAAGGTTTAGGGTTTAGGGTTTAGGGTTTAGAGATAAGGGCTTACCCTTAAGGGTTTTTGGCTCAAGATTTAGTGTTTATTTTTAGGGTTTAGTGATTGGGGTTTAGGTTTTGGGGCTTAGGGTTTAGGTTTTAGAGTTTATCATTTTGGGTTTAGGGATAAGGGTATAGGGTTTATGGTTTATTGTTTAGGTTTTAGATTTTAGGGTTTAGGGTTTATGGCTCATGGTTTAGTGTTTAGGGCTCTGGGTTTAGTGTTTATGATTTAGGGGATTATAATTTACGGTTTAGGGTTGAAGGTTTAGGGTTTAATGTTTATTTTTAGGGTTTATGGTTTAGTGTTAAGGATTTAAGTTTTAGGATTTAGGTGTCGGGGTTTAGGGTTTAGGGTTTATGGATAAGGTTTATGGTTTATGGTTTAGGGTTAAGAGATTGGGGTATATGGTAATGGGTTTAAGGTTTACATTTTAGATTTTATGGCTCATAGTTTAGGGTGTAGGTTTTAGGTTTTAGGGATTAGGGTTTAGTGATTAGTGTTCAGGATAAGAGTATAGGGTTAAGGGCCAAGGGTTTAGGGGTTTTAAAAGTTAGGTTTTAGGGTATATTGTTAAGGGTTTAGGCTTAGCATTTGGGTTTTAAATTTTAGGATTTAGGGTTTCTAGTTTAGGGTTTAGGGCTACAGGTTTAGGTTTTAGGGATAAATTTTTATGGTTTAAGGTTTAGTGTTTTGGGTTTAGGGTTTAGGTTTATGGCTAGGGCTTAGGGTTTAAAGTTTAGGGTTTAGGGTTTAGGGTTTAGGGTTTAGGAATTAAGATTTATGGCCTAAGGCTAAGGGTTTAGGGTTTAGTGTTTTGGGCTAATGCTTTAGGGTTTAATATTTAGGGGTTTTAGGATTTTTGGTTTATGATTGAAGGTTTATTTTTAAGGCTTTAATCTTTAGGGCTAAGGGTTAAGGAATTATGTTTTAGGTTTTGATGTTTACAATTTAGTTTTTAGGATTTAGGCTTTAGGGATAAGGGTTAAGGAATTATGTTTTAGGGTTTAGGGTTTATGGTTTTAGGTCTAAAGGTTTAGGGTTAAAGATTTAGGTTTAAGGTTTAATGTTTAAGGCTTAGCGTTTATGGCTCAAGGTTTAGGTTTATGGGTTTAGGTTTTATGGTTTAGGGCTTATGGCTAAGGGTTTAGGATTTAGCACTTAGGGATTACGGTTTAGGTTTTAGGGCTCAAAGTTTAGGGTTTATTGCTAAGGGTTTAGGGTTTAGGATTTAGGGGTTTAGGGTTTAGTGTTTAGGGCTTACATTTTAGGGAATATGGCTTTGAGTTTAGGGTTTATTGTTTAGATTTTAGGGTTTAGGGCATAAGGTTTATTTTTAGGGTTTTTGCTTTGGGGCTTAGGGTGTTTAGGGTTTAAATTTTATTTTTAGGCCTTAGGGTTTAGGGTTTAGTGTTTATCACTTAGGGTTTAGGTTTTAGGTTTTATGGTTTAGGGTTTAGGTTTTAGGTTTTAGGGTTGAGGGATCAAGGTATAGCATTTAGGATTTAGGGATCGAGGTTTATGGTTTAGGGTTTAAGGTCTAGGGCTATAGGTTTAGGGTTTAATATTTAGTATTTAGCATTAAGGGTTTATGGCTAAGGTTTTAGTGTTTATGGTGTAGAGTGTTTATGGTTTATGGTTTAGTGTTTATAGATTAGGGTATAGGGTTTAGGGTTTAAGATTTAGGGCTTAGGGTTTTGGGTTTAAGATTTAGGTTTTGGGGCTTAGGGTTTATGGTTTATGCTTTAAGGTTTAGGTTTTAATGCTAAGGATTTGGGGTTTAGGTTTTACAAGGTTTCCTGTTGAGGGTTGAGGGTTTAAGATTTAGGGTTTAGAAGGTTTATGGTTTAGGTTTTAACGTTTAGAGATTAGGGTTTAGGGTTTAGAGTTTTTGCTTGGGGTTTAGGGTTTAGGTTTAGGTCTCGGGATTGGGGTTTTTCGGTTTGTAAGTTTTTGGCTTATGGTTTAGGTTTTAGATTTTATGTTTTAGGGTTTAGGGATAAGGTCATAAGGTTTATGGTTTAGGGTTTAGGGTTTTAATTTTAGGGTTTAGGGGTTAGAGCTCAAGGTTTAGGTTTTTAGGTTTTAGGGTTTAAGGTTTAGGGCTTAATGTTTAGTGTTTAGGGTTTAGGTTTTAGGCTTTAGGCTTTAGGCTTTAGTTTTTATGATTTAGGGTTTAGGGTTTAGGGTTAAGGTTATAAGGTTTACGATTTAGGTCTCAAGGTTTATAGTAGGACTTATAATTTAGAGTTTAGGTTTTAGGGCTAAGGGTTTAGGATTTACGGTTTAGGGTTTAGGGATAGGGGTTTAGGTTTTATGGTTTAGGGTTTAGGGGTTAGGCTTTATGGTTTAAGATATATGGTTTATTGCTAAAGTTTTAAGGTTTAGGGTTTATGGTTTAGTGTTTAGTTATCAAGCTTTTAGAGTTTAGGGTTTAGTCTTTATAGTTTATGGTTTAGGGTTTAGGTTTAAGGTTTTAAGGTTTAGGATTTAGGTCTCAAGATTTAGGGTTTATGGTTTAGGGTTTAGGATTTAAGGGTTTAGGGTTAAGAGATTAGGGCATATTGTATAGGGTTTAAGGTTTACGGTTTAGGTTTTAGGGATCATGGTTTAGGGTGTAGGGTATAAATTTTAGGGATAATCATATAGGGTTTAGGGCTAAGATTTTAGAGGGTTTACAATTTAGGGTTTATGGTATATTGCTGAGGCTTTAGGATTAGCATTTATTTTTTAGATTTTAGGTTTTAGGGTTTAGGGTTTAGGGTTTAGGGTTTAGGGCTCAAGCTTTAGGGTATAGGTTCAGGGATAAAGTTTTATTGTTTAAGGTTTAGTGTTTTTGGTTTAGGGATAAGGGTTTAGGGTTTACAATTAGGGGTTTAGGGTTTAGGTCTCATGGTTTAGGGTTTAGGGTTTAGGGCTTATGGTTTAGGGTTTAAGTTTAAGGGTTTAGGTTTTATTGTTTAGGGTTTAGGATTTAATTTTTATGGTTTAGGAATTAAGGTTTGACTTAGGGCTTAAGGTTTAAGGTTTAGTGTTTAGGCGTAAGGATTTAGGGTTTAATACTTAAGTGTTTTAGGATTTATGATTTAGGGTTCAAGGTTTAGTAGGGTTTAGGGTTTAGGAATAAGTTTAAGGAATTATCATGTATGGTTTATGGTTTAGGGTTTAGGGTTTACGGATAGGGGTTTACTGAGAAAGGGTTTAGGGTTTATATTTTAGGGATTAAGGTTTATGGTTTAGGGTTTAAGGTTTATATTTTATGGTTTAGTGTTTATGGCTTAGGGTTTAGGGTAATGGGTTTAGGGTTTATGGTTTATGTCTTATGGCTAAGGGTTAAGAATTTGACATTTAGGGATTAGGATTTAGGGTCTAGGGCTCATGATTTAGGGTTTAGTGCTAAGGGTTTAGGGTTTAGGATTAAGGGGTTTAGGTTTTAGGGTTTAGGGTTTAGTGCTCATATTTTATGGTTTATAGTTTATATTTTAGGGTTTTATTTTAGGTCTTAGTGCTTAGGGTTTAGGGTTTGGGATAAGGGTGTTTAGGGTTTAGAGTTTATTGTTTAACCCTTAGGGATTCAGGTTTTAGGTTTTGGGATTAGGGTATAAGGTTTATGGTTTAGGTCTTAGGGCTAAGGGCTTAAGGTTTAGAAATTAGGGTTTAGGGCTAATGGTTTAGCACTACGGTTTTAGGGTTTAACATTTATGGCTCATGGTTTAGGGTTTACGGTTTGTGGCTCATAGTTTAGGTTTTAGGGCTTATCTTTTAGGGTTTGGGGATAAGGGCATAAGGTTTATGGTTTATAGTTTAGGGTTTATATTTTAGGGTTTAGGGTTTAGAAATTAAAGTTTACGGTTTAGGGTTTAGTGCTCATCATTTAGGGTTTAGGGTTTATGATTTAGGGATTTTAATTTATGGTTTAGGGTTTAGGGTTTAGGGTTTAATGTTTATTGTTTAGGGTTTAGGGCTCATGGTTTAGGGTTTAGGTTTTAGGGTTTATGGTTTAGGGTTTATTGTTTATGGTTTACGCTTTATGGTTTATGGTTTAGGGTTAATGTTTTAAGGTTTAGGATTTACATCTCATGGTTTAGGGTTTAGGGTTTAGGATTTAGGATTTAGGGCTAAGGGTTTAGGGTTTAGGTTTTATGGTTAAGAGAATAGGGCATATGGTATAGGGTTTAGGGTTTATGGTTTAGGTTTTAGGGATCATGTTTTAGTGTGTAGGGTTCAAGGTTTAGGCATTAGGAGTTAGGGATAAGTGCATAGGGTTTAGGGCTCAAGGTTTAGAGTTTAGGGTTTAGAGATAAATGTTTATGGTTCACGGTTTAGTTTTTGGGTTTAGGGATAGGTATTTAGGGTCTAGGTTTAGGGTTTATGGTTTATGGCTAGGGGTTTAGGGTTTAGGTCTCAGGTTTATTGATTAGGGTTTAGGGCTCATTATTAGTGGTTTAATGTTTAGGTTTTAGGGTGTAGGGTTTACGATTTATTTTTAGGGTTTAGGCATTAAGGTCTACGGCTTAAGGCTCGGGGTTTAGCATTTAGTGTTTACGGCTAAGGATTTAGGGTTTAAGGTTTAGGGGTTTTAGGATTTAGGGTTTAGTGTTAAAGGTTTAGTGTTTAGGATTCGGGGTTTAGGGCTAAGTGTTAAGGAATTATCATTTAGGGTTTAGGGTTTATAGAAATGGTTTTAGGGTGTTACTTTTAGGGCTCGGGGTTTAGGGTTTAGGGTTTAGATTTTATGGCTCAGGTTTTACGGTTATGGTTGTAGGTTTTAGGGTTTAGGTCTTAAGGCTATGGGTTTATGATTTAGCATTTAGGGATTATAATCTAGGGTTTATGGCTCATGATTTAGGGTTTAGTTTTAAGGGTTTAGGGTTTCATATTTAGGGGGTTTAGGGTTTAGGGTTTAGGGCTCAAATTTTAGGGTTTATTATGTATATTTTAGGGTTTAGGTATTAGGGTTTAGTGTTTAGGGTTTTTAGTTTGGGGCTTAGGGCTTAGGGCTTAGGGTGTTTAGGGTTTAGAGTTTGTTTCTTCCTTAGGGTTTAGGGTTTTAGGTTTTGGGTTTAGGGTATAAGGTTTAGGGTTTAGGTCTAAAGATTAAGGGTTTAGGGTTTAGAGTTTAGGGTTAAGGGTTTAGCATGAGGGGTTTAGAGTTTAATATTTATGGCTTGTGGTTTAGGGTTTAGGGTTTTTGGCACGGGGTTTAGTGTTTAGGTTTTGGGCTATATGGTTTAGGGATCCAGTATAGTGTTTAGGATTTAGGGCTCGGGGTTTAGAGTTTAGGGTTTAAGTTTTAGGGCTATGGGTTTAGGGTTTAAGGTTTAGTGTTTAGTATTTAGGATTTAGGGTTTAGGGAAAAGGGTTTAGGTTATATGTTTTAAAGTGTTTACGATTTATAGTTTACAATTTATGGATTAAGGTATATGGTATAGGGTTTAGGGTTGAGGAGGTTTTCTATTGAGGGTTTAGGATTGAGGGTTTAAGATTTAGGTGTTTGAATTTAAAGTGTAAAGTCTAGTGTTTTGGGTTTAGGGTTTAGGGTTAAGGGTTTGGAGTTTAGGGTTTAGGGTTCGTGGTTTAGGGTTTAGTTTTTAGGGATAAGGTTGGGGATAATAGCTTATGGTTTATTGTTTAGGGTTTACAGTTTAATGTTTAGCATTTAGCATTTGAGGCTTCTTGTTTAGGGCTTGGGGTTTAGGATTTAGAGCTCAAGATTCGGGGTTTAGGGTTAGGGCTAAGGGTTTACTATTTACGGTTTGGGGGTTTGTAATTGTGGGTTTAAGGTTTAATTTTTAGTGTTTAGTGTTTAGTGTTTAGGGTTTAGCATTTATGGATCATGGAATAGGGTTTAAGGTTTAGGGTTTAGGGATTAGGGTTTAGGGCTTAGGATTTAGGGTTTAGAGTTTAAGATTTAGGGCTAGGGTTTTAGGGTTTATGGTTTAAGGATCACGGTTTAGGGTTTAGGATTTATAGTGTAAGGTTTATGGGTTATGGTTTATTATTTAGGTTTTAGGGTTAAGGGTTAAGGGCTAGGGGTTTAGGGTTTAGGGATCATGGTTTAGGGTATACGCTTTAGGGTTTAGGGCTAAAGATTTAAGGTTTAGAGTTTATGAGGGTTGAGGCTGTAGGATATAGGGTTTTGTTTTAAGGTTTTAGGGTTTAGTGTTTAGTTCCTAGGTTAAAGGGTTTAGGTTTTAGGGTTTAAGGTTTAGTGTTTAGTGTTTAGTGTTTATGGCTCAGGGATTAGGGTTTAGGGTTAAGGGTTAAAGGTTTTTAGTTTAGGGCTAAGGTTTTAGGGTTTAAGTTTAGGGGGATTTACATTTAAAGGTTTAGGGTTTAGGGTCAAGGTTTAAGGTTTATCATTTAGGGTTTAGGGATTTTGGTTTAGGGCTAAGGGTTTAGGTCTTAGGTTTTGGGGATTTATAGTTTAGGGTTTAGGGTTTATTGTTTCTTGTTTTTAGGATTTAGGGATAAACATTTATGGTTTATGGTTTAGTTTTGAGTGCTAAGTGCTTAGGTTTTAGGATTTAGGGTTTAGGGTTTAGGGCTTATGTTTTAGGGTTTATGGTTTAGGGCTTAGGGTTTATGGTTTAGGGTTTATAGTTAATATTTTAGGGTTTAGGGATCAGGTTATATTGTATAGGGTTTAGGGATAGGGGTTTTGGTATGTTTTATAGGGTTTAATGTTGAGGGTTTATGATTTTGAGTTTAGTGTTTATGGTGTAGGGATAAGGGTTTAGGATTTAGTTTTTACGGGTTTACCAGTTAGTGTTTAAGGTTTACGGTTTACGGTTTATGATTTAGAGATTATGGTTTAAAATTTAAGGTTTAGGTTTTATGGCTTAGGGTTTAGGGTTTAGGGTTTAGGGTTTAGGGTTTTAAGGTTTAGGGCTAAGGGTTTAGGGATTAGGGGATTTGTGGTTTAGGGATTATGTTTTAGGATTTAATGTTTAGGGATTAGTGCTCACGGTTTAGGGCTCACAGGCTTAAGGGTTTATGGTTTAAAACTAAGGGTTTAGGTTTTAGTTTTTAGGGTTTAGGGTTCAGTGTTTAAGGGTTTAGGGATCATGGTTAAGGGTTTAGGGCTGAGGGTTTAGTGTTTGAGAATAAGGGTACATAGTTTAGGGTTTAGGGTTAGGGATAAGGGTTTAGGTTTTATTGTTTAGGGTTAAGGTATTAGTTTAGGGTTTATTGGGTTTAAGTTTTAGGTTTTAAAATTTAGGGTTTAGGGTTAAGGGTTTAGGGCTAGGGGTTTAGGGTTTATGATTTAGGGCACAAGATTTAGGGTTTAGGGTATATGGATAAGGTTTTAAGGTTTATGGTTTAGGGGGTTTATGGTTTAGGATTTAGAGTTTAGGATTTATAATTTAGGGTTTAGTGTTTAGATTTTAGGATTTAGGTTTTAGGGTCTAGGGCTTAGGGTTTAAGGTTTAGAATTCACAATTTAGTATTTATGGTTTAGGATATAGGTCTAAGGGTTTAGGTTTTGGGGTTTGGGGTTTTATGGTTTAATGTTTAGGGTTTCAGGTTTTGGGTTTTGGGTTTAGGGTTTAGGGTTTAGGGTTTATTATATAGTGTTTAGGGTTTAAGGTTTAGGATTTAGGGTTTATAGTTCGGGGTTTAAGTCTCAAGGTTTAGGGTTTAGGATTTAGGTTTTAGGGTTACGGCTAAGTGTTTAGAGTTTAAGGTTTATATTTTAGGGCTATGGGTTTATGGTTTTGGGCTTATGGTTTAGGGTTTATTATTTAGGGCTAATGTTGTATGGTTTTGGTTTTACTTTGGGTTTATGGTTTAGTTTTTATCGTTTAGGGCTAAGGGTTTAAGGTTTAGGTTTAAGTGTTTAAGGCTCGGTGTTTAGTGTATATTATTTAGAGATCATGGTTTAGGGTTTAGGTTTGAGCATTTTGTTTTAGGTTTAGGAGATTAGGGTATAGGGTATAATGTTTAGGCTTTATGGTTTATGGTCTAGTGTTTAGGGTTTAGGGCTCAAGGTTTAGGATTTAGGCTTTAAGGTTTAGGGTTTATGGCTAAGGGTTTAGGGATTACGGTTTAGGAGGATTTATAATTTAGGCTTAATGGTTTATGTTTTCTAGTTTAAGACTCAAGGTTTAGTGTTTAGGGTTTAGGGATCATGTCTTAGGGTTTAGGGTTTAAAGTTGAGATTTTAGGGCTCGGGTTTTATGGTTTAGGGTTTAGGGTTCGGGTTTTATGGTTAAGGTTTTAAGGCTCAAAGTTAAGGGTTTAGGGTTTAGGATTTAGGGATAAGGGTATAAGGTTTAGGGTTTAGGGTTCAAGGTATAGGGATAAATTTTTATGGTTTATGGAGGTTTAGGGTTTAGGTATTAGGGTTTAGGGTTTAGGGTTTAGGACTTAGGGTTGATGGTTTAGGGTTGAGGGATAAGGGTTTAGTGTTTATTGTTTAGAGCTAGGGTTTTAGGGTTTAGGGTTTAGGGATCAAGGTTTATGGTTTAAGGTTTAGATTTTATGGATAATTGTTTAGGGATTATGGTTTTAAGTTTATGGTTTAGCATTTAGGGCTCAGGGTTTAGGCTTTAGGGTTTATGGTTTAAGGTTTAGGGATGAAGGTTTTCGGTTTATGGGGTTTAGGGTTTAGGGTTTAGGGTTTATGGTTTAGGGTTTAGAGTTTAAGGTTTAGGGTTTAGGTTTTAGGGTTTAGTGATCATGATTTAAGGTTTAGGGATTAAGGATTATAGTTTAGGGTTTAGGACTGAGGGTTTAGGGTTTTTTTCTTATGGCTAAAAGTTTAGGGTATAAAGTTTAGGAGTTCACACTTTAGCTTTTAGGGTTTAAAGTTTAGGGTTTATGGATTAGGGTTTAGGGTTTATGGTCTAGGGTTTAGGTCCTAGGGTTTATGGTTTAAGGTTTAGATTTTAGAGTTTAGGGTTTAGGGTTTAGGGTTAATGGTTTAGGGCTAAGGGTTTAGTAGTTAGTGGTTAAGAGGTTTATGGTTTAAGATTTAGTGTTTAGGGTTTAGTGTTTAGGGCTTGGGATTTAGGGTTTAGGGGTAATGGTTTATAGTTTAGGTTTTAGGGGTTTTTAGTTTAGGGTTTACGGTTTACGGTTTAGGTTTTATGGTTTAGGGATCAAGATAGAGATTATAGTGTTTATGGTTTATGTTTCGGGTTTACGATTTAGATTTTAGGTCTCAAGTTTTAGATTTTAGGGTTTAGGGTTAAATGTTTAGGATTTAGGGTTTAGGAGGTATAACTAAGGGTTTAGGGTTTCAGTCTAGGGGTTTAGCGTTTTGGTTTTATGGTTTATGGTTTAGGGTTATTGGTTATGGGTTTAGTATTTAGGGTTAGGGGTTAGGGGTTTAGGGTTTAGGGTTTAGCATTTAGGGGACTTTATGGTTTAAGTTTTAGGGTTTATGGATTAATTTGTAAGGTTTAGGGTTTAGGATTTAAATTTTAGGCTTTATAATTTAGGTTTTTAAGTTTTATTGTTTAGGGTTTAATTTTTAGGGCTTAGGGTTACGATTTATGGTTTAGAGCTAAGGGTTAAGGGTTTAGGGCTAAGGGTTTACAATTTAGGGTTTAAGGAATTTGTAGTTTACGGTTTATAATTTATGGTTTAGGGCTAAGGGTTTTGGGTTTAAGGTTTTAGGTGGTTTACGCTTTAGCGTTTAGGGTTTAGGGTTTATGGCTTAATGTTTAGGGATTAGCATTTAGGGTTTAGGGTTTATGGCTTAATGTTTAGGTATTAGCATTTAGGTTTTAGGGTTTATGTTTTAGGGATTACGGTATAGGGTTTATGGTTTAGAGTTTAGGGATCAGCGTATAGGGTTTAGGGTTTAGGGTATAAGGTTTATGGTTTAAGGATCGGTGTTTAGTTTTTAAGGTTTAAGGTTTAGGGCTAAGAATTTAGGGTTTAAGGGGTTTATGGTTTAGGGTTTAGAGTTTATGGTTTAGGGTTTAGGGTTTAAGGTCTATAGTTTAGGGTTTATGTTTTAGGTTTTAGGTTTAAGGTTTTAGGGTTTAGATTTTATGGTTTAAGGTTTAGGGATTAGGTTTTAGGGTTTAGGGTTGGAATTTTAGGGGTAAATGTTTAGAGGGTTTACGGTTTTGATTTTAGGGTTTAGGATTTAAGGGTCGGGGTTTAGGGTTTATGGTTTAGGATTTAGGGTTTAGGGTTTAGGGTTAACTATTTAGGGTTTAAGTTTTAGCATTAAGGGCTAGGGGTTTAGGGTTTATGGTTTAGGGTCTAGTGTTTATGGTTTAGGGTTTAGGGTTTAGGTTTTACAATTTATAGTTTAGGATTTAGTGTGTTTAAGGTTTACGATTTAGGTTTTAGGGTTTAGGTTTTAGGGTTTGAAGCTCAGATTTTAGGGTTTACGGTTTATGGTTTAGGGATTAGGTTTTAAGGCTAAGGTTTGATGTTTTATGGTTTAGGGTTTAGGGTTTAAGGAAAGGAGTTTATAGTTTATGGCTTTACTAATAGAGCTCACTATTTAGGTTATAGGGTTAAGAGTTTTGGGTTATGTGTTTAGGATTTAGGGCATAGGGTTTAGTTCTAGGGGTTTAGGGTTTAGGGTCTAGGGCTTAAGGTCTAGGGTTTATGGTTTAGGGTTTAGGACTTAGGGTTTAGGGTTTAATTTTTAGGGTTTAGGGATCGGGGTAGAGGGTATAGGGTTTATGGTTTATGGTTTATAGTTTACAGTTTAGGGTTTATGGTTTATGGTTTATTGTTTAGTGTTTATTATTCGGGTTTAGGGTTTAGGGCTTAGGATTTAGGGTTTATGGTTTAGGATTTAGGGATAAGGGTTTACGGTTTAGCGGGTTTATGATGTAGGATTTAGGGTTTATGATATATAGTTTAGGGATCATAGTTTAGGGTTTATGGTTGAGGGTTGAGTGTTTAGGGCTAAGGATTTAGTGTTTAGGGTTTAGGTCTAGAGGTTTAGTGTTTATTTCTAAGGGTTTATTGTTTAAGGTTTAAGGTTTAGGATCTCGGGCTAAGGGATTAGGGTTTATTGTGTTTATGGTTTATAATTTAGGATTTAGGAATCAAGCTCTAGGTTTTATGGTTTAGGAATAAGGTTTTAGTGTTAGGGGTTTAAGGTTTAGGGTTTAGGGCTTAGGGTTTATTTTTCAGTGTTTAGGGTTTAAGGTTTAAAAATAAGGGTTTAGGGTTTAGGATTTAGGGTTTAGGGTTTAAATTTTATAGTTTAGGGTTTCGAGTTTTGTGTTTAGTGTTTACATTTTAGGTGTTAAAGTTTAGCGTTTAGGTATTAGTGTTTAGGGTTTAGGGTTAAGGGTTTAGTGTTTTGGTTTTAAGGTTAATGGTTTAGTGTTTAGTGTTTAGGGTTTAGGGTTTAGGGTTTAGGGTTTAGGGATTAGGGTTTAGGTTTTATGGTTTAAGGATTATTGTATAGGGTTTATGGTTTTGTTTCATTGTTTAGGTTTTAGTGTTTAGGGTTTACGGTTCCAGGTGATTAGGGTTTAGGGTTTAGTGTTTAGGGTTTAGAATTTAGAGATAAGGTTTTAGGGTTTAGAATTTAGAGATAAGTTTTAGGGTTTAATTTTTAGGGGTTTATAGTTTAGGGTTTGGTCTTTAGGGTTTAGGGTTTAGGGATCAAGGTTTAGATTTTAGGGTTAAGGGCTAAGGGTTTAGGGTTTAGGGTTTAGGACTCATGGTTTAAGGTTTAATGTTTATGGTTTATGGTTTAGGATTTAATTTTTAGGTTTTAGGCATTAAGGTTTATGGCTTAGGGCTCAGGATTTAGGGTTTAGTGTTTAGGTCTAAGGCTTTAGTGTTTATGTTTTAGGGGTTTCAAGATTGAGTGTTTAGGGTTCAGGTTTAGTGGTTAGTGTTTAAGCTTTAGGTTTTAGTGCTTTTAAGGGTTATGGAATTATCATTTATGGTTTAGGGTTTAGGGATAGGAGTTTATGGAAAGGGGTTTAGGGTTTTGGTTTTAGGGCTTAAGGTTTAGGGTTTAGAGTTTAGGGTTTAGTGTTTGGCATTTATGGCTCAAGGTTTAGGGTTATGGGTTTAGGTTTTATGATTTAGGTCTTATGGGTTGGGGTTTAGGATTTAGCGTTTAGGGATTAGGGTTTTGGTTTAGGGCTCAAGGTTTAGGGTTTAGGATTTAGGGTTTAGGGTTTAGAGTTTAGGGTTTATTGTTTAGATTTTAGGTTTAGGGCTCGGGGTTTTATGTTTAGGGTTTTGGTTTGTGGCTTAGGGTTTAGGGTTTAGGTTTATGGCTCATGGTTTAGGATTTATGTCTTAGGTCATAGGGTTTAGGGTTTAGGTCTTAGGGCTAAGGGTATATGGATTAGATTTTAGGGTTTAGGGCTAAAGGTTTAGCGCTAGGGTTCAATATTTAACATCTATGATTCATGGTTTCGGGTTTGAGGTTTATGGCTTAGGGTTTAGGTTTTACGGCTTAGGGTTTAGATTTTAGGTTGTAGGGTTTAGGGATCAAGGTATATTGTTTAGGATTTAGGGGTCGGGGTTTAGGGTTTATCGTTTAGGTTTTATGTCCGGGGTTTAAGTATTAGGGTTTAGGGATTATCGTTTATGGTTTATGTTTAGGGGTAAGTCTTAGGGTTTAGGTTTTATGGTTTATGGGGTTTATGGTTAAGGGTTTAGTTTTTAGGGTTTAGGGTTTAGGGTTTATGGTTAAGGGTGTATGGATTAGGGTTTATGGCTAAGGATTTAGGGTTCAGAGATTAGGGTTTTATTTTTTTATGGATAATGGTTTAGAGATTAGGGTTTAATTGTAATGGTTTGATGTTTAGGGTTTAGCATTTAGGATTAGGGTTTAAGGGTTTAGGGGTTATGGTTTAGTAATAATGGTTTAAGGGTATGGTTTAGGGTTTAGGTCTCATTTTTAAGGGTTTAGGATTTAGGGATCATGGTATAAAATTTAGCATTTAGGGTTTAGGGCTTAGTGTTTAGGGTTTGGGGTTTAGATTTAGGATCTTGGGTTTAGGTTTAATAGTTTTGGGCTAAGGGTTTATGGTTTAGGGTTTGGAATGTTTTGGGTTTAGGGTTTAAGGTGTATAGCTAGAGGTTTAGAGTTTAGATTTTATGTTTAGGGATTAGGGATTGGGATTTGGGGTTTGGGGCTTAGGGTTTAGGTTTTATAGTTTATCTTTTAGGGTTTAGGGATAAGGTTATATGGTTTACAGTTTATTGTTTTGTGTTTAGATTTTAGGTTCAGGGTTTAGGGATTTTGGTTTTGGGTTTAGGGTTTAGGGCTCATGGTTTAGGGTTTTGGGCTCATGGTTTAGGGTTTACGATTTAGGGATTATAATTTAGGGTTTAGGGTTTAAGGTTTAGTTTTTAATGTTTATTGTTTATGGTTTAGGGTTTAAGATTTATGGCTCATGGTTTAGGGTTTAGGATTTAGGTTTTAGGGTTTATTTTTTATAGTTTATGGTTTACGGTTTATGGTTAAAGTTTTAGGGTTAAAAATTTATCGTTTTATATTTATATTTTATGGTTTAGGGTTTTAGGTTTAGGGATCGTGGTTTAGGGTTTAGGGCTCATGGTTTAGGGTTTATGATTTAGGGATTATAATTTAGGGTTTAGGGTTTTAGGTTTAGTGTTTAATGTTTATTGTTTATGGTTTAGGATTTAGGTTTTAGGGTTTAGTGTTTATAGTTTATGGTTTAGTTTTTAAGGTTGATGGTTAAGGTTTTAGGGTTTACAGTTTATGGTTTTGTGTTTAAATTTTAGGGTTTAGGGTTTACGATTTAGGGGATTATAATTTAGGGTTTAGGAGTTTAGGTTTAGTGTTTAATGATTAGTGTTTAGGGTTTAACATTTAAGGTTTAGGGCTCATGGTTTAGGGTTTAGGGTTTAGGGTGTGGGGTTTAGGATTTAGGGTTTAGGGCTAAGAGTTTAGGGTTTAGGGTTATGAGATCGGGGCATGGTATAGAGTTTAAGGTTTACATTTTAGGTTTTATGTCTCATGGTTTAGGATGTAGGGTTTAGAGTTTAGGGATAAATGTATATGGTTTAGGAATAAGTGTTTAGAGGGTTTACAATTTAGGGTTTAGGGTATATTGCTAAGGGTTTGGGCTTAGCGTTTACATTTTAGATTTTAGTGTTTAGGGTTTAGGGTTTAGGATTTAGGGCTCAAGGTTTAGGGTTTAGGTTTTAGGGTTAAGGAGGTTTAGGTTTTAGGGTTTAAGGTTTATGGGCTTAGGGCTCATGGTTTAGGGTTTAGGGTTTATGGTTTAGGGATAAGGGTATAGGGTTTATGGTTTTAATTTATGGTTTAGGGTTTAGGTCTCGGGGTTTATGGTTTATTTATTAGGGTTAAGAGTTTATGGCTAATGGTTTAGGGTTTAGGAAGTTTATTATTTACAGGTTTAGGGTGTAGGGTATAGCCTTTACAATTTAGTGTTTAGGGTTTAGGATTTAGTTTATATCACTTATAGTTTAGGGTTTAGGGTTAACAGTTTAGGGTTTAAGTTATTTATGGTTTAGGATTTAGGGTTTAGGTTTCAGGGTTTATTATTTAGAGTTTAAGGTTTAGGGTTTAGGATTTAGGGTTGAGGGTTTAGGACTAAGGGTTTAGGATTTATAGTGTAGGGTGTAGGGATAGGGGCTTAGGGTTTAGGGATCGCGCTTTAGGGTTTTAGATATAGGGTTTATGGTCAAGGTTTTAAGGTTTAGGGTTTAGGGTATAGTATTTAGTTCTCAAGGTTTAGGGTTTAGTGATAAAGGTAGAGGGTTTAGAATTTAGGATTTAGGACTTAGGGTTTAGGGTTTAGGGCTCGGGGTTTAGTTCTTAGGGTTTAGGGCTAAGTGTTTATGATTTAGGGTTTATTGTTTAGGGTTTACGGCTAAGGGTTTATGGTTTAGGCTTATGGTATATGGTTTAGGGTTTAGAATTAAGGTTTTAAAGTTTAGGTTTTATTATTTAGAGTTTAGGATTTAGGGTTTAAGGTTTAGGGCTAAGGGTTTAGGGCTCATGGTTTAGGGATTATGGTTTAGGTGTTATGGGTAAGGGTTTAGGGATTAATATTTGGGATGTTTATGGTTTAGGGATTAAGGTTTATGGCTTAGGGTTTAGGTTTTATGGTTTTGGACTCGGGGTTTGTGGTTTGGGGCTAAGGTTTTAGGGTTTTGAGTTTTGGGTTTAGGGATATAGGTTTAAGGTTGAGGGTTTATGACAAAATGTTTATAGTTTACGATTTAATTTTTAGGGTTAAAAGATCATACTATAGGGTTTAATGTTTAGGTTTTAGGTTTTAGGGCTCGGGGTTTAGGATTTAGTGTTTAGGGTTCAAGGTTTAGGGTTTAGGCTTTAGGGTTTAGGGTTCAAGGTTTAAAGATTAGGATTCATGGCTAAGGTTTTATGGTTTACGGATAAGGTTTTAATGTTTAGGGTTTAGGGGTTCACGACTAAGGGTTTTCAGCTAAGGGTTTATGGTTTACGGGGTTTAGGGTTTAAGATTTATGATTTAGGGTTTAGGGCTCAGTATTTAGGGTTTAGGGTTTAGGCATTAGGGTATAGGGCTTAGGGCTCGGGGTGTAGGATTTAGAGTTTATAGTTTATGGTTTAGGGATAAGGGTTTACGGTTGAAGACTAGGGGTTTTGGGTTTAGTGTTTAGGTCTTATTTTTTAGGGTTTAGGAATTAGGGATAAGGGTTTAGGGATTAGGTCTTAGGGTTTATGGGTTAGGTTTTAGGTTTAGCTTTTTAAATTTACAGTTTAGGTTTTATTAGTTAGGGTTTAGGGTTTAGGGCTAGGGGTTTATTATTTATTGTTTAGGGTTAAGGGTTTAGGGCTATGGTTTTTTGGTTTAGGGTTAACGTTTGTGGATTTAGGGGTAGGGACTTAGGGTTTAGGATTTAGGGATCTGGGTTTAGGGTTTATGGGTTAGGGTTTAGTGTTTAGGGTTTAGATTTTAGTGTTTAGGATTTATTTCTTAGATATAAGCGTTTAGGTTTTCACCTTAGGGTTTAGGATTTAGGAATAAGGGTTTATGGTTTATGGGGTTTATGGTTAAGTGTTTATGTTTTGGGGTTTAGGGTTTAGGGCTTATGGTTTAGGGTTTATGGTGAAGGGTTTAGCGATTAGGGTTTAGGGTTAAGGGTTTAGGGTTTATGATTTAGGGTTTAGCTTTTATGATTAGGGTTTAAGGGTTTACGGGTTATAGTTTAGTACTCATGGTTTGGGTTTAGTGCTCAAATTTTAGGGCTTAGGGATCAAAGTATATAATTTAGGGTTTAGGGTTTGGAATTTTTATGGTTTACGGTTTAGAGATAAGGGTTTAGGGTTTAGGGTTTAAGGTTTAGAGTTTAGGGTTTAGGATTTAGGGTTTAGGTTTGGGGCTTAGGGATTGGAGTTTGGGGTTTGGGGCTTAGGGTTTAGGTTTTATATTTTATTATTTAGTGTTTTGGGATAAGGGTATAAGTTTTATGATTTATGGTTTAGGGTTTAGATTTTAGGGTTTAGGGCTCAATGTTAAGGGTTTAGGGTTTAGGGTTCATGGTTTAGGGTTTAGGGATCAGGGTTTAGGGTTTATGATTTAGGAAGTATTATTTATGGTTTAGGGTTTAAGGTTTAGTGCTTAATGTTTAGTCTTAAGGATTTAGGGTTTTGGGTTTAGGGTTTAGGGTTTACGATTTAGGGTTAAGGTTTCAAGTTTTAGGATTTAGGTCTCAAGGTTTAGGGTTTATGGTTTATGGCTAAGGGTTTTGGGTTTAGGGTTTAGGGTTAAGAGATCAAGGTATATGGTATAGGGTTCAAGGTTTATAGGTTTAGGTTTTAGGGCTCATGGTTTAGGTTGTAGGGTTTAGGGATTAGAGTTTAGGGATAAGCGTATAGGGTTTAGGGGGTTTACAAGTTAGGGTTTAAGGTATATTTTTAGGGGTTAGTCTTAGCATTTGGGTTTTATATTTTAGGTTTTAGGGTTTAGGGTTTAGGGATCAAGGTTTAGGGTTTAGGGTTTATGGATAAGGGTTTATGGTTTAAGGTTTAGTATTATGGGTTGAGGATAGGGGTTTATGGTTTAGGTTTTATAGCTCGGGGTTTAGGGTTTATGGCTAGGGTTTAAGGTTTACATCTCAAATTTTAGGGTTTAGGGCTCGTGATTTAGGGTTTAGGATTTATTTTTAGGGTTTAGGCATTAAGGTTTACGGATTAGGGCTCATGGTTTAGGGTTTAGTGTTTAGGGCTAAGGATTTAGGGTTTAAGGTTTAGGGGTTTTAGGATTTAGGGTTTAGGATTCAAGGTTTAGTGTTTAGGATTTAGGCTTTAGGGATAAGGGTTAAGGAATTATCATTTAGCATTTAGTTTTAGGGTTTAATTTAAGGGTTTAGGGATAGGGGTTTATGGAAAGGGGTTTATGGTTTAGGTTTTAGGGCTCAATGTTTAGGGTTTAGGGTTTAAGGTTTAATGTTCAAGGTTTGGCATTTATGGCTCATGGTTTAGGGTTATGGATTTATGTTTTATGGATTAAGGCTTATGGCTAAGGGTTTATGATTTACCATTTAGGGATTAGGGTTTAGATATTAGGGCTCAAGGTTTATGGTTTAGTCTTTAAGGGTTTAGTGTTTAGGATTTAGGTAGTTTAGGGTTTAGGGTTTAGGGCTCAAAGTTTGGGGTTTATTGTTTATATTTTAGGGTTTAGGGCTTAGGGTTTAGTATTTGGGGTTTTTGGTTTGGGGATTAGGATTTAGGGTGTTTAGGGTTTAGATTTTATATTTTAGGCCTTAGGGTTTAGGGTTTTAGGTTTTTGGCTTAGGGTATAGGGTTTAGGGTTTAGGTCTCAGGGCTAAGGGTTTAGGGTTTAGAGTTTAGGGTTTATGGCTAAGGCTTTAGCGCTAGGGGTTTAGGGTTTAACATTTATAAATCATGGTTTAGGGTTTATGGTTTGTGGCTCGGGGTTTAAGTTTTGAGGTTTACGGTTTAGGTGTTAACTTTTAGGGTTTAGGGATCAAGGTATAGCATTTAGGATTTAGGGCTTAGGGTTTAGAGTTTAAGGTTTAAGGTTTAGGGCTATGGGTTTAGGGTTTAGGGTTTAGTATTTAGTATTTAGGATTTAGGGTTTAGGGCTAAGGTTTTAGGGTTTCTTTTTTAGAGTGTTTTTGGTTTAGGGTTTAGGGTTTTGGATTAGGGTATATGGTTTAGGGTTTATGGTTTAAAAATTAGGTTTTAGGATAAGGGTTTAGGTTTTAGTGTTTAGGGTTTATGAGGTTTCCTATTAATGGTTTAGGGTTGAAGGTTTAAGATTTAGGGTTTAGAAATTTTATGGTTTAGTGTTTAAGGTTTAAAGCCTAGGGTTTAGGAGTTTTGGCTTGGGGTTTAACGTTTAGGATTAGGGCTCAAGGATAGGGTTTTGGGTTTGGGGTTCGGGGCTTAGGGTTTAGGTTTTAGATTTTATCTATTAGGATTTAGGGATAAGATCATAAGGTTTACGGTTTAATTTTTAGGGTTTAGGGGTTAGGGCTCAAGGTTTAGGGTTTAGAGTTTATGATATAGGAGATTATAATTTATGGTTTAGGGTTTAAGTATTAGGGTTTAATGTTTAGTGTTTATGGTTTAGGGTTTAGAGGTTAGGGTTTAGGGTTTAGGAATTAGGATTTAGGGTTTAGGGTTTAGTTTTTATGGTTTATGATTTAGGGTTTAGGTGTTGGGCCCCTGTAATATTTACTAAGTATGAATGCGTGTGGGTGCGCGGGACCCCAGATTATAGAAGGAAAGTAAGGAAAAAGTGTGCGGGAGGAAGAGTTAAGGAGGCGTATGGCTCACGCGATGTGTGAAAGGAGGTTTGTGACTTAGCTGATTTAAGAAACAAAGGCATAATACAAGAAAAGTGTGATTGGTTACACATGGATAAGATGTCGACCTAGTGACAGTGGCCCAAGAAAAAGCATGCCAAAGAAAGTAATCTTCTAGAAGACCATCATGAGATGGAGTGGAGAGCTCAGGCCTGAGGAAACATGCTCACTGAAGGACCACATTAGACACTTAGCGACATATCTGAGGGTGCGGAAAGGCAAGTTGGCAGTGTGGGAAGGTGATAAATACAAGTTCCTACAGACCAAGAAAGAGGATGAAGATATGAGGAGAAAAGAGGATGAAAAGATAGACATAAGAGGAGAAGATAGGAGGGATACACAGAAAGAAAGATAACATGGGTGAAGCTCTATAGGATTACTACAAGTGGAACTTTGATGCAGAAGGGAATGTACTAAGCTTAGCATTGTAATTTCTTTTTCCTTTTGGCATAATTATACAAGCCTAGTGATGTGCATGACTGTGGTCTGCTCTCTATGGCTCTTTGTAATGAAATGATGAATACAATGAGGTTACCTATTGTAATTAGATATGAATATCAATGGGTTTTATGTATAATTTGTTCATAGGAGTTCTCTTTCCTTTCATACTATGAATGAATGATTGTATCTTTCCTTCTGTTACAATATATGTTATGGAGTATATTAAAACACTCAGGTTTGAAGAAACTACAAGGATCTAGAGGCCGTTCTGAGCCCTATGATTCTTGTATGTCTAAAATTCTTTCCTAAATACTCTTATACTAATCATAGATGAATGCTTCCCACTAAAACTCACATAAAAGAGAGACTTGGCACCCGCGCGTGCCTCGGTGAGCACTTAGATTTTTCTAGGTGATAGGCCGACATCCATGGGATTCCTTCCTTTTATAGTCAGAGTAAAATTGAATACATCTTGGTTCAGTTGTTGGGACCTCTTTTCAAATTTGTAGTGGGAGATAACATGTATCATGATCTGTGTAAAGAGTAATGACAGATCGGTTAACATTGGAAAATGTTGAATCATGGTTCAAGAGCATAGAGGATGAATTTTCCTAGAGATTCAGCATTGGACCTAAGTTTGATACACGTAGATGGGTAGAGGAGAATCTCTACCATGATTTGTATGAGACTTTTTTCTATTGCTTCCCAGTAGAGTTATTTGGGTAGCTTTCAGCCTATGCATCTAGATCAAGTTGACATTATGGATCATGGATATGGACCAAGAAGACTACCAAAGGTTGCAGGATGTAGATATAACATGGACCCATCTTTGTAGATCACCGATTGGGGAGGAGTAATAGCTAACTACACTCTGGAATAATCCATTTCCATGTATTATTGCCAAGAGATTACTGAGTTTGAGTTTCTATGAGAACCTAGAGGAACATTTCTACATGTTATTCCTCTAGCCATGAAGATATTAATGGTTACTATGAGTTTAGAGGCACTCCCAATGGCTGGCTAAACCATTTTGATTGCTAGGTAAGGAAGCTCGGGTGGAGGAAGATGGTAGATGAGATGAGAGAAAGGGAGACGGAAGAAAGATGACTCAAGTATGGCAAAGCATGTGAAAGGGAGATTACTAGATGACACGAGGCTCTAGTGTGATGGATTTATGGAGATAGACATTATGGGAAGGAGTTGAGGTTCATGCAAAGGGTGTGGAACCTGAGCAGTTTGTGCTACCCCATCTTGGCAAGCACGTAAGAGAGACCCCTTCGGTTTCTAGTGAGAGCTCATCACATGGAGAAAGGAGAGTCATTGGCACATATTTGAACCCACCCAGTGACCGAGCCCTGGTGCTTGGTTTTCCCAAACTAATAATAAGTATTGATCCAATTGAAACTAGTGGAAGAGATAGATCCATGCCTAGGAGATACAATTTTACATTCCCTTCTTCTATGGCTACACATATTCTAGTATTCAGAGGAGTTTTTAGACAAGGGAAAGTGTACAAAATTTTGGTCTCGCATCAGGGAGTGGTGCGGGACAAAGTAGCGATAGTGGGGCACTATCATAGACCATTCACACATATTTTAGTGTAACCATGGGGGCACTTGGCACAGCTCCTATAGGCCCTATTAGACCCAGTGGTTCTAGTGGCTCTGGAGGTATAGGACCAGTGGACCTAGTGGATTAGGTGGTGGAGGAAACACTAGAGGGAACCAAGGCTTTGGTTCAAGACAAGGACCCTAGCCACCACCTCAAGTATTCTTTGAGATGTCTCTACATTTTCTAGATTACAGGGGCATTGAGGATGCTGCAGAACATGTTCACAAGTGTGAACTACTATGGTACATGAAAGGTATCACAACCCTAGAATGAAAGGCTAGTTAATTTGTAACCACGTTGTAAGGGAACGTGCATAGATAGTATAGAAAGTATGATCCTCATCAAATGGTGGTGAATTACACTGCTTTCTGAGAATGCATTCCTGGTAGAGTTCCACATTCCTGAGTTTGAGAAAAAAAGCATTAGCACTTTGAAGTAGATACAACAAGGAATGCCAGAGAGTGTGTGGGAGTATGATGTGTGCTTTAAAACTCTCTTGTCCAAGTTTTCATATGATATACATCCTTCTCAAAGATGCACAAGTGATTTTTGGAGGATTGATCACCCCTTTTAGAAGGGCCTTGTCTTATAAACATTTTACGATCCGCGCAAAGCATTAGAGGCCACCTTGCTCACCAAATCTTTTGAAGTATTGATCACCGGAGTTAGCCCATTCTTGGAGGCTTAGATTTCTGCTATGGCTAAGCAGTTGGAAAAGCTATCTATGAACTTGGTCCATGAGACTCCCAAAGGTTTGTGGTGCATGAATTGTGAAATAGAGGGCACATTAAGGATAATTTTCCCTAGAGGATGGTACACACTTTGTGACATTAGATTTTTAAATCTATCATGGGGACCATGATGCCATAGATGTCGCTTACTATTACATGTGATCGGAAGAATTTATCATGTTATTACAATATTTCCACCTCCACAACCCATGATACTAAAGACTGTAGGCTCATTGATCAGATACATGAGGCCATTGATCATGGGGTGCACCAAACCAACATTGCTAGTGGTTCTAAAAATGATGATCTCCGTTATGAGGAGCACACAGATGGAGGCACACGTGGAAGAGGTTTTTGAGGAGGATTCCATGGATGAGGTAACCGTAGAGGAAGGAGTGAGTTCTAGTGAGGGAAATTTTTAACTATGGATCTACAAAACATTACAAGTGTGATTTCCCAGACTTGTTGCAGTGCTCATGGTGTGGAAAGAAGCATAAGTATGAGGAATGCCTAAAATTATATGAGCATATGAATCAGTAGTACTAGATTTACAAAGGCATTGTGATGGTTAGCATCAAGAAGGCAGACATATAATGGATGCCTCGGGTAACACAAGATGAAGGTTTGGAGCCTATCTTGGTAACAACAAGGGCATAAGCCATGCGTGTAAGGGAGATACCAAGATAGAAGAGCTTGGTTTCAAGAGAAGAGGTCATTCATGGAAAGTACCCAGGACCTCTTGCATCGATCGTAAATGAGATATATTAGGACACCATGGATGTTATTCGAAGCTTATAAGGGGAGATCTAGTGTCTAAAGGAAAAATCTAGGAGGGAGGAACAAGGAAGGAGGATCAAGGCATAGAAATATGACCTGGATGAGGTCAAGGAGGTGTGCAAAATGATAAGGTAGGAGAACATCATCCCTTGAAGATAGGTCTTACACTTGAACCTTCCTCCTCATATCCTCGAATATGAAAAATAGATTACATTGAATGCAGTTGTGGATGGATGGCTCCTCAACAATATAATCATTGACATTGGCGTGGAGGTTATTGTTTTGAATTTGGATGCATTGCATCGAGATAGGAGATCTGCATTACAGCCATCTTCAAATGTGTTGTATATGGAAAACAAGACTAAGGTAATGCCCATTGGTGTCTTGAAGGATGCAGCTATTACTATCCAGGGAGCCAAGTTTACTGGGGACTTTGAAGTCTTGGTGCTCACCGAGGTGGACAATTTCCCAACACTACTTGGGTTCCCTTGGTGTTACAAGAACAATGCAGACCTCCTGGTTCAATAAAGGGTACATTAGTTTTGAGAACAAAGAGGAGCAGGTCATTATACCCCTGGTTGATGGGAATTCAATGCCCTACATTGAACCATTGGGAGAAGAGGTTCTAGACAAGATTTATGTGCACTCAATCGAAGACCCTGAGATGGTACACCCTATTAATATGGTTATCCAGTTTGAAGATGCTCAGTTAGTGAGTGATACCACCAGTCTGGCATATGAAAATTGGGCACATGGGACATATGAATTAATGGGATGATAGTTGAGAGGATTGGTAACTAAGGTAACAAAGGCATGCATGGTTTAGCACCTTGGAGGGAAAGAACTACCCAAGTACTCAGGAGGAGCCTTCCCTGAGATATTTCTGCACGAGATAGAAGCTCAGTGGAAGAATGAGAAGGAATTGAGGGAGATGTTGAGTTAAGTCTTATTTGGCATAGTAGCTCATTGGTGGGCCACACATCAGGAGAGCCTTTTAGAGTGGTGTAAGGTAATAAATTCTCTCTCTATCAGATTTTCTCGAAGTAATATACCCACCATCATTAAGGAGTACTATGGGAAGGATCCCACCTCTTTCTATATCCAAGAGTGTGAATGGGTCTAGAGAGAAGGCATGGAGGCCTTGCCACCATCCCTCTGGGTGTACAAGTTATATTCTACATTGTAGGGTTATACGCACACATAGTACATTCATTCGAGACACGCCACTAGACAAGGAATTGGCAAGAGCTTGCGGCTGATCTTATTCAAGCCTTTGAGTATCGAGTACCAAACCATCAGTTGATAAGGCCTTGCAAGGTATCAAGTACCTTACCATGGGGGATAGTGCTAGAACAGAAGATAGGCTATTGGAATTACTAGGTGAACCAAGATTGGAGGTGCGTTTGAAGAGATTGAAGAAACAGAAGAGTTATAGCTTGAGCGCATGTGTTTGGAGAAGGAGAAGGGAAAGTTAGTATATGTGATTGATGGAGAGGAATTAGAAAGTTTAGATGTTAGCCATTATGTGGGGATGCGTGAAGTAGTGGATAGTGTAGATGCTCACGCACATGCTTACCATGAGCCATTAAAGAAAAAGAAGGTTAACATCGGTTCAGGAGAAGAACCTAAGGAAGCTATTATTGGGGATTATTGGATAGAGAAGGAAGTATCAAAGATCATTGATTTGTTACACGAATTCAAGGATTTATTCCCGCATGGGTACCATGAGCTAAAAGGTGTCCACCATTCCTTAGGGGATATGAGGATAAAACTAAAGGAAGGTGCGTTCCCGGTTAGAAAAAGGACCTATCAGATGAATCCCAACTTACGCATGAAGGTTAAGGAGGAGATAGACAAGATGATAACTTCTGGGATCATTGAGGCAGTAGAAGAATTGAAATGGATAAGTCCGATGGTAATTAGCATCAAGAAATATGGGTGGATTAGGATTTGTGTGGATTATAGGGAATTGAATGTAGTTTGTGTCATTGATTCCTTTCCAACCCCCTTCATGGAAGAAATTTTAGAAAGAGTCACTGGGCACGAAATCTATTCCTTTACGAATGGATTTTCAGGATACCATCAAGTTTGGATTACAAAGGAGGACTAGGAGAAGAAAACTTTCACCATTGAGTGGGGAAGTTTCACATATATAGTCATGCCCTTTGGGTTGAAGAATGTGCCTGTTGTCTTTTCGTGCATAGTGGTGCAAGCATTCTAGGACTTCATTCATAATTTTCTTCAAGTTTACTTGGATGATTGGACAGTATATGGTCTGGTTAAGGACCATTGTGACAACTTGATATTAATGTTTGAAAGGTATAGGCAGTTGAGGATATCCCTCAACATCAAGAAGTGTGTGTTTGTTGCACCCTTTGGGAATTTATTAGGGCATATCATATGTAAGGAGGGCTTGCTAGTAGATCCTACTAAATTTGTAGTTATTGTGGGGTTAAGGGATCCTACTTGCCAGAGTGCACTTTGCATGCATTCCTTGGACATACGAGATATTACAAAAAATTCATTAAGAAGTATGTCAATATCGTCATGCCTTTAGAGGAGCTACTTAGACACAAAAGTACCTTCCATTGGGGAAATGCACAGCAGAGGGTGTTTGACACCTTAAAAGATAGGCTTATTACCGTGCCTATTTTATGATTTCCCTCTTGGGACAAGCCCTTCCATGTCCATGTAGATGCCTTAAGAACCACCATTGGGGCAGTACTTACACAACCAGGTGAGGGGATTGTTGATCATCCTCTCTATTTCATGAGCAAGAAGTTAACACCAATAGAGTAGAATTATACCACAACCGAGCGCGAGGCATTGTCAATGATCTATGCACTTTTCAAATTTTGATAGTATCTACTAGTAACACCCTTTGTATTCTACACCGACCACATGGCATTAAATTATTTAGTGAAAAATCCCGTTCTTCAAGGGCACATATGTCAATGGGTGTTTTTGTTTCAAGAGTTTGAGTTCACCATTGTAGTGAAGCCTAGAAAAAGCAATTATGGACTTGATCATCTGTCAAGAATTGATTCAAGAGAGGACACGTAAAGTATTGAGGAAGCAATGCTAGACACATAACTGTTTAGATTGTGGCATGTACCCTTAGATTTGGAAGAGATTGCTATATTTTTAAAATAAGGTGTGGCACCAGATGGAATGAGGGCATTGGAAAAGAAGTAGTTGGCCATACGCACCATGCCCTACATGTTGATTAGTGGAGACTTATACAAATTGGGATGTGATGAATTTTTGTGTAGATGTGTGTTAGAGCATGAGCACCTAGCCATCATGGAGGAAGCACACAGGAGGAAGTGCGGGTGGGCATTACGCAGTGATGCCACCACATGCAAGATTTTAATGGTAGGTTTATGGTGGGAAACCTTGTATAGGGATTGTAGGGATTATTGTAAAGCATGTGACCACTATCAATGCATTGGCAAACTAGGAAGGAGAGATGAAATGCCTTTGCATCCTATTCCTAGCACAGAGCCTTTTGAAAAGTGGGCGATAGAATTTGTAGGACCTATTGCACCGACAGCACATAGGACTGGGTCACGTTATGTCATCACTTGCATGGATTATCTCACAAGGTGGGTGGAAGCAGCCCCGACTAAAGATTACATGACAGTGATAGTGGTAAGGTTCCTATGGGAGAACATTATCACAAGGTATGGATGCCCTTTGAGTTTGACCAGTGATAGGGGTATGCATTTTCTAAATGAGACCATGAGGATCCTACTATATGAGTTCATGGTGGCTCATCATAAGACTACACCCTATCACCCACAAGCAAATGGAACCATGGAAGCATTCAACAAAATACTTGAGTCATACGTTGACCAAAATCTATGATGTTGGAAGACAAGATTGGGATGATAAGGTATCAACAGTTTTATGGGCTTGCAGGAATATGTATAAAAGAATAAATAAAGCCACACCTTTTCAATTAGTGTTTGGCATGGAAGCTATTTTTCCAGTTGAATTTATATTACCTTCTTTGAGAATAGCACATGTAGGAGGATTAGCTGATAAACAAGTCTTTGGAAGAAAGAATTGATGAACTAATGAAACTGGATGAGAGATGATCAATTGCTTATTGGAGCCAAACAATGAAAAGGGTAAAGAAAAATGATTGGCATGATTTCCATATTAGGAACAAGAAATTTGAGGCTAGGTAGATGGTGTATACTGTATGATTCTAAATTTTTTTTGCCATCCTAGGAAGTTAAAATTCCATTGGTCAGTCCCTACATAATCTTGTACATCCTTGATTCAAAGTGTGTGCTAGTTACAAGACTCTTGGATGGGATGAAGATGCTTGGACACTTCAATGGCAGTAGGCTGAAGCCCTACTATAAATAATTCTTCTTGGTGTTTGTAAATAAGGTAGTTTTGCTAGTTAGTTTAGAATTTTTCCTTTATGCATTTTCCTTTCCTTGTGTTTCCCTTTCGCATTGTTGTTTTGTTTTATGCCTTGGGCACTGGTAACCTTATTGCTATTTTTGGAGGATTTATGAGTGTGTAAAGGACCATACATCGTTTAAGTGTGGGGTGGAGAAAAGTGAAGAAGCGCGTGATTAAAAGTACCAAGGAAGTTGTGTTGAAGAGCCTTGTTGAGTAGCTTGGTTAAAAGAGAGATGAAGAGAAAAGATAGAATGGTTGGTGCCAGGGTAAAGCTACTCATAGATCCCACATACAAAGGAAAAAGAAGTGCATTTAAAGTAACACGAGGTAGGAAAAAGCAAGAATTAGGATAGAAGTTCCTTCGGCGCGGGTTGAGCACATGTAAGTCTCTTGTCACTTGGTTTGGTTGCATGCTTAGGTTGGAGGAGTTTTCACATAAGAAGGGCACGCGATGAAATATGAGTTTTCATGTAGGAAGGGCACATGAGTGAAGGCACTGAAGATGGGTTTTGTTTTAAAAATATGCATTAAATAAACAAACTATTGGGTAGGTAAAGTGCCATTTAATGACCAGAAAAAAACTATAAAAAGAGGGTCGGGGCACTCTCATTTTACTTTGCAAAATGAAGAGTTGGGAATATAAACAAGTGTTATAATCTAGGGTTTTGTAGATTCGATAAAGTGAAATATCTATGCAATTAAAAACATAAAGAGCCGCTTTGATATTGTGAATCGAAGGAAGGAATTACACGAGTGTGGAGAGAAGTGAAAAGACATTGTCTTGTGAAGAATTTATCAAAGATAGGGTTCAACAAACTAGGGCACAGGTTTAGAAGAATTATATCACGATCTGAGATCAAAGGTTGGGAGAAGGAAATTAGAGTAACAAGGAGAGGATTGGAGTGACACAATTACCTTGACCATGGCACTGAAGAAAGGAAAGGGAAAAGCAAAGGCTAAACAACTAGAACCTGAGGTAGATACAAATGAAGAATGGTATGTAGAAATGCAGTACCCTGACGGAGTGATGATGGGGAAGGAATGGGAGTCCCATTTGAGAAGCATACTAGTTAGTGACTATAATCACCACACCAACACTATAGAGAAATAAATGGCATTATAATTGGTACGCCCAACCAACAAGCGAACACCTGAAGGGTTACCTATCTACAATGATGACATGAAGGTCAAGCTGGTGAAGGTAGGGTTGCTACAACTTTATGAGTTGCCTTATTTTGGGAAGCCGGATTGCTTGTACTAGTGGTTGATGTCTCGGGTACACAAGGACTACTTCCACTTTGCTGGGTGCAAGATGCGCATAACTCCCCAGTTGATTACATAGTTTACATGCCTCATATGTGAGGGAGATAGCCTGGAAGATGACCTTGGCGATAAGGAGGCTATTCAGGAGACCGTCACGGAGTACACCTGTAAGAAAGTGTCATGGTATTATGACATCTCAGACATCAAGGACCTAGTTATGAAGATGGCCGTGCACTTGGTAATGAAGCTGAATGGCCAAGAAAGATGGACGTAATTCAACAAGCCATGGAGATTATAGAGGGGACTATTTATAACTTGTTCACGTACATTTCCGAGGAAATTGTAAAGTGTGTGAAGGAAGGGGACAAGATCCTCTTTGGCAATGTCTAGCTCACCATAGTGTTTACAGAAATTGGAGTGGCGGATGCACCCGTATAAGTTTGTGTTGGAGTATCCACCAAAGACCCTTCACCCATAAATAGGTTTGAAAAGTATGCATGTGATATAATGATGGCTCCCCACAAAGCACGACTTGAAAAATGGTATACATGCTTGAGAAATGCATTCAGGGGTAGAGTGGAGGATCCTCAAATAACTCCCAAAGCTATGTAAGGAGAAGCTAAGTTCATGGTGTACCAGCACTACTACTTGGGTAGGTTCAAAATTATTAATGAATCATAGAGCCCTTGGTGCAAGCTCCCTTTCACGTTCACTACCCAATACTTCAAAGTGGGAGTGAATAGATTTAAAGAATTGAAGAAGCTAAGGATGGAGCTAGGAAAGTTAGACCAGGAGCATAGGGATATGAGGAAGAAATTGAACTATCCTAGAGGTAAGTGCATATATGTGGAGAAGTACATGTCGCACGAGATCCATATGACTAGGCCAATAACACTTCCTATCACTGGAGGATCTGCGATGTGCGTATACATGTGCATAAGGCCAAAGTTCAAGAATGGCATGTACTTGGTGGATGAGATCTCAATACCTGAAGACCCCTTGGGAAAGAAGAATCCAGTGTCTAAGAAGAGGGGCAGAGGAGAGGAAGGAGCACCAAGTGTACCAACTGCTTAGACAGTGAGCATGCCTTCTACGAGTGCCAAGCCAAGCACCTATGTCTAGAGAAAGAAGTATCCAAAGAAGGGAGAAGATGCCGAAGTAGAGGCACCCGAACAACCCACCACCATGGAGGAGTCACAAGAAGAAGAAGAGAAGGTAGAATCTCTTGACCGTAAGACACCTCTCAGGGAAGAAGCATAAGGTAGATGAATAAGTTGACTCAGAGGCGACACAACTTAGAGATATATCTCGGAGAAGGAGAGGATGAGAGTGAAGAAGGTGGAAATGACGAGGAAGAGCTATAAAAATACAAGGAACCTTTGGAACCTCATGTATTTATTGTTTATGAATCGAGGAAGAAAGTAGGGATGAAAAGAAAGAGTTCGTATTCGCGATGAAAAGGCACACAAGGTGATGAAGGCACTAAAGATACAAAGGAAGATGAGAGGGATGTTTGAGGGGTATAGAGCCATATATTTTAAAAAGGAGAAGATAACTGAAGTGGCAGAGTGAGAAGAAAGGAATATGCTCGAGGCCCTTTTAGAATAGGATTTAGAACATAGCACGAGACATAGTGCTAAAGGAAGGAAGGAGGAGAGTGTTTAAAAAGAACATGACAACCTAGGAGGCCCGCTTTGATAGTTAGCTTCCCCAAAGGTGTACACTCAGGTAGAAGACCTATGGATGTAGAATAAATGTAGATAATGGGCTACAAGGATGATTTAAGGAATGTGCTACACACATGAGTCTAGAGCACGATACCCACCGAAATACTTATAGCCGTGGGATTGTTTGAGAAGGAGGGTGTGTACCCCAGGACCAAGAAGATGCTTTCTTGGGAATTTTTGTCCCATGTCAACAAGCCAAACATTGAAGTCTACCAAAAGATGCTTATCATGTTGCCAAAGTCTAAGGGAGATAACACCTTAGTGAATTCCCAAGACCTCTCGTGACGAGAAAGTCCTAATGCTCTAAATAAGGTCACGATGGAAATAGAGGCATGACTATTTACATGGAATGACAACATAAGGGATTTAGAGGGAAAGATAGCCAAGAAGGAGGAAGAGTTAGCTAAGGTGGCTAGAAGCTTAAAATAGGAGGAATTAATCAATGTGCACAGCTAAAGCGTAAGCTCAAGGAGGAGATGGAAAGGTGCAGGAGGTCTACAAGAAAGTAGACTTAATAAAAAGTGCCATCATTTTGAAACACCCAGATTTAACACCTATCCCCCAAAGGTACGCATCAATGCTGGAATGCTTAGAATAATTAATGCGCATCCTCACCATGGAGAGGTGACCCTTGGCATTGGAATCTATGGAGGAAGTGGCCATGTGCTTGAAGGAGGAGGACCGATTAAAAGTGATAGAACTTGTTGTTGAGTACAGTCAAGTACTCATGGAGATCAAGGTTTTTGCCCAGTGTAGAAGCCACATACGACACATGCGTGGATTGAGATAAGGTGGCAAGCTCTTTGGTTGCCATGCTTGAAGCAAAGCTAAAGGAGTTCCAGGAAAATAACAAGGGGAATAGGATAGAAAGGGACTAGGTTCTGGCCAAGGTAGAAAAGAAATCAGAGGTGATTGAGGCTTTAAGAATCTCAACTAAGGCTCAGCTAAAGGGACTGTACCCCCAAATTACAAGGAGAATGGACAAGCTCATGGACCTAGGCAAGGAAATGGAACAAATTGTGGACACCTTGGGTGCCCAGGGAGTTGGTCTAAGCTTTGATGAAGTAAGCACCTTGGTGGGTGACCTATGCCAGAAGGTGAAGGGTGAGGTCAAAGTATGGAACAAGATGGAGGTAGATCTATGACAAGACTTTCCCACCTTTTGAATTAATGCCCCCATTCTTCATTCTTTCCCCTATTATTTCATTCCTTATTCATTTTTGTAATATTTGTCTACATCTTGGTTCCATTGAACCAACTTGCACCTTGGTCAAGTAGAATGTTTTTGAGGGTGGAGAATAGGCATAGTGTGGGGTGATGTTGGGCCCCTAGAATATTGACTAAGTATGAAGGCGTGTGGGCATGTGGACCCTAGTTATAGAAGGGTGCGCAAGGAAAAAGCATGCATGAGGAAGAGTTAAGGAGGTGTATGGTCCATGTGGTGCACGAAGGGAGGTTCAAGAATTAGCTGATTTAACAAATAAAGGTAGAACACATGAAAAGCATGATAGGTTACACGTAAATAATATGTCACTGGCAAGAACCCAAGAAAGAGCATGCTAGTGAAGGAATATTCTAGAAGACTATCATGAGATGGAGTGGAGAGCTCGTGCCTGAGGAAACATGTTTGTTGAAGGACCACATTTGACACTTGGTGATAGATCTAAGGGCATAGCAAGGTGAGTTGGCAGTGCGGGTAGGTGATAAATACAAGTTCCTGTGGACCAGAAAAGAAGACGAAGATACAAGGAGAAAAGAGGATGAAAAGATAGACATAAGAGGAGAAGATAGGAGGGATACACAAAAATAAATATAACATTGGTGAAGCTTTACAGGGATTATTGCGAGTGGAAATTTGATGTAGAAGGAATGTACTAAGCTTAGCATTATAATTTCTTTTTCTTTTTGGCATAATTATACAAGCCTAGTGATGTGCATGACTATGGTCTGCTCTCTATGGCTCTTTGTAATGAAACAATGAATATAATGAGGTTACCTATTGCAATTAGATATGAATATCAGTGGGTTTTATGTATAATTCATTCATAGGAGTTCTCTTTCCTTTCATACTATGAATGAATGATTGTATCTTTCCTTCTGTTACAATATATGTTATGGAGTATATTAAAACACTCGGTCTGAAGAAACTACAAGGATTTGGAGGTTGTTCTGAGCCCTATGATTCTTGTATGTCTAAAATTATTTCCTGAATACTCTTATACTAATCATAGATGAATGCTTCCCACTAAAACTCACATAAAAGAGAGACTCGACACCCACGCGTGCCTCGGTGAGTGCTCAACTTTTGCTAGGTGATGACCAATGTGCATGGGATTCCTTCCTTTTAAAGTGGGAGTAAAATTGGATACATTAGGTTTTAGGGTTAAGGTTATAAGGTTTATGATTTAGGTGTCGTGGTTTAAGGTTTAGGGTTTAGGATTTAGGATTTAGGGCTAAGGGATTAGGGGTTAGGGTCTAGGGGTTAAGAGATTGGGGCATATGGTATAAGGTTTAAAGTTTACTGATTTAGGTTTTAGGGCTCATGGTTTAGGATGTAGGGTTTAGGGTTTAGGGAATAGAGTTTAAGGATAAGATCATAGGGTTTAGGGCTAAGGGTTTAGTGGATTTACAATTTATGGTTTATGGTATTATTTTGAGGGTTTAGGCTTAGCTTTTAGGTTTTATATTTTTGGTTTAGGGTTTAGGGTTTATGGCCCAAGGTTTAGGGTTTAGGTGTGGGATAAAGGTTTATAGCCTTTAAGGTTTAGTATTTTGGGTTTAGTGATAGAGGCTTTGGGTTTACGTTTTATTTCTAAGGGTTTAGGGTTTATGGGTAGGGATTTAGGGTTTAGGTCTCATGGTTTAGGGTTTAAGGTTTAGGATTTAGGGTTTAGGTTTTAGGGTTCAATATTTATTTTTTAGGGTTTAGGCATTAAGGTTTACACTTAGGGCTCATGGTTTATGGTTTAGTGTTTAGCTCTCTGGTTTTAGGGTTTAAGGTTTAGGAGTTTTAGGATTTAGGGTTTAGGGTTCAAGCTGATTAGTGTTTAGGCTTTAGGCCTTTAGGGCTTATGGTTAAGGAATTATCATCCGTGGTTTAGGGTTTAGGATAGGGGTTTATGGAAAGGGCCTAGGGTTTAGGCCTTTAGGCCTTGCGTAAGGTTTAGGCCTTTAGGGTTTAAGGCCTAGTGTTTACAGCCTTAAGGTTTAGGGTTATGGGTTTAGGTTTTATGGTTTAAGGCTTATGGATAAGGGTTAAGTAATTAGCATTCATGGATTAGGGTTTAGGGTTTAGGGTCATAGTTTAGGATTTAGGATTTATGGGGTTATGGTTTAGGGTTTAGGGTGTTTAGGGTTTAGAGTTTATTTTTTAGGATTTAGGGTTTAGGGTTTTAGGTTTTGTGCTTAGGGTATAGGGTATAGGGTTTAGGTCTCATGGCTAAGGGTTTAGGGTTTAGATTTTAGGGTTTAGGGCCAAGGGTTTAGCACTAGTGGTTTACTGATTTAACATTTAATACTCATTGTTTAGGGTTTAGGGTTTGTGGCTCGGGGTTTAGGTTTTAGGCATTATCTTTTAGGAATAGGAATAAGGGTATAATTTTTATGGTTTATAGTTTAGTGTTTAGATTTTAGGGTTTAGGGTTTAGGGATCAAGGTTTAGGGTTTAGGGTTTAGGTCTCATGGTTTAGGTTTATAATTTATGGGATTATAATTTAGGGTTTATGATTTAAGGTTTAGGGTTTAATGTTTAGTGTTTAGGGTTTAAGGTTTAAATTTTAGTGCCCATGGTTTAGGCCTTGTGTTTACGGTTTAGGCCAGGGGTTAGGGTTTAGGGTTAAATTTTTAAGGTTTAGGATTTAGGTCTTAGGGTTTAGGTTTTAGGGTTTAGGGTTTAGGTTTTAAGATTTAGGATTTAGGACTAAGGGTTTAGGGTTTATAATTTAGGCCTTTAGGGCCCATGGTTTAGTGTGTACGGTTTAATTTTTAGGCATTAGGGGTTAGGGATAAGCGTATAGGGTTTAGGTGGTTTATAATTTAGGGTTTAGGGTATATTTTTGAAAGTTTAGGCTTAGAATTTATGTTTTAGATTTTAGGGTTTAGGATTTAGGGATCAAGTTTTAGGATTTAGGGTTTAAGGATAAAGGTTTATGGATTAAGGTTTAGTGTGTTGGGTTTAGGGATATGGGTTTAGGGTTTAGGTTTTACGACTCGGGTTTAGGGTTTACCACTAGGGGTTTAGGGATTATGTCTCAAGATTTATGGTTTAGGGCTCATGGTTCATGGTTTAAGGTGTAGGGTTTAGGGTTTATTGTTTAGGGTTTAGGATTTATTTTTTAGGGTTTAGGCATTAAGGTTTATGGCTTAGGGCTCGGGTTTAGCGTTTAGTGTTTAGGGCTAAGGTTTTAGGGTTTAAGGTTTAGAGGTTTTAGGATTTAAGGTTTAGGGATCAAGGTTTAGTGTTTAGGATTTAGCATTTAGGATTTAGGGATAAGGGTTAAGGAATGTCATTTCGGGTTTAGGGTTTAGGTTTTACTGAAAGGGGTTTAGAGTTTAGGTTTTTGGGCTCAAGGTTTAGGGTTTAGGATTTAGCGTTAATGGCTCGGGATTTAGGCTTATGGTTTTAGGTTTTATGGTTTAGGGATTAAGGATAAGAATTTAAGATTTAGCGTTTAGGGATTATGGTTTAGGTTTTAAGGTTTAGGGCTTAGGCCTAGAGTGTATTGGTAGGGCTTAGGGATTAGGATTTAGGTGGTTTAGGGTTTAGGGTTTAGGGTTTAGGGTTAAGGCTCAGATTTTAGGGCTTATTATTTAGATTTTAGGGTTTAGGGATTAGGGTTTAGTGTTTAGGGTTTTGGGTTTGGGGCTTAGGGCTTAGGGCCCGAGTTTAGGGTTTAGGGTGTTTAGGGTTTATAGTTTATTGCCAGGCCTTAGGGTTTAGGGTTTAGGTTTTGGTTTTAGGTTATATGGCTTAGGGTTTAGGTCCCAGGATAAAGGTTTAGGGTTTAGAGCTTAGGATTTAGGGTTAAGGGTTTAGCACCAGCGGCCTTAGGGTTTAGAGTTTAGGGTTTAGGGCCAAGGGTTTAGCACCAGTGGTTTACTAGCCTAACATTTAATACCATTGTTTAGGGTTCAGGTTTGTGGCATTATCTTTTAGGGAATAGGAATAAGGGTATAATTTTTATGGTTTATGGTTTAGTGTTTAGATTTTAGGTTTATGGTTTAGGGATCAAGGTTTAGGGTTTAGGGTTTATAATTTATGGGATTATAATTTAGGGTTTAATGTTTAGTGTTTAGGGTTTAAGGTTTAAATTTTAGGGCTCATGGTTTAGGGTTTAGGGTTTAGGGTTAAAGTTGTAAGGTTTAGGATTTACGTCTTAGGGTTTAGGTTTTAGGGTTTAGGGTTTAGGTTTTAGGATTTAGGATTTAGGGCTAAGGGTTTAGGGTTTACGGTTTAGGTTTTAGGGTCCATGGTTTAGTGTGTATGGTTTAATTTTTAGGCATTAGGGGTTAGGGATAAGTGTATAGGGTTTAGGTGGTTTACAATTTAGGGTTTAGGTTATATTTTTGAAAGTTTAGGCTTAGAATTTATGTTTTAGATTTTAGGGTTTAGGATTTAGGATCATGTTTTAGGATATAGGGTTTAAGGATAAAGGTTTATGGTTTAAGGTTTAGTGTGTTGGGTTTAGGGATATGGGTTTAGGGTTTTAGGTTTACGACTCGTGGTTTAGGGTTTACTGGCTAGGGTTTAGGGATTATGTCTCAAGATTTATGGTTTAGGGCTCATGGTTCATGGTTTAAGGTGTAGGGTTTAGGGTTTATTGTTTAGGGTTTAGGATTTATTTTTTAGGGTTTAGGCATTAAGATTTATGGCTTAGGGCTCGGGGTTTAGGGTTTAGTGTTTAGGGCTAAGGTTTACGGTTTAAGGTTTAGAGGTTTTAGGATTTAAGGTTTAGGGTTCAAGGTTTAGCGTTTAGGATTTAGCATTTAGGATTTAGGGATAAGGGTTAAGGAATTATCATTTCAGGTTTAGGGTTTAGGTTTACGGAAAGGGGTTTAGAGTTTAGGTTTTAGGGCTCAAGGTTTAGGGTTTAGGAATTAGCGTAATGGCTCGGGATTTAGGCGATGGTTTTAGGTTTTATGGTTTAGGGATTAAGGATAAGATTTTAAGATTTAGCGTTTAGGATTATGGTTTAGGTCTTAGGGTTTAGGGCTTAGGGTTTAGAGTGTATTGGTAAGGGTTTAGGGATTAGGATTTAGATGGTTTAGGGTTTAGGGTTTAGGGTTTAAGGCTCATATTTTAGGGATTATTATTTAGAATTTAGGGTTTAGGGATTAAGGTTTCTGTTTAGGATTTTGGGTTTGGGGCTTGGGGCCTGGGGCTTAGGGCTTAGAGTTTAGGGTTTAGGGTGTTTAGGGTTTATAGTTTATTGTTTAGGCCTTAGGGTTTAGGGTTTTAGGTTTTGGACTTAGGTTATATGGTTTAGGCTTTAGGTCTCGGGCTAAGGGTTTAGGGTTTAGAGCTTAGGGTTTATGGCTAAGGGTTTAGCACTAGGGGTTTAGGGTTTAACATTTATCGCTCATGGTTCATGGTTTTGGTTTGTGGCTCAAGGTTTGCATTTTAGGGATTATCTTTTAGGGTTTAGGGATAAGGGTATAAGGTTTACGGTTTATAGTTTAGTGTTTAGATTTCAGGGGTTTAGGGTTTATGGCTTAACGGATTAGGGTTTAGGGCCTAGGGCTCATGGTTTAAGGTTTAGGGTTGAGAATTTAGGGTATATGATTTAGGGATTATAATTTAGGGTTTAGGATTTTAGGTTTAGGGATTTATTATTACTGTTTAGGGTTTAGGATTTAAGGTGCAGGGCTCATGGTTTAGGGTTTATGGTGTAGGGTTTAGGGATTAGGGATTAGGGTTTATGGTTTAGTGTTTACGGTTTAGTGTTTAGGGTTAAGGTTTTAATGTTTAGGATTTAGGTCCTAGGGTTTAGGGTTTAGGATTTAGTGTTTATAGTTTATGCCTTTATGGCTCATGGTTTAGTGTGGGGTTTTGGGTTTAGGCATTAGGTATTACTTGATTAGCGTATAGGGTTTATGGGGTTTATAATTTAGGGTTTAGGGTTTAGGGTTTAGGGCTCAAGGTTTAGGGTGTAGTGTTTAGATATAAAGGTTTATGGTTTAAGGTTTAGTGTATTGGGTTTAGGGATAGGGGTATAGGTTTTAGGTTTTATTGCGCCGGGGTTTTGGGTTCAGTAGCTAGGGTTTTTGTCTCAGTATTTATTGTTTAGGTTTAGGATCATGGTTTATTGTTTAAGGTTTAGGTTTTTGTATTTAGGATTTAGGATTTATTTTTAGGGTTTAGGCCTTAAGGTTTACTGGATTAGGATCAAGGTTTAGGTTTAGTGTTTAGGACTAAGGATTTAGGGTTTAAGGTTTAGTGGTTTTAGGATTTATGGTTTAGGTTCAAGGTTTAGTGTTTAGGATTTAGGGTTTAGGGGTAAGGGTTAAGAAAATATCATTTAGGGTTTAGGTTTTAGGTTTTATGGATAGAGGTATATGGAAAGGGGTTTAGGGTTTAGGTTTTAGGGCTCAAAGCTTAGGGTTTATGGTTTAAGGATTAGGGTTTAGGGTTTAGCATTTATGGATCAAGATTTAGGGTTATTTTTAGGTTTTATGGTTTATGGCTTAAGGCTAAGGGATTAGGATTTAGTGTTTAGGGATTTGGGTTTAGGGCTCAGAGTTTAGGGTTTATTATTTATATTTTAGGGTTTATGGTTCGGGTTGAGTGATTAGGGTTTTGGGTTAGTTTATTTTTTTAGTCCTTATGGTTTATGGTTTTAGGTTTTGGGCTTAGGGTATAGGGTTTAGGGTTTAGGTCTCTTGTGGCCAAGGGTTTAGTGTTAGGGTTTAGGATTTAACAATTATGGCTCATGGTTTAGGGTTTAGGGTTTATGGTTTTTGGGTCGTGGTTTAGGTCTTAGGGTTTAGGGTTTAGGTTTAAGGTTTTAGGTTTTAGGGATAAAGGTATTATGTTTAGGATTTAGGGCTTGGGGTTTAGGGTTTAGGGTTTAAGGTTTAGGGCTACGGGTTTAGGGGTTTAGGGTTTAGTTTTTAGTATTTAGGATTTAGGGTTTAGGGCTAAGGGTTTAGCATTTATGGTTTAAAGTGTTTATGGTTTATGGTTTATAGATTAGGTTATATGGTATAGGGTTTAGGGTTTAAGATTTAGGGTTTAGGGCTCAGGATTTATGGTTTATGGTTTATGTTTTAGGGTTTAACACAAAGGGTACAAGGTTTAGGGTTTAGGGTTTAGGAGGTTTCCTATTGAGGGTTTACAGTTAAAGATTTAGGTTTTAGGGTTTATGGTTTAAGGTTTAGTGTTTCAGTGTTCGGGGTTTAGTTTTTTAAAGTTTAGGGTTTAGGGTTTTGTTTTTAGGGCTCGGGGTTTAGGGTTTAGGGTTTAGGGCTAAGGGTTAAGTGGGCTAACAACTTATGTATTAGGGTTTAGGGTTTATGGTTTAAAGTTTAGGATTTAACATTTGAGACTCATGGTTTACTACTCGTGGTTTAGGATTCAGAGCTCAAGATTTATGGTTTAGGTGTTAGGGCTAAGGGTTTAGGGTTTAAAGTTTTGGGGTATGTAATTGAGGGTTTAGGGTTCAATGTTTAGTGTTTAGTGTTTAGCATTTAGGGATCATGGTTTACGGTTTATGGTTTAGGGTTTAGGGTTTAGAGTTTAATATTTAGGATAGGGTTTTAGGTTTTAGGGTTTAGGGTTTAAGGATCATGGTTTAGGGTTTAGGGTTTAAGGTTTATGGTTTATTGTATAGGGTTTAGGGTTTAGTGATAGGGATTTAGGGTTTAGGTTTTTGGGATTTACATTTAAGGGTTTATGGTTTAGATGTCGGGGATCAAGGTTTATTTATTAGGGTTTAGGGAATTTAGTTTAGGACTAAGGGTTTAGGGTTTAGTATTTATGGATAAAGGTTTAGGTTTTAGGGATGGGCTTAGGGCTTAGGTTTTAGGGTTTAGGTTTTAGGCCTTTTACGTCTTAGGGTTTATGGTTTAGGGTTTATAGTTAATATTTTAGGCCAGTTTAGGGATCAAGGTATAGGGTTTAGGATTTCTTGTTAATGGTTTAGGGTTTAGGGTTTAGGGTTAGGGCTTAGGTTTGGGATTACGTTTATAGGGTTTAACATTTATAGTTTATGGTGTAGGGTTTACGATTCACGGTTTATTGTTTAAGGTTTAGGGATAAGGGTTTAGCATTTAGTTTTATAGGGTTTATCATTTAGGGTTAAGGGTTTATGATTTAGGATTTAGATATTAGGCTTATTTAGTATTTAATGCCTTAGGTTTTAGGGCTTAGGATTTAGGTTTTATGGTTTAGGCTCATGGTTTATGGTTTAGGTTAATGGTTTAGGGGTTAGGGGATTTATAGTTTAGGGCTATTGCTTTAGGATTCAATGTTTAGGGATCGGGGCTCAAAGTTTAGGGTATAGGTTAGTGTTAAGGGTTTAGGGCTCATAGTTTAGGGTTTATGATTTAAGGCATCGAGGTTTAGGGTTTAGTGTTTATATTTTAGGTTTTGGGTCTATTATTTAGGGTTTAGGGTTTAGGTTTTAGGGTTTAGGGATCATGGTTTAGGGTTTAGGGTTTCGAATCGGGGTATATGGTTTAGGGTTTAGGGTTTAGAGTTTAGGGCTCAGTGGTTTAGTGTTTAAGGATTAGGGTTTATGATTTATTGTTTAGGGTTAAGGGTTTAGAATTTAGGGTTTATGGGGTTTAAGTTTTACCATTTAAGGTTTAGGGATAGGGGTTTAAGGATTAGAATTTATGGATCGGGGTTTACGGTTTAGGGTATATGGCTAAGGTTTTAAGGTTTAGGGTTTAGGGGGTTTACAGTTTATGATTTATAGTTTAGGATTTATAATTTAGGGTTTAGTGTTTAGATTTTAGGATTTAGGTTTAAGGTTCTAGGTCTTAGGGTTTAAGGTTAAGGATTTACTGATTTAGGATTTAGGATTTAGGATATAATTCTAAGGGTTTATGGTTTAGGGTTTGGGGGTTTATGGTTTAACATTTAGGATCAATTTTTCTGATTGGCAGATGTGTAGGTTTAGGGTTTTGGGGTTTTACGTTTAGGGTTTAGGGTTTAGGTTTTAGGGTTTATGGCTAAGTGTTTAGAATGTAGGGTTTAGGTTTAGGGCCAGGGTTTATGGTTTTGGGCCCATGGTTTAGGGTTCATTATTTAGGGTTTATTATTTATGGTTTACTTGTTTTATGGTTTAATGTTTATCCTTTAGGGTCAAGGGTTTAGGGCTCAAGTTTAATTGTTTAGGGATCAAGGTTTAGGTTTA
>CM031234.1:8684635-8769167 GCA_018340775.1 Taxus wallichiana var. yunnanensis
AAACCCCTTAAACCCTAAACCCCTAGCCAAATAAATAAAACCCAAAAACATAAACCCTAAGTCCTAAACCACAAACCGTAAATCCAAAACCATAAACCCAAAGCCTTAAACCCTAACTTGTCAAACATCTTAAACCCTAAACCCCAAATGCTATGCCCTAAATCCTAAACCCTAAACTCTAAACCTTAAATTGTAAACCATAAACCATAAACAATAAACCCTAAACTATAAAAATAAACCATAAACCCTAAATCCTAAAACCTAAACTACAAACCATAATATATAAACCCTAAACCCTAAACCCTAAAACCTAAAACCTAATCCCTAAACCATAAACACTAAATCATTACCCATAAACCATAAACCCTAAAACCTAAACCTTCGAGCCCTAAACCTAAACCCTTAGCCCAAAATGCTAAATCCTAAACCCCTAAGCACTAAACCCTTATCCATAAGCCATATAACCTAAAACCTAAACCCTAAACAAACTAAAACCTAAACCCTAAACTCTTATCCCTAAACCCAAATCCCTAAACCCTAAAACCTAAACCTTAAGCCATAAACCCTAAACCCTAAACCTTAAGCCCTAAAACCTAAACCCTAAACCCTAAACACTAAGCCCTAAGACCTATGCCTTATAGCATTAACCCTAAGCCCTAAGCCCTAAACCCTAAAACCATAACCCTAAATTATAAACCTCATAAACATTAAACCCTAATCCCTAATCCCTAAGCCCTAAATCCTAAGCCCTCAACCATAAAAATTAAATACTAAACCCTCAACCCTAATACTTATTCCTTAAACCCAAAACCCTAAAACCTAAACCCAAAAACCCTAAACCCTAAACCCTAAAATCTAAACCTTAAACCCTCAATCCCAAATCCTGGGATACAAACCCTAAACCAAAAACCCTACCTATAAACCCCCACCGCTAAATCCTTAACCCTATATCCTAAATAGAAAATCCTATAGCCTAAACCATAAACCCCTTAAACCCTAAACCCCCTGGCCAAATAACTAAAACCCAAAACATAAACCCTAAGTCCTAAACCCCAAACCCTAAATCCAAAACCATAAACCCAAAGCCTTAAACCCTAACTTGTAAACATCTCAAACCCTTAACTCCAAATGCTATGCCCTAAACCCTAAACCCTAAACCCTAAACCTTAAATTGTAAACCATAAACCATAAACAATAAACCCTAAACTATAAAAATAAACCATAAACCCTAAATCCTAAAACCTAAACTACAAACCATAATAAATAAACCCTAAACCATGATCACTAAACCCTAAACCCTAAAACCTAATACACTAATCCCTAAACCATAAACACTAAATCATTAGCCATAAACCCTAAACCCTAAACCCTAAACGTTGAGCACGAAACCCTAAACCCCGAGCCCAAAATGCTAAGTCCTAAACCCCAAAGCACTAAACCCTTATCCTTAAGCCATATAACCTAAAACCTAAACCCTAAACAAACTAAACCCTAAACCAAAAACTCTTATCCCTAAACCCAAATCCCTAAACCTTAAAACCTAAACCTTAAGCCATAAACCCTAAACCCTAAACACTAAACCCTAAGACCTATGCCTTATAGCATTAACCCTAAGCCCCTAAGCCCTAAACCCTAAAACCATAACCCTAAATTATAAACCTAAGCCCATAAACATTAAACCCTAATCCCTAAGCCCTAAGCCCTAAATCGTAAGCCCTAAACCATAAAAAATTAAATACTAAACCCTCGACCTAATACTTATTCCTTAAACCCAAAACCCTAAAACCTAAACCCAAAAACCTAAACCCTAAACCCGAAAAGCTAAACCTTAAACCCTAAACCCCAAATCCTCGGATATACACCCTAAACCAAAAACCCCTACCTATAAACCCCTACCCCTAAATCCTAAACCCTATATCCTAAAACGAAAATCCTATAGCCTAAACCATAAACCCCTTAAACCCTAAACCCTGGCCAAATAACTAAAACCTACAAAACATAAACCCTAAGTCCTAAACCCCTAACCCTAAATCCAAAACCATAAACCCAAAGCCTTAAACCCTAACTTGTAAAAATCTCAAACCCTAAACCCCAAATGCTACGCCCTAAATCCTAAACCCTAAACCCTAAACCTTAAATTGTAAACCATAAACCATAAACAATAACCCCTAAACTATAAAAATAAACCATAAACCCTAAATCCTAAAACCTAAACTATAAACCATAATATATAAACCTAAACCATGATCCCTAAACTCTAAACCCTAAAACCTAAAACCTAATCCCTAAACCCTAAACCTTGAGCCCTAAACCCTAAACCCGAGACCAAAATGTTAAATCCTAAACCCCCAAAAAGCACTAAACCCTTATCCCTAAGCCATATAACCTAAAACAAAAACCCTAAACAAACTAAACCCTAAACCCTAAACCCTAAACCCTAAACCTTAAGCCCTAAAACCTAAACCCTAAACCCTAAACACTAAGCTCCTAAGACCTATGCCTTATAGCATTAACCCTAAGCCCTAAGCCCTAAACCCTAAAACCATAACCCTAAATTATAAACCTCATAAACATTAAACCCTAATCCCTAATCCCTAAGCCCTAAATCCTAAGCCCTAAACCATAAAAATTAAATACTAAACCCTCAACCCTAATACTTATTCCTTAAACCCAAAACAATAAAAACTAAACCCAAAAACCCTAAACCCTAAACCCTAAAATATAAACCTTAAACCCTAAATCCCAAATCCGGGATATACTGACCTAAACCAAAAACCCCTACCTATAAACCCCCTATCGATAAATCCTAAACCCTATATCCTAAACTGAAAATCCTATAGCCTAAACCATAAACCCCTTAAACCCTAAACCACTAGCCAAATAACTAAAACCCAAAAACATAAACCCTAAGTCCTAAACCCCAAACCCTAAATCTAAAACCATAAACCGAAAGCCTTAAACCCTAACTTGTAAACATCTCAAACCCTAAACCCCAAATGCTACGCCTAAATCCTTAACCCTAAACCCTAAACCTCAAATGCTACGCCTAAATCCTAAACCCTAAACCCTAAACCTTAAATTGTAAACCATAAACCATAAACAATAAACCCTAAAATATAAAAATAAACCATAAACCCTAAATCCTAAAATTTAAACTACAAACCATAATATATAAACCCTAAACCATGATCCCTAAACCCTAAACCCTAAAACCTAAAACCTAAAACCTAATCCCTAAACCATAAACACTAAATCATTAGCCATAAACCCTAAACCCTAAACCCTGAGCCCTAAACCCTAAACCCCGAGCCCAAAATGCTAAATCCTAAACCCCTAAGACTAAACCCTTATCCCTAAGCCATATAACCTAAAACCTAAACCCTAAACAAACTAAACCCTAAACCCAAAACTCTTATCCCTAAACCCAAATCCCTAAACCCTAAAACCTAAACCTTAAGCCATAAACCCTAAACCCTAAACCTTAAGCCCTAAAACCTAAACCCTAAACCCTAAACACTAAGCCCTAAGACCTATGCCTTATAGCATTAACCCTAAGCCCTAAGCCCTAAACCCTAAAACCATAACCCTAAATTATAAACCTCATAAACATTAAACCCAAATCCTAATCCCTAAGCCCTAAATCCTAAGCCCTAAACCATAAAAATTAAATACTAAACCCTCAACCCTAATACTTATTCCTTAAACCTAAAACCCTAAAACCTAAACCCAAAAACCCTAAACCCTAAACCCTAAAATCTAAACCTTAAACCCTAAACCCCAAATCCTGGGATATACACCCTAAACCAAAACCCTACCTATAAACCCCTATGCCTAAATCCTAAACCCTATATCCTAAACCAAAATCCTATAGCCTAAACCATAAACCCTTAAACCCTAAACCCCTAGCCAAATAACTAAAACCCAAAACATAAACCCTAAGTCCTAAACCCCAAACCCTAAATCCAAAACCATAAACCCAAAGCCTTAAACCCTAACTTGTAAACATCTCAAACCCTAAACCCCAAATGCTATACTCTAAATCCTAAACCCTAAACCCTAAACCTTAAATTGTAAACCATAAACCATAAACAATAAACCCTAAACTATAAAAAATAAACCATAAACCCTAAATCCTAAAACCTAAACTACAAACCATAATATATCAACCCTAAACCATGATCCCTAAGCCCTAAACCCTAAAACCTAAAACCTAATCCCTAAACCATAAACACTAAATCATTAGCCATAAACCTTAAACCTTGAGCCCTAAACCCTAAACCCCGAGCCCAAAATGCTAAATCCTAAACCCCAAGACTAAACCCTTATCCCTAAGCCATATAACCTAAAACCTAAACCCTAAACAAACTAAACCCTAAACCCAAAACTCTTATCCCTAAACCCAAATCCCTAAACCCTAAAACCTAAACCTTAAGCCATAAACCCTAAACCATAAACCTTAAGCCCTAAAACCTAAACCCTAAACCCTAAACACTAAGCCCTAAGACCTATGCCTTATAAAGCATTAACCCTAAGCCCTAAGCCCTAAACCCTAAAACCATAACCCTAAATTATAAACCTCATAAACATTAAACCCTAATCCCTAATCCCTAAGCCCTAAATTCTAAGCCCTAAACCATAAAAATTAAATACTAAACCCTCAACCCTAATACTTATTCCTTAAACCCAAAACCCTAAAACCTAAACCCAAAAACCCTAAACCCTAAACCGTTTATCCTAAACCCTAAATCCTAAAACCAAATCTCTAATACCTAAACCCTAAACCTTTACCCATAAACCCTAAAATCTAATCCCTAAACCTTAAACCATAAATAATTAGCTCTAAACCATATACCGTGAACACTAAACCCTAAACCCTAAGCCCTAAACCCTAAACCCTAAAATATAAACCTTAAACCCTAAACCCTAAACCCTAAACCCTAAACTCTAAACCCTAAATCCAAAATCTTGAGCAATAAACCCTAAACCAAAAACCCCTATCTCTAAACCCCTACCCCGAAATCCTAAACCCTATATCCTAAACCAAAAATCCTATAGCCTAAATCCTAAACCCCTAATAATAAAACTAAAACCCAAAACCATAAACCCTGAGTCCTAAACCCTAAACCCTCAACTCTAAATCTAAAAGCATAAACCCAAAGCCCTAAACCCTAACCTATAAATAACTTAAGCCCTAAACCGTAAGACCTAAACACAAAAACCCAAATGCTAAGCCCTAAAATTTAAATCCTAAACCCTAAACACTAAACCCTAAATCCTAAACCATAAATAATAAACCCAAAACCATAAACCTTAAACCATAAACCATAAACCCTAAATCCTAAAAACTAAATTGTAAACCCTAATCCCTAAACCCTAAACCATGAGCCCTAAAACCTAAACCCTAAAACCTAAATTCTAATCCCTAAACCCTAAACACTAAACCCTTGGCCATATACCATAAACCTTAAACCCTAAACCCTTAACCTAAAACCTAAACCATAAATTGTAAATCTTGAGCCCTAAACCCTAAAACCTAATTCAAAAAGCCTAAATTTTAACCCCTAAACCCTAAACCCATAACCCATAACCCTAAACCATAAACACTAAACCCAAATCCCTAATCTCTAAACCCCTACCCCTTAATCCTAAACCCTAAATCCTAAATTGAAACTCCTATATCCTAAACCCTTAAACCTCTAAACCCTAAACACCTAGCTAAAAACTAAAACCTAAAACCTAAAACCCTTATTCCTAAACCCTAAACCTTCAATCCAAAACTATAAACCCAAAGCTCCAAACACTAACTGTAAACCAATCAAACCCTAAACCCTAAGCCCTAATCCCTAAATCTTAAACCCCAAATGCTAAGCACTAAATCATAAACCGTAAACCTTAAACCGTAAACCATAAACTATAAACAATAGACCCTAAACCCTAAATCCTAAATCCTAAACTGTAAAAATAAACCATAAACCCTAAATCCTAAAACCTTAACTACAAACCCTAATCCATAAACCCTAAATCATGATCCCTAAACCCAAAATCATAAAACCTAAAATCTAATCCATAAACCCTAAACACTAAACCCTTAGCCATAAACCCTAAACCCTAAGCCATAAACCAAAAACACTAATCCATAAACCATAAACCATAAACCTTAAACCCTAAACCCTAAATCTTGAGCCCTATAACCTAAAATATAACTCCAAAACCCTAAATTGTAAATCCCTAAACCCTAAACCTTAAACCCGAAACCCATATCCCTAAAATCTAATCCCTAATCCTTAATCAATAATCCCTAAACCCTTATCCCTAAACCATATTCACAAAACCCTAAACTCTAATTCCTAAACCGTGAGCCCTAAACCCTAAACACTAAACCCTAAACCTTAATCCCTAAACCCACAACCTTAAACACTTAGCCCTAAATACTAAACCCTAAACCCTAAACCCTAAACCCTAAGTCTTAAACTCTAAACCCTAAAACTTGAACCCTAAAACAAAAACCCTCAATCCTAAACCCTATGCCCTAAATCCTAAACCGTAAACCTTGATAATGTTAAACCATAAACTCTAAAGCCTTAGAACTAAACCCTAAACCCTAAATCTTGAGGCCTAAACCCTACCCACTAAACCCTATACCCTAAAAAGTAAACTCTAAACCCTAAACCCTAAACTATAAAACCTGAACCATAAACCCTAAAATAAAAACCCTAAACCTTAAACATTAAATAATAAACCATAAACCCAGAGCCCTAATCCTTAAACACTAAACCTTAAACCCTAAACCCCTGTAAAGTTTAAAACTTTATCCCTAAACCCTAAACCCTAAACATTGAGCCCATAACCATAAACCCTAAACCATATACTCTAAGCCCTAAATCATAAAATCTAATCAATAAACCCTAAACCCTAAACCATAAAACTTGAACCCTAAACCTTAAACTCTAAATCCTAAACCCTAAACCCTAAAACGTAAACCCTTAGACCTAAATAATTAACCTTAAACCATAAACCCTAGACACCGAGCCCTAAACCCTAAAGCCTAATCCATAATCCCTAAACCCTAAACCCTAAAACCTAAAAAAAAAAATTAATCACTAAACACCGAGCCCTAAAACCTAATCCCTAAACCTAAGCCCTAAACTATAAACCCAAACCCTAAAACCTAAATCCTAAAATTTGAGCCCTAAACCCTAAAGGCTTATCCCTAAACCTCTATCCCTAAACCCTAAACTCTAAACTCTAAACCCTAACCCCTAAACCTTAAACCGTAAACCATAAATCTTGAGCCCTAAACCCTAAACACTAAATCTTAAGCCCTAAACCCTAAACCTAAAACGTAAAAAAATAAATAAAAACCCCCTAAACCTTAAACCACTGGTGCCAAACCCTAAACCCTAAACTCAAAACAATTACCACTAAACCCTAAACCCTAAACCCTAAACCCTAAACCATTAACCATAAAACCTAAACTTTAAACCCTAAATGCTAAACCACTGAAATCCTAGCCCTAAAAATAAATCGTAAACCATTAGCCCTAAAATTTAAACCAAGAACCTTAAAGCACAAACCCTAAACCCTTAGACCTTAACCCTAAACACTAAACTTTAGACCCTAAACCCTAAACCTAAACCCTAAACCTTAAACCCTAAAACCTAACCACCGAGTCGTAAACCCTAAAACGTAAACCATAAACACTAAACCCTAATCCCTAAAACATAAAAACCTTAAACCCTAAACCCTTAGTCCTAAACCCTAAACCCATTATCCCTAAACCTTAAACCCTAAAACCTAAACCTTAAGCACTAAACCCTAAATGTTAAACACCTATCCCTAAACCCTAAACCCCAAACCCTAAACCCCTAAACCCTCATCTCTAAGTCCTAAACCCTACACCCTAAACCATAAACCCTAAGCTATAAAGTGTAAACCTCAATACCATTAAGTCTAAACCCTTAGCCCTAAACCCTAAACCTAAACCCTAAAACCCAAACATTGAGCCCTAAACCTTAAAACCTAAATCCAATTCTCTAAACACTAAACCATAAAATTTAAACCTTAAACCTTAAACTCTAAACATAAAATCATCAACCCCATAAACCCTAAACCCTAAACCCAAAACCTCAAACCCTAATCAGTAAAACCTAAACCCTAAACTCTAAGCCCCCGATCTCTAAATACTAAATCATGAACCCCCTAGCCCTAAACCCTTAGACCTAAACCATAAACCTTGAGCCCAAAAAATTAAACCTTAAACATAATACCTTGATCCCTAAATCCTAAACCCTAAACTTTGAGCCCTGTACCTATACCCTATGATGGATGTCATTATTCCCTTCATTTAATCTACTCTTTGTTGATGTCATATTCAAACAAGGTTGGTGTCCGAAGCTATATGCAACAAGAAATATTAGTGATCTAGTAATTGACTGTAGGTATTTGTTTCTTTTTATATTTTCTAGGGGATTTTCTCAATATCTTGAGGATTCCTTGGCTAAAACCTTATTGAAATCAAACTATGAAAACTTGTTGGAAGTAAAAACTCTCTACAAAAATAGATTACTGGAAATAAACACACATTTGCAGAATATAATAGATTGTTGTAAGTAAACACACATTACAGAAATGAACACACTTACTTTGGAAATAAACACATAATTTGAGAATGCTGAAAGTTGATTATAAAGAATGAAGAATCTAATCTAGAACACATACAGAACAAGTATACAACAAATTTTAACTTGAGTAATCAAAAGCATTTATAGAAATATTAAATATGTACTATTTTCTATGGAAATATAAATAACAATAAAACAAATATCCTGGTTCTTGGAGCAGTGGGCCCTTGCTCCACATTGAAACAGATTTGAAAAATTAATATACTCTCAAAAAGGAATGGCTATTTTATTGATAAAATGTTCTCGCATTACAAAAACATATTGTTTCTTTTTATCTCTATCTTTGTATATGTATGTATATATATATATATCTATCTATAGGTCTCGTATATATATGATTCTTCCACAAGTGTATTTACAACCATAGTTGTCCAATATATTCGTATAGATAACTGGATCGTACCCAATATACATGTTAATTTGGATCATGGTTGGACATACTATTGTATGATAGTTATCCCTGGATCTATGAGTGTGAAGAATCGAAATCTTCTAATCTTCTCCTAATTGAAAGATTAAACCCTAAATACAAAACCATAAACATAAATCCCTAAACCCTAAACTATAAACCAATCAAACCATAAACCCTAAACCCTAAAACCTAAACCATAAACAATAAACCCTAAACCCTAAACTATAAAATGTAAACCATAAACCCTAAATCCTAAAACCTAAATCAGAACCCTAATATATAAACCCTAAACAATGATCCATAAACCCTAAAACCTAAAACCTAAAACCTAATCCCTAAACCCTAAACACTAAACCATGAGCCCTAAACCCTAAACCTTGATCCCTAAATTCCAAATCCTAAACACCTAGCACTAAAACCATATCCCTAAACCATATAACCTAAGCCATAAACCCTAAAATAACTAAAGCCTAAACTCTTATCCCTAAACTCAAATCCCTAAACACTAAAACCTAAACCTTAAACACTAAACACTAAGCCCTAAGACCTATGCCTTAAACCATTAATCCTAAGCCCTATTCCTAAACCCTAAAACCTTAACATTAAATTATAAACCCCTAAACATTAAACCCTAATCCCTAAACCCTAAACCCTAAAACGTAACTCTAAATCCTAAACAATAAATAGTAAACCATCAACCCTAATAATTAATCCCTAAACATAAAACCTTAAACCATAAACTCCCAAAACCCTAACTACTAAACCCTTAAACCTAAACCCTAAACCCCTTAAACCCTAAACCTTTAGCCAAAAACTAAAACCCAAAACCATAAACCCCGAGTCCTAAACCCTAAACCTTAAACCCTAAATAAAAATCCATAAACCCAAATCAATAAAACCTAACCTATAAACCACTTAAACCCTAAACCCTAAGCCCTAAACCCTAAAACCTAAATGCCAAGCCTTAAACCCTAAACCCTAAACCATAAACCATAAATAATAAACCTTAAACCATAAACCCTAAATCCTAAAACCTAAACCACAAACCCTAATCCCTAAACCCTAAACCATGAGCCCTAAACCCTAAACCCTAAAACATAAAACCCAATCCCTAAACCCTAAAGACTAAACCCTTGGTTGTAAACCTTAAACCTTAAACCCTAAACCTTGAGCCATATACCATATACCATAAACCCTAAACCCTAAACCCTAAACTATAAATCTTAAGCCATAAACCCTAAAACCTAATTCAAAAACCCTAAATTGTAAACTCCTAAACGCTAAACCCTAAACCCATAACCTTAAACCCTAAACCCTAAACCCAAATCCATAATCTCTAAACCCCTACATATTAATCCTAAACCCCAAATCCTAAACCGAAACTCCTATATCCTAAACCCTTAACCCTCTAAACCCTAAACCCCTAGCCAAAAACTAAAACCCAAAACCCAAAACCCTTAGTCCTAAACCCTAAACCCTAAACCTTAAACCGTAAACCATAATCCATAAATAATAAACCCTAAAATGTAATACATAAACCATAATCCATAAACCCTAAACCATGATCCCTAAACCATAAATCCTAAAACCTAAAACCTAATCATTATACCCTAAACACTAAACCCTTAGCCATAAACCCTAAACTCTAAACCCTAAAACCTAAGCCATAAACCAAACACACTAATCCATAAACCATAAACCTTAAAACCTAAACCCTAAACCCTAAAACCTAAACCCTAAACCCTAAACCCTAAATCTTGAGCCCTAAACCCTAAAACCTAATTCCATAACCCTAAACCCTAAACCCATATCCCTAAATGCTAATCCTAATCCCTAATCCCTAATCCCTAATACCTAAACCCTATGCCCTAAACCATAAATCCTTATCCCTAAACCATAGTCACAAACCTTAAACCCCGATTCCAAAACCATGATCCCTTAACCCTTAGCTCTAAACTCTAAAGCTGTAATCCCTAAACCCAAAACCCTAAACTCTTAGCCCTTAATATTAAACCATAAACCCAAAACTCTAAACCCCAAGTCTTAAACTCTAAACCCTAAAACAAAAACCTTAAACCCCAAACCCTATGCCCTAAACCCTTAACCCTAAACATTAGAAATATTAAACCATAAACTCTAAGGCCTTAGAACTAAACCCTAAACCCTAAACCCCGAGCCCTAAAACCTACCCGCTATACCGTATACCCTAAACACTATATTCTAATCCCTAATCCATAAACTATAAAACACGAACCATAAACCCTAAACCTAGAGACCTAATCCTTGAACACTAAACCTTAAACCCTAAACCATAAAGTTTAATATTTTATCCCTTAACCATAAACCCTAAACATTGAGCCCTTAACCATAAACCCTAAACCATATAAACCTAAGCCCTAAAACCTAAACTCTAAACAATAAACCCTAAACCCTAAACCATAAAACATGATCCCTAAACCTTACGTTCTAAAGCTTAAACCCTAAACCCTAAACTATAAACCCTTAGAACTAAACCATGAACCTTAAACCCTAAACCCTAGACACTGAGCCCTAAACCCTAAAACCTAATCCCTAATCCATAAACCCTAAACCATAAACACTTAACCTGAAACCCTAAACCCCAAACCCTAAAACCAAAACCTTAAGCCCTAAACCTTGAGTCCTAAACCCTACATTCTAAAACCTAATCCCTAAATCCTAAGCCCTAAACTCTAAACCCTAAAACCTAAACCCTAACCCTAAAATTTGATCCCTAAACCCTAAACCCTTATCCATAAAACCCTATTGCTAAACCCTAATCCCTAAACTCTAAACCCTAAACCATAAACCATATAACCATACCGAAAATTTTTGTCTTGATCCCTCGATAGGGATCCCTCGCGTTCGAAACGATTTAAAATTCCTTCTCAGGAAATCTAGCTTTCGAACTTAGTCTTTTTGAGCCTTTTTGGCTAGGCGCATGGATTTTCACTGTAACACCACATTTTGGTGCGCCCCTTCAAAAAGCCTTTGGCGCATGGTTTCCCATGTCAACACGTCTTTTGGTGCGCCAAAGCATGTTAAGCCTTATTTGCGTGCGCCGAGGCGCATGCGCCTCGATGTTGACATATCATTTGTCGCGCCTCTTTTCCATGCGCTAAAGGGCGCATGTGCTTTCCTTGTTACACCGCGTTTTGGTGCGCCCAAGGGCGCATAATAATTCATGTCGACAACACGTTTGATGCGCCAAGGTCGCACCCATTCTCCTGTTGTCAGTTACTTTCATGCGCCAAAGGGCGCATGCTTTCCTCTGTCGGCAGTCGTTTTCGCGCGCCTTTTCAAAAGTGGGTGGCGCATTTATGACAAAGTTTTGTTATATATAACAGTGCGCGCCATGTCATTTTCATTGTTCTTTTTTCAAAGCACGTGATTGCTCGGGTGTGTCACCGCTCTGCAGCCGTTGTCATTTGCTCTCTGGGCCCGCTTTCCAACCGTCTTTATACATTCAAAGGTAAGAGGTTCATCCTCTTTTTCATTTTCGTGCTTTGGTGTTTTCGGTCTGGTTTTCGTTTGATGGCCCGTTTTTTTAAATGTCGTTTTGCATTGGACTGTTTCTTCCCCTATCCCGCTTAAACCAACTTCTTCCTTCTGTCCCTCATTTCCAGTTTATAAGGGAAGTTGGTTTGATTAGGCTTGGTGTTAGAATGAATGATGCTTAAATGTTTAGAGAGTTTTTGGTTTTCCCCATGGCGCGTTGCCGCGTCATGTTGCACCTTAGACAGTCGCGCCCCTCGGCGCGTCTACCCAGCATGCTGCAGTTGTGAATCATGCGCCCCTAAGCGCACCCTTTCGGCCTGTAACGCACTCAGAACCCGCGCCTTCTTATATCCCTTTGGCGCATCTTTTACCCCTGTTGCATCCCTCTTCTATGCGCTAAAGGGCGCGCCCAGCTTCCATGCAAAGCGAGAGATATCTGCGCAAGCGTAAAGCCTCCAAGGCGCGGGCGCACCTTCCGTTGCAAGTACATGATGTTGTGTCGCTCCCCCATGCGCCGCGCCATATACCTTTGGCGCGCCTTTTTTCCATGTCGCACAATCTGCCCATGCGCCAAAGGGCGCACCAAACCTCAATGTAACATGCATTTCCTGTGCGCCATTCTATAAAATGCAGTCTGCTTCATCCATGCGCCATGCGCCTTTGGCGCCAATTTCAGCCTGTTATATACATTTTCCATGCGCCCTGCACCCCGAGCCTTAAAAATTCTAACTCTTTCTTCTGCTAGCGTTCCCATTGAAAATCAAATGACTAATTCAAGCTTCTTGGATTGGGTTTCACTCCTCCTACGTGCAGATCATCAGATAAGCCTTGAAGAACACATGTCTACCTCAAGCAAGAGACCCGCCAAACCAAGAGGAAAAGCTAAGCTAACAGAGGAAGAAATGAAGTATAAGTACCAAAGGGTTAGAATGCCCGAATCTCAGGCGGAATGCAATATGGATGTCAGAGATTCTGAACTAGGCCACATTGACATGGACGAATTCTGGGTGAGAACTCAGAAAGTATCAAGAAGCCCCTGGATGGATAAATTGATGGGTAGTGCTCTACATTTCGCCGGTGGGATTCCAGTCAGCGCTATTGATAATGAGTTCATAATGGTGGTTGCCCAATCTTACAACAAGGACACCAGGTGTGTCGAAAATAGTAAGGGGGAGGTGGTCATTGACCTCACCGCTCGCCATTTTGAAAAGATTCTTGGCATCCCTCATCACCGAAGCTTCGTGGCCGTTACCCAAGAAGAATGTATCAAGACCTGGGAGGGCAATGAGGACCTATGCATGCAGTTAATGAATGAAGTCTACCTCAAAAATAAGAAGGTAGTGACCCGGTGGCCCCAGACTATCCACCGAAGCGACTTCTCCGAAGAACTCAGTGACACCATCACTTTCCTGAGCAGAGTCTTCTAAGCTTTCGACGCCCACTACTTCCATAAATGGATGTCATGCGGTACTGGAAACGATGAACAAAAATTTGCCCGATCAGCGCTTCTGCTGGGGGGAAATAATAAGCAGCGCCATTTCTGAGCAGCTACAACAGTTTGCCACAACAGGAGTGTTTCATATGAACTCCTACGTAGTGTATGCTGCAGCGTCTGAAAGGGACTATCCAGGGCTGCACCGAAGTGGAACTTGGCCTCAGGCCAAGATATATGAATACTACCCAGAGCTGAAGCTGGAGAATAGCATCCAACACTTTTCAAAAATCAATGATGCTTTCTTCTACCATATTATATGCATGCTGCGACCAAAGTTGACTCATGGCCGCACAATTAAGAATACTGTTTCTGCTGTGGAAAAGTGGGGGGCCTTGTTCACCCAATTTCCCACATTCACCTATCTGAGGGCGGTTAACTTCTTGGGCGAGCCCACTAGGTTGCCAAGGTATGCTGGACCAAAGCTGGTTCTATTGGAATTGTCAAGGCAGCTGGTCACATATCATGAGAAGTGCCAGAAGAGAAAGAAGGGTGGAACTCCTTTCCCCCTCACGGTAGGCCGATACACTTGTTCCAGCTATCACAAGGCGAAGGAGATGTTTGCCGAGCTAGAATTGCTCAATCTAAAGCATGATTTCCCGGCAAGGCCTACATTCGACCCAAGAAGCTGCTTGCCAAGGGCTAAGCTTGATCCTATCCATGTCCCTCAAATTGAGGACATTTACATTGACGTCATCCATGAGGTGGCACTCAGGAGACTGGATCACTCCCGCTTAGCATTGGCAGAAATTATTCATTATGGAGTGGCCATCGTCCCCAAAGGCTTCCAAACTTCGGAAGATGAAGTAGACAAGGTGTATAATAACACAGATGGAGACAATTGGCCCTTCCCGGCCATTGATAGAAGCAAGGCTCCTCAGACAATCGAGGAGAGGGTCAAAGAAACCATGCGGAGAACGGAGCTCTGGTGCCGTATGAATGGATTGATCTACCTCGGCGTAGATTTTATAACTTCTCCATTGGGTAATGCGCCTCCAAGATCAAAGAAGCAGCTAAAAGGCAAGGGTGCAATAGGTGAATCAAGCACTGGGCCAGAGGAAGCCCCGAAAGTCCTCTTCCTGAGCCTCGAACAAGTCATAACTTTGGAAGAGGAGTTCATGGAGGATGTTCCCGAAGGCCCATCCACTGTGATGTCGGCGTTGCTACAACTACGGAGGTTCCTTCGTCCCTTCTTCTTCTCTTCCCCCTTCCTCGTGTGTCAAGAACCACTCCTTTGGTCAGTGTCCTCTCCCCTTCTTCTACCCTTTCCCCGCTTCTTCATCCATCTTCTCCTCTCTTGCTGATTTGTCTCCTTCCATTTCTTCTCTCCTTTCCGGGCTCCCTTCCCTTCCTTTGTCTTCTGCAGCCCCGGTTTCCCTTCCTCCCGTGGACACTTCCTCGGCTATTCTTTCAATGCCACCGCCGCGTGTCTCCACGTTCTTCCCCTCTTCTACCGTTGCTGCCTCCCCTGCCTCTCTCGGTCCTTCTTCAATAGGACCAGCTTGGATCTCTCAGCAGCTGAGCCAGCCAAAGAGGAAAGTCCCCATCGCTCCGATGGACTTTTCAATTATTCCGGCTAAAGGAGCAAAGAAGCACAAGCCGGTTACACGCTTCTCAAAGAGCGCTGCAGGTGAGAGAGTCCTGGAAATAGCTTACCCCGATCCCACCAAAGAGAAAGCAGATCTGTCTCCAGCAGATTTCACAGTGACCCAAGTCACGATGGGGACGTCCTCTCCAAAGTCTCTGTGGGGAAGCTGCGTTCGCGATTGATGCACTTTGTGAAAAGCTTCAAGAAGCTAAGGAAGAGAAAAGGCTGCTGAAAGAACAGTAATAAATACCGCTTCTGTGCCTTGCATGTAAGATGGGAAGTGCACCTCCCACAACCGCCGCCGAGACTCCCGAGCTGCTCACCAAGACAAGATCAATGAATATTCAAAGATCGGTGAGTGAGTGGCATGGCTGTTTTCGCTGAGAAGCCGATTCTCAAAGATAATAAAAGGTAATCGCCGAATATATCAACTTATCTCTCGAACATCAAAAGGCGAATAAGGAGCTCCAAGCATTAGCATTCCGATATCAAGAGTTAGAAAACGCTAGACTCCAACACGAGGCCTTCCATGATGTTCGACTGCTCATCAAGATTTGGTCAAATTCGGAGTATTCGGTCACCCAAGGACCCTCAACAAGACTATGTCCACTTTGGACTATCGGATAGATCAGCTCGAGTTTGTGTTAGAAAAAATAGATAAGGTGAAGGAAGAGGCCCTGGATGCGATGTATCAAATGGAGAAAATTGTTTTATCCATGAAACCAGGGTTGCTCACTCCTTCCCTCACCTTAAGAACGGCTGATGATACTATCCGGGTTTTCAAGGAGTTAGCTTCTCAAGGAACAGGGCCGGAAGTCACGTTTGATACCGAATCCATCAATAACCTGCTAGCTTGCAGGGACTTCATCGGTTTCCTGATTGAGGCGGTGAAAGATTATTCCAAACTTCCCGAAAAGCTTGTAGAAGAGCGGGAAACTTGCGAAGTAATCAGTGATCGGCACAAGGATCCATCACAGGATCAGTTCGGGTCAATGATCAACAAGTTCTTGGAATACCGCGCTCAGTTCCACATCTCATCTCCTGAGCAGCATCAGAAGCAGGCGACCCCTTTTCGGCCGCAGGACGATGATGATGACTAGCTTCTTCTTCTTCTTCTTCTTCTTCTTCCTCTCGCTATTCTCCGACTTTCTTTTCGCAATATCTCAAGTATGTTGATGCCAACGATGACATCATCCATGTTGCATCATGGGATGATGTCATCCACTCAAAAATGTAAAAGTCAACATGACTTTAGATATTTTGTAAATATCTTGTAGATAAGTGGTTGGCTCCTTTTTGTCTTCTCTCTCTCTCTCATCTTCTATAAATACAAGGATACTTGTGGTATTCAAGGGGTGAACATTTTTCAGATAGAAATAGAAGTGAAGAGAGAAAGACTTTGAGCTTTCTTGTAACAGAAAAGAACAGTAATACAATTATTCAGACTTTGTGCTCAATAGCTGTGTTATGCATAAGGTCTTTCTTACGTTAGATCTGTATGTGTTTAATCTGTTGAATTCATATCTACTTTTCCGTCATTTGTTTATCAGTATTGCTTTGTTTATTTATGCCAGTAGGTTTGGCTCTGTTTACTACCAAGCCCAAAGCATAGATTTTCTGACCCTTCCGCTTTGGAACTCATTTTTTCTTCCTTCGGATCTGTTCTTTCTCTTCTCCTTCTTTTGTTCCTTTTCTTCGCAGCCTAGAACACTCTACCGGGATGAGATCCCAACCCTCAAGGCGTAACTGTGAGACTTGCATAGGTTCCCGCTAGTAGTAGAAGTAGCAATAAACCGCCGCTTTTTGCCTCAAAGAGGGGCTAAGCCCCGCACACCGTTGGCTCGCCTATCCATAGATCCGTCCACGCGATGCATTTTCGGACCAACAGCTTTTTGGCGACTACTGGGAACGAAATGCATGATCCGCGATCTATGCCTGGTAGTAAGATAAAAATCAGAAAATCAAAGAGGTTCACGCCGCTTACCAGAAACTGAGCTTTTGTCAAGATCCAAAATTTGCAAAAGTGCCCGAATCGAAAATTTTTCTTCTGAGAGTCATAGATCTGGGCTTCTTACATATCTTTAGTTCGCTGAGTTTTTACAGAAATCATTATTTTTCCGTAGATCTGAGTTTTGACTGTTTTCTAAAAAAGTTTGAAACCCTCTGAAAAAGTCCAAATCAGATCCGAAAATCAGCTTACTATCTTCCCCACCATCTTATCCTCATTTTCATCTGTCATTTAACCGCAATCGGTTTCTGAAGAGGATAATTTTTAATATCCAGAAAAGTGCATGCTGCTGGTTTTTGTCAGAAAAACCAGAAAATCAGCAAGCACACCCAAAAATAAAGTTTAAATCTGCGCTGTAATATTGCAGATCTGAAAGGTACACTGGCGAGTGAACCTTTTACGCGCAGCAGGAGAGCCCGAGGAGAAGCTGATTCTACTTTCGATCTGCTTCAGAGGCACAATTTCAGCGTAACACCGGCACGTTTTTCAGCGCTAAGCTCAGCTAGCCGGTCATCCAGGAGTGTCTCACCTTCACAAAGAAAAGGTCTGTTACCAGAAGCATCTACATCCCTTTGTAGTGCTTTACTACTCAGCGGAACTACACTTCCGGCTCGCGTTCTCTTTCCGGCTTTTCAGATGGCGGTACCATGGGGAAACGCTATGGGTCCGTTGGCTTTACCACATCCAGTTCACGCACTCCCTCACGGAAATCGAAAGAATTTTCCTAAATTCGACGGGAGCGGAAATCAAAGCACGGATTCCCACATTTCTGCTTTCATTATGTCATGCAGTATATTGGACGTAACCCACGAAGACGTGTCAGTTCGCCTCTTTCTGGAAACTCTACAAGGACCTGCAGCTGAATGGTTTCAGCATTTGCCGGCCGGATCCATCACTAGTTGGGCAACTTTGCGGGACGCTTTTGAAGACAGGTATAAACCTTCAGAGGATGCATTTACTCTATTGTCACGAATCACTCATCTGAAGAAGGAGGCAAATGAGACCATGCGCGATTTTGTCGCCCGGTTCAATGCGCTAATCAACCGTGTCCCTACTGCCATGCTTCCAACGCCGGAGAATCAGAAGTGCTTCTTCGTAAACGCCATGAGCTCAAAAGTCAGCTTCTTGCTCCTTCAAGAGCGAGTAGCTACTTTGCCTCTCGCTCAGGCTGCTGCCATCCGTATAGAAGACAATTTGATAATATCTGGCGAGTTAAGAAAAGAATCAGCTAAGCCTAAGTCTTTGGGCCCTTCGCCTATCACTTCGTCTGATCCAGCATTCCAAAAAATGGCAAATGATTTGCTTGCACTAAAGAAGCAGCTGGCCCAGGCCTCTCCCAGTTCCTCGTATCGGGATATCCCGCGGAGAAATTTTGTTCCTAACAACGCTTCACAAAGGCCGCGCTTGCCTACAGCTGCTCCACGGTTGGCGCTTGAAGCTCCTCCAGTCAATGCTTTGGCCGAAATTGAAGAGGAAGAAGAGCAGTACTATGAAGAACCTTCGCTCCAAGGCGAAGATGATCAAGAGGTCGGTGAACCGACTGGCGACTCTACTATTGGGTACATGGAATTTGACGAGGATGAATCTGACGAAGAAGAGAGTACTCAGGGCTACGCGAGCGGACAATCATATGCTGTTTTCACCCGCTCGCAAGGAAAAGAGGCGGAAGTCGCTGCCCACGTACAAAAGGAGAAGGTCGCGTCAAACGCACCTCCAACCATTGCTAGAAGAGGTAATCCTCTTCCTACTCAATTCCCTGTTAAGTCTTTTGCTAAGAAGTCTTTTCCGCCCATCTCTCCTCCAAGTCAGCCCCCTCAAGTTCCTACTAAGATCAGTAATCCTATTCCACCACCGCGAAGTGAAGGACTCATTCCCTCACCAACGCAACCCTTGGCCGCGTTTGATATAATAGATCATGCAAAGAAGACCAAGATTCAAATGTCTGAAGCTGAGTATCTTCAGTCAAACCCCGAACAGCTTGTAAGATTGACTAAGTATATCCAAAGTCAAGCTGTTATAGCCAAACCGGTTTCCCTGAAAGGAATCCTTTCTACTCCTCCTGAATCCCACATAAATGTTGCTTCGACATCCGCATCTGGCAAGATAGAACCTTTCTATCTCTCCCTCCTGATCAATGGCCATAAGTTGAGCAATTGCATTATTGATTCCGGAGCCTCTGATAACGTCATGCCGGCAAAAGTTGCCCATGCTTTGGGCCTCACTCTTACCAAACCATTCGGCAGATGCTATTCATTGGAGACCAAGCAAGTTCCGTTGGTTGGCCAAATCAAGGACGCACAATTCGCGTTCGCAGCCTTCCCGGATAAAAGAGTAAAAATGACAGTCCTTGTTGCTGACATCCCAGCAGCCTATGGAATTCTGCTAGGAAGGAGTTTTTGCAGCGAAGTTGGTGGAGAGATTCACATGGACTGGTCCAAAGCTAGAATTCCAGTCAAAGGCGTAATGCAAACTTTGGAGCCGGAATCCCAAAAGAAATACTTGGTCACTAGCTCTGAAGACCCCAAAGCCCAAATTCTTTTCGAATCATCAGGGATGGGGAACTACTTCTTATCCACCGAGGCGGAGACAAAGGACGTTTTTGTTCAGGAAAAGGATTGTAATAAGATCTGGACCTTGCAATTTGATGGCAGCTGCGCGACTAGTGGATGTGGCGCTGGAGTTGTGCTGATATCTCCCGAGGAGGAGGTAATTCCCCTTTCTTTCAAATTGCAGTTTTTCAACACTAATAATACTGCTGAGTACGAATCTCTGTTACTCGGTATGCAAGCTGCAAAGGAAAGAGGAATAAAAAATCTGAAAGTCCAAGGTGATGCCGAGCTAGTTGTAAATCAGGTCAAAAGGATTTATCAAGTGAAAAATGAAAGGCTCAGGCACTACCGTAATTCGGTATGGGACAGCATTGAGGAATTTGACGCTTTTTCAATAGAGGCCATTCCAAGGGCCCAAAATGACATGGCTGATTCGTTGGCTGTTTCAGCATCTCTCATGCTCCCGCACCCGGGTTTGAAAACGAACAAATACACCATTGAAGTGGTTTTCCGCCCAAGCGTGCTGCATGCATAACTCTCAAGATTGGCAGGTATTCAACGATGATAATCACCTTATTGCCTTTCTAGAAAAATCAGAAAATTTTGATGAGTTGTATTTTGAAGGATCCACCTCTACGTGCCGTGAATCAATCAACGGCCAAAATCATGAATCAAAAGAGAACGATGGCATATGTCAGCTCAAAGGAAATAAAATTCCAAAGGGCTTGGTTTCTCTGGAACGCTTGTTTGACAGGCACGACCGTTTTGTAAAAAAGAAGAGGCGGGATGATCCTGGCTCATCTCCAGAGACAGAACCGGTCAATATAGGTTCTGAGGCACATCCGCAATTCGTGAACATCGGGAAATGTTGCACGCCAGAAGAAAAGCGGAAGTTTGTCAAGTTGCTGAAAAGATATATGGATGTATTGGCCTGGTCATATGCCGATTTAAAGTCCTTCAAGCCAAAAGACGTTCAGCACGACATTCCCTTAAAAGAAGATGCCAAAGCCTTCCGTCAGAAGCAAAGGCATTATAATCCCAAGATTTCGGGCACTATTCAAGCCGAAATTCAGAAGATGCTGGACGCAAGAATCATCTTCCCTATCCATCACAGCACTTGGGTGGCGAACATTGTGCCAGTACGCAAGAAAAACGGTGAAATACGCATCTGCGTAGATTTCCGAAACTTAAATCAAGCTTCGCTGAAAGACAACTACCCTCTTCCCATAATGGATCAAGTTCTGCAAGCGGTGACTGGATCAGAAATGCTGTCTATGCTTGGATGGTTTTTCGGGCTATAATCAGATTGAAGTCTCGCCTGAAGATCAATTCAAAACAGCATTCACTACTCCGTGGGGTACGTTTGCCTATAGCAGGATGCCTTTCGGCCTAACCAACGCTGGTGCCACTTTTCAGCGAGCCATGGACTTTGCTTTCAAAGGCATGATGGGAAAGGTCATTGTAGTTTATCTAGATGACTTAACCGTGTTCTCCAAACGACGAAGTGATCATTATGATCATTTGGAACAGGTATTGGCCAGATGCCGAGAACACGGAATTTCCCTTAACCCAAAAAAGTCTGTTTTCGGGGTCACGGAAGGGAAATTGCTAGGCCATGTGGTTAGCAAAGAAGGAACCAAGATTGATGCCGAAAGAGTCAAGGCTATTCAGAGCCTTACTCTGCCCACAAGCAAGACCGGTGTTCATTCTTTCTTCGGAAAGGTGAATTTTCTTAGGCGTTTTGTCCCTGACTTTGCTGAGAAGACTCGCCACATTTTGAACATGATGAAGGGAACACCAACTTTCAGATGGAGTGAAGAAGGGAAAAGATCGTTTGGGGAGATAAAAACTTCTGTTGCTCATGCACCGGTCTTGGTATGTCCGGATTTCTCCAAGAACTTCATTATGTACAGCTATGCATCCGAACACACTGTTTCTGCAATCCTGATGCAAAGGAACTCGGAGGATATTGAATCTCCAATCGCATTCATGAGTTCTCCTCTCAAGCCTCACGAGTTGAAAATGACTCAATTGGAAAAGCACGCCTTTGCCGTCGTTAAAGCGGTGAAGAGTTTCAGGTATTACATTCTGAACTCGCATACAGTGGTGCTGGTTCCCGACACAGCGGTGAAATCAATTCTAACTCAACAAGAGTTGGGAAGCTTGAGAGGGAATTGGATTGCAAAGGTCCAGGAATATGACCTGGATATCAAACCCACCAAGCTGGTAAGAGGCAAAGGCCTGTGTCAGCTAATGGCTGAAAACAAAGACTCAGATAGCCCTAGAGAGAAAAGAGATTGCACCAACGAAGCGCAAAGCCCTCTGGAGGAGCCTGTTTCTCTACCTCTGGTTTTGTTTGTGGCAACTTGTGACGAATGGTACTCCGACATCGCTTTCTTCCTCACCTATGGCGAATGCCCAGTGCACCTGAATGCAAAGGAGAAGCGTGCTATAAAGCTCAGAGCGGCCAAGTATGTCATCTGGGATGACGGTTTATATAAGCGTGGGATAGATGGTATCTTTCTGCGATGTGTTGACAAGCCCCAGCAAGTAAAACTGCTGGAGAGTTTTCACAATTCGGCTTGTGGAGGCCATTTCTCTTCTTCCGTGACGGCACATAAGATCATTCGAGCCAGGTACTACTGGCCGACGCTCTTTCAAGATGCAGCTACCTGGGTAGCGAAATGCGAGCCTTGCCAGCAGTTTGTTGGTAAGCCCAAATTGGCTGCCTTTCCCCTAAGGCCGGTTATTATCAATGAGCCATTCAAGCAGTGGGGAATCGATTTTATTGGCGCACTCAATCCCCAATCGAGTGCCGGACATAGCTACGTCCTTACAGCAACTGATTACTTCACCAAGTGGGTGGAAGCCATACCAGTTAAGCATGCCACTTCTGAGGTGGTTTGCAGTTTTATCAAGGAAAATATCATTGTCAGGTTCGGCATCCCGAACAAAATCGTTGCTGATAATGCTTCTAACTTCTCCTCCCGAGAAGTTATTAGTTTTTGTTATGAATATGGAATAACTTTAGCCCATGCTTCGGATTACTACCCGCAAGGAAATGGTCAGGCGGAATCCAGCAATAAGAACCTAGTGACCATTATACGGAAATTAGTAGATGAAAATCAGCGGATGTGGCACAAGTCTTTGTACGACGCTTTGTGGGCGGACCGTATTACTCCCAAGAGGTCTCTCGGCATGTCACCTTTTCAAGTGTTATATGGCACTGATGCCGAACTCCCCATTTCCGCGGAACTTCCTGCTCTACGCTTGGCACGAGCGATCGAAGATGAAACTTTTCAGAGTTCTCTAGAAAAGAGAATTATGTATCTGGCAGAACTTGAAGAAAAGAGAGTGAAGGTGGTCGACAGGATCACTGAACATCAGAATCAAGTGAAGAAGCTTTTCGACAAGAAGGCCAAGCAGAGAAATTTTGAAGTGGGAGATCTTGTCCTTCTCTGGGACAAGCGAAGAGAGCCAAAGGGTATGCATGGAAAGTTTGACTCCTTATGGAGAGGACCCTTCAAAATCAAGCAACTTAATGGAGAGAATAGTTTCTATCTCTCGTATCTGGATGGAGCTGAACTCCCGCTTCCTTACAGCGGGCAACATCTCAAGATCTTCAGGAAGTAGAGCTTGCTCTCTTCTTTGTACAGTTTATTTTGGTTGTGTGTTTGCTTTCGTCGCGTGTTTGCTTTCGTTTGTTGTGTGTTTCCTTTGTTCTCCCTCTGGTCCCCCTTGTTTTTGACTCCGTACCCAATGGATAGGCACATGTGATCTGGGATTCTCTACCCCTGAGTTTACTCAAGGATAGTCCCCAGGAGGAGCCAGCTGTTATCCCGTAAAATTGACAAGGGCAATTTTACTGATAACCATACCGAAAATTTTTGTCTTGATCCCTCGATAGGGATCCCTCGCGTTCGAAACGATTTAAAATTCCTTCTCAGGAAATCTAGCTTTCGAACTTAGTCTTTTTGAGCCTTTTTGGCTAGGCGCATGGATTTTCACTGTAACACCACATTTTGGTGCGCCCCTTCAAAAAGCCTTTGGCGCATGGTTTCCCATGTCAACACGTCTTTTGGTGCGCCAAAGCATGTTAAGCCTTATTTGCGTGCGCCGAGGCGCATGCGCCTCGATGTTGACATATCATTTGTCGCGCCTCTTTTCCATGCGCTAAAGGGCGCATGTGCTTTCCTTGTTACACCGCGTTTTGGTGCGCCCAAGGGCGCATAATAATTCATGTCGACAACACGTTTGATGCGCCAAGGTCGCACCCATTCTCCTGTTGTCAGTTACTTTCATGCGCCAAAGGGCGCATGCTTTCCTCTGTCGGCAGTCGTTTTCGCGCGCCTTTTCAAAAGTGGGTGGCGCATTTATGACAAAGTTTTGTTATATATAACAGTGCGCGCCATGTCATTTTCATTGTTCTTTTTTCAAAGCACGTGATTGCTCTGGGTGTGTCAGCTCTGCTCTGTCGTTGTCATTTGCTCTCTGGGCCCGCTTTCCAACCGTCTTTATACATTCAAAGGTAAGAGGTTCATCCTCTTTTTCATTTTCGTGCTTTGGTGTGTTCGGTCTGGTTTTCGTTTGATGGCCCGTTTTTTAAATGTCGTTTTGCATTGGACTGTTTCTTCCCCTATCCCGCTTAAACCAACTTCTTCCTTCTGTCCCTCATTTCCAGTTTATAAGGGAAGTTGGTTTGATTAGGCTTGGTGTTAGAATGAATGATGCTTAAATGTTTAGAGAGTTTTTGGTTTTCCCCATGGCGCGTTGCCGCGTCATGTTGCACCTTAGACAGTCGCGCCCTACAAGGCCTACCCAAAGATGATGCAGCCAGAATCATGCGCCCCTAAGCGCACCCTTTCGGCCTGTAACGCACTCAGAACCCGCGCCTTCTTATATCCCTTTGGCGCATCTTTTACCCCTGTTGCATCCCTCTTCTATGCGCTAAAGGGCGCGCCCAGCTTCCATGCAAAGCGAGAGATATCTGCGCAAGCGTAAAGCCTCCAAGGCGCGGGCGCACCTTCCGTTGCAAGTACATGATGTTGTGTCGCTCCCCCATGCGCCGCGCCATATACCTTTGGCGCGCCTTTTTTCCATGTCGCACAATCTGCCCATGCGCCAAAGGGCGCACCAAACCTCAATGTAACATGCATTTCCTGTGCGCCATTCTATAAAATGCGCCATTCTATAAAATGCGCCAATTTTTCATCCATGCGCTTTGCCTATGCGCCTTGTCTATTCAGCCTGTTATATACATTTTCCATGCGCCCTGCACCCCGAGCCTTAAAAATTCTAACTCTTTCTTCTGCTAGCGTTCCCATTGAAAATCAAATGACTAATTCAAGCTTCTTGGATTGGGTTTCACACCTCCTACGTGCGCAGATCATCGATAAGCTCAAGAACACATGTCTACCTCAAGCAAGAGACCCGCCAAACCAAGAGGAAAAGCTAAGCTAACAGAGGAAGAAATGAAGTATAAGTACCAAAGGGTTAGAATGCCCGAATCTCAGGCGGAATGCAATATGGATGTCAGAGATTCTGAACTAGGCCACATTGACATGGACGAATTCTGGGTGAGAACTCAGAAAGTATCAAGAAGCCCCTGGATGGATAAATTGATGGGTAGTGCTCTACATTTCGCCGGTGGGATTCCAGTCAGCGCTATTGATAATGAGTTCATAATGGTGGTTGCCCAATCTTACAACAAGGACACCAGGTGTGTCGAAAATAGTAAGGGGGAGGTGGTCATTGACCTCACCGCTCGCCATTTTGAAAAGATTCTTGGCATCCCTCATCACCGAAGCTTCGTGGCCGTTACCCAAGAAGAATGTATCAAGACTTGGGAGGGCAATGAGGACCTATGCATGCAGTTAATGAATGAAGTCTACCTCAAAAATAAGAAGGTAGTGACCCGGTGGCCCCAGACTATCCACCGAAGCGACTTCTCCGAAGAACTCAGTGACACCATCACTTTCCTGAGCAGAGTCTTCGGGCTTTCAGACGCCCACTACTTCCATAAATGGATGCTGCGGTACCTGGAAACGATGAACAAAAATTTGCCCGATCAGCGCTTCTGCTGGGGGGAAATAATAAGCAGCGCGCCATTTCGAAAGCAAAATACAACAGTTTGCCACAACAGGAGTGTTTCATATGAACTCCTACGTAGTGTATGCTGCAGCGTCTGAAAGGGACTATCCAGGGCTGCACCGAAGTGGAACTTGGCCTCAGGCCAAGATATATGAATACTACCCAGAATGAAGCCGAGAATAGCATCCAACACTTTTCAAAATCAATGATGCTTTCTTCTACCATATTATATGCATGCTGCGACCAAAGTTGACTCATGGCCGCACAATTAAGAATACTGTTTCTGCTGTGGAAAAGTGGGGGGCCTTGTTCACCCAATTTCCCACATTCACCTATCTGAGGGCGGTTAACTTCTTGGGCGAGCCCACTAGGTTGCCAAGGTATGCTGGACCAAAGCTGGTTCTATTGGAATTGTCAAGGCAGCTGGTCACATATCATGAGAAGTGCCAGAAGAGAAAGAAGGGTGGAACTCCTTTCCCCCTCACAGTAGGCCGATACACTTGTTCCAGCTATCACAAGGCGAAGGAGATGTTTGCCGAGCTAGAATTGCTCAATCTAAAGCATGATTTCCCAGCAAGGCCTACATTCGACCCAAGAGCCGCTTGCCAAGGGCTAAGCTTGATCCTATCCATGTCCCTCAAATTGAGGACATTTACATTGACGTCATCCATGAGGTGGCACTCAGGAGACTGGATCACTCCCGCTTAGCATTGGCAGAAATTATTCATTATGGAGTGGCCATCGTCCCCAAAGGCTTCCAAACTTCGGAAGATGAAGTAGACAAGGTGTATAATAACACAGATGGAGACAATTGGCCCTTCCCGGCCATTGATAAGCAAGGCTCCTCGATAACCGAGGAGAGGGTCAAAGAAACCATGCGGAGAACGGAGCTCGGGTGCCGTATGAATGGATTGATCTACCTCGGCGAGATTTTATAACTTCTCCATTGGGTAATGCGCCCAAGATCAAAGAAGTGGCTAAAAGGCAAGGGTGCAATAGTGAATCAAGCACTGCCGGGCCAGAGGAAGCCTCAAAGTCCTCTTCCCTGAGCTCCGAACAAGTCATAACTTTGGAAGAGGAGTTCATGGAGGATGTTCCCGAAGGCCCATCCACTCAGGATGTCGGCGTTGCTACAACTACGGAGGTTCCTTCTGTCCCTTCTTCTTCTCTTCCTCCCCTTCCTCAGGTGTCAGCAACCACTCCTTTGGTTGTGTCCTCTCCCCCTTCTTCTACCCTTTCCCCTGCTTCTTCATCCATCTTCTCCTCTCTTGCTGATTTGTCTCCTTCCATTTCTTCTCTCCTTTCCGGGCTCCCTTCCCTTCCTCCCGTGGACACTTCCTCGGCTATTCTTTCAATGCCACCGCCGCGTGTCTCCACGTTCTTCCCCTCTTCTACCGTTGCTGCCTCCCCCTCTGTCTCTGGTCCTTCTTCAATAGGACCAGCTTGGATCTCTCAGCAGCTGAGCCAGCCAAAGAGGAAAGTCCCCATCGCTCCGATGGACTTTTCAATTATTCCGGCTAAAGGAGCAAAGAAGCACAAGCCGGTTACACGCTTCTCAAAGAGCGCTGCAGGTGAGAGAGTCCTGGAAATAGCTTACCCCGATCCCACCAAAGAGAAAGCAGATCTGTCTCCAGCAGATTTCACAGTGACCCAAGTCACGATGGGGACGTCCTCTGAAAGTCTCCAGGGGGAAGCTCGTTCCGCGATTGATGCACTTTGTGAAAAGCTTCAAGAAGCTAAGGAAGAGAAAAGGCTGCTGAAAGAACAGAATAAATACTCGCTTCTGTGCCTTACGTAAGATGGGAAGTGCACCTCCCACAACCGCCGCCGAGACTCCCGAGCTGCTCACCAAGACAAGATCAATGAATATTCAAAGATCGGTGAGTTGTGGCATGGTCAAGTTTTCTTGAGAAGCCGATTCTCAAAGATAGAGAAAAGGTAATCGCCGAATATATCAACTTATCTCTGAACATTGAAAAGGCGAATAAGGAGCTCCAAGCATTAGCAGTCCCGATATCAGAAGAGTTAGAAAACGCTAGACTCCAACACGAGGCCTTCCAACAGATGTTCGACTGTTCAGTCGAAGATTTGGTCAAATTCGGAGTATTCGGTCACCCAAGGACCCTCAACAAGACTATGTCCACTTTGGACTATCGGATAGATCAGCTCGAGTTTGTGTTAGAAAAAATAGATAAGGTGAAGGAAGAGGCCCTGGATGCGATGTATCAAATGGAGAAAATTGTTTTATCCATGAAACCAGGGTTGCTCACTCCTTCCCTCACCTTAAGAACGGCTGATGATACTATCCGGGTTTTCAAGGAGTTAGCTTCTCAAGGAACAGGGCCGGAAGTCACGTTTGATACCGAATCCATCAATAACCTGCTAGCTTGCAGGGACTTCATCGGTTTCCTGATTGAGGCGGTGAAAGATTATTCCAAACTTCCCGAAAAGCTTGTAGAAGAGCGGGAAACTTGCGAAGTAATCAGTGATCGGCACAAGGATCCATCACAGATCGGCCTCGGGTCAATGATCAACAAGTTCTTGGAATACCGCGCTCAGTTCCACATCTCATCTCCTGAGCAGCATCAGAAGCAGGCGACCCCTTTTCGGCCGCAGGACGATGATGATGACTAGCTTCTTCTTCTTCTTCTTCTTCTTCTTCTTCCTCTCGCTATTCTCCGACTTTCTTTTCGCAATATCTCAAGTATGTTGATGCCAACGATGACATCATCCATGTTGCATCATGGGATGATGTCATCCACTCAAAAATGTAAAAGTCAACATGACTTTAGATATTTTGTAAATATCTTGTAGATAAGTGGTTGGCTCCTTTTTGTCTTCTCTCTCTCTCTCATCTTCTATAAATACAAGGATACTTGTGGTATTCAGGGGTGAACATTTTTCAGATAGAAATAGAAGTGAAGAGAGAAAGACTTTGAGCTTTCTTGTAACAGAAAAGAACAGTAATACAATTATTCAGACTTTGTGCTCAATAGCTGTGTTATGCATAAGGTCTTTCTTACGTTAGATCTGTATGTGTTTAATCTGTTGAATTCATATCTACTTTTCCGTCATTTGTTTATCAGTATTGCTTTGTTTATTTATGCCAGTAGGTTTGGCTCTGTTTACTACCAAGCCCAAAGCATAGATTTTCTGACCCTTCCGCTTTGGAACTCATTTCTTTTCTTCCTTCGGATCTGTTCTTTCTCTTCTCCTTCTTTTGTTCCTTTCTCTTCGCAGCCTAGAACACTCTACTGGGATGAGATCCCAACCCCTGAAGGCAGAATCTGTGAGACTTGCATAGGTTCCTGCTAGTAGAAGTAGCAATAAACCGGCCGCATTGTTTGTCTCAAAGAGGGGCTAAGTCGAAACACTAAACACTAAACCCTAAACCCTAAACCCTAAAACCTAAACTCAAAACCCTAAACCCTAAACCCTAAACCCTCAACCCCTAGCATAAATAAATAAACCCTTATCCCTAAACTCTAGCCACTACTTGTTATCTAAAATTCACCCCGGGGTTAATTTGATAACATGCATTAGAATTCTCAAGTCCCAGGTAAATGGATTGAGTCAAGGCAAAAATCATGTTTCTAGGGTCCGCTCACATTTTTTCTAACTCCCCTGGCCGAAGAAGGAAAGAGAAAGCTTTGAGGAAAAGTGAAAAAAGTAGCAAAAACAAGCTTGGGCCAGAAAAATTGTGAAAATAGGCTAAGTCCTAGTCCTTGCAGTAGTCTGGGACATTTGGGACATCGAGGCGTGGATCGACCGAAAAGCCTCCAGGCGGCTTGCTAAGCAAAGGGACATCTGGGACATCGGGACACGTGGGACATGGAAAGCCGGTTCAGCTGAAGGAGAAGAAAATCGACTAACTACTCTGGGACATTTGGAACAAATAAACGCGAAGGGTGCGAATGCCGGTTCGGTGAAAAGGAAAACTTCAAAGAGCACTGGGATAGTTGGGACAAAGGGACGCGTGGGATGTGGATAGCCGAAGGAGCCGAAAGCCAATTCAAGCAATGCCACGTGTCATCGGCGAATGAAGGAGCAAGAAGTTCAGCAGAATCGGAAGACAAAGGAACAACATTGGGACATCGGACAAATGGACGTGGTGGATGTGAAAAGCCGGCAGACCCGAATACCAATCAAATCACGACACGTGTCACAAGGGAGAAAGTCCAAAAGTCAAAGGGCGAGGTTTCAAGCACTGACCCGAAACCAATGAAATAGTGCCACGTGTCTAAGTTTAAGGGCCCACAAGGAAATTTCAAAGGAAAGCCTACGGAAAGGTGGAGGAGAGAGAATTCTCGCATGAATCGAACTCCACACGTGTCATCCAAGTGGCAGAGCACGGGGAAAGTTCAAATATTTTTCCCGCTGACCTATTTTTGCCTGTTTTTGCCCTAAATCTTCAGATTGTCATATCTTTTGATCCGAGCTCGATTTACATGTTCTTTATATCAATAGAAAGCTTGGTGAAATTCTCTGCATGATTCAGGGTTAATCTAGCATTGTGGTTTAATTTGAGAGAGAAAATTGAGAAACATGCCTCGACACGTGTTCATGGACAAGTAATGCTTCAACAACCAGCTTTAATGCAGCAGAGGTTCACCATTCGTTAGAGATGTACCCACCATTTTTCCAGATCCGCCGCTTCTACCATAATGAGATGATTTTAAATTTGACCTAGAAGTGGTTGGGGTAGATTCTGGATTTCTCTCTCTTCCCTCTCTCATTATTTCTATATATTGTAAAGAGGGGCTTCTTAAAAAAGGTCGAACATTTTCTATTTTGCTCCTCCCTTTTTCTCCTATCAGGTGAATTTGTGGAGTTCGAACCTCTCATTTGAACTGTAATACGACTCTGCCTCTTGGCATTCTGTAGTGTATTGTATCAATCTTTGGAGCAAGTAATACATGTCTGTGGATGATTCTCACCCCTCTCTGTGTTCATTTTTGCATCCTCCTGGTCTTTCACTGCAAGTTATGTTATCTGTGCATGATCTTATATCACATTTGAATGGTCTGTGTTTACTGGCAAGATAGGTGTTCTTCATTCCTCGGTGCATCACCATTTTCAGTTAGTTTCAATTTTTGCATTTCTATCCCTGCCCCCTGGCAATTTAGAGTAGGATTAGGATCTGAACCTCTGTAGTTTTGCAAAATATAGATCTAAATCAGAGGAGTTTGAGGAACTAGCCTCTAATCTGGAGATTCCTCTCTCAGTTTCATAAGTCCCCACACTTGGAGAGAGGTTTCCATGTTGTGCAATCACACTGGATGCTAGAGTGATCAACCTAGAAGCCTGATCTGCATCCAGGGGTGCTGTGAGCCTGCAACAATAGTTTTGGCACGACCCGGTGGGACTAGAGGTCTCATTTTTATCAGAAGCAGGTTGATGTGCATCTGCTACAATTTTCTTGCTTAAAAGAGCTATTATTTGCATATCTGGTGACTCCAAGGGGAAGAATCAATTGGTTCCAAGTGTAGGCCTGAAAACTCATGAGAAGAATCACCACAAGGTCAAGAGTTGGAGAAGAAGAAGTGTTGTTTGAATACCTGCAATTATCTCCAAGAAGAAGGCAAAGAGGAAGAAGGATTCAAAGGTCTCCATCTCCACCAAATAGGACTCTCTCAACTCCTCCACCGGTAGCCTTTCATTCACCAACAAGGGTTTTAAGACCAATCGAATGGCTCAGAACAACCCCTACGTCAACTTCACAGGAAGCAGCCCACTTGCTCTCAATGCACAACATCCAGCTTCCTATTGCAGCCTTCAAGAACATTCCCTACTTCACCGGAGAAAATCGACTACTGTGTGATCATGTTAAAGATATTGCTAACCTTTGTGCAATCCATGAAATCAATGAAATGCAAGTGGCTGTCAAGTTACTGGCATCTTCATTCAAGGGTAAAGCATTGCAATGGTTTAGGAGCCTTGGAGCTGGTTCTATCACAAACTAGAATCAGCTGTGTATTGCACTTCATGAGCAATTTGGAGAGAAGGGAGACAACTTGTCTCTTTTGGAGTAGCTGACAACCATCAAGAGAGCTCCCAATGAGCAGCTGACCGATTTCAACTTCAGATTTCAAAAAACTTGGGAGAGGATTCCAGTGGCAGTCAGGCCAACAACAGAAGGTGCTTTTCTCTACTATCTCAAAGCTTTAAATTCTGATATTTCTATGTTAATTCAATCTATGGGAGGCACAACTATCCCTATGGCATATAGCATTTCCATTAGGGCTGAAAATTGTTTGATCCAAGCTGGAAAACTTGCCCCTAGACCTCCCATGCCACTGTTTCCAAGTTTAGAGAATCCAAACACCAGTCAAGCACCTAATTTGGCTCCTTCTCCCACTCCTAGAAATCAGAGTTCGAATGAAGCTTCCACTTCATCCCCAAGTGCCCCAAATGAGCTTCAAGAAGTCATGAAGCAATTGCAAAACCTAGGCAATGAGCTAGTTACTCTCAAGAGGCAACAAGCCCAAGGTTTCAGACCTTCTTATCAACCCCAAGCTCAACCTAATAGGCAGCCATACCAACCACAAAGACCACCTAATCCAGCTGCAAATATGAATCAAACAAGGCCTCCTGCCAATAGACCATTCCAGCCCTATAATCCAAATGCCATATCTGCCTCTAAGGCATTAGTGCCAACACAGAACAACATTGCTCAGGAATATGATTGGTGTTTTCCATGCAATGAGCCTCATAACCAATCCATGTGCTTCAATGGTGCTCTCAATCAAGCATTGATGGTGATAACTACTGGTGTGGAGGGTGAGGGCAAGTCAAGGAAATAACCAACAACAAGAAACATTCCAACAGCAATCAGCCCCAAATGACACCACATTGGTGAACTGGCAAGTAGAAGATTTATGTGGCATGAATCAAGTAGTTTCTCAAGGTGTTGCAGCCAACACAAGGTCAAAGAGGAGAAATTTGGGTGAAGAACAACCATTAGCCCCAGCCAATCCACAACCTCCCATGGTTCCACAAGTGATTGGCAAGCAAAGTCCCATTTCAAATGCACAAGGGCAGCCAAGAATAGCCCCTAGGCCAACTCAAATGCCAGCTGTTGCTGCCCACGTACAAGGAGTAAATGTGCAAACCAAGGGACAACAGAGAGATCCTTCATCACCATTCAGTATCATTGATCAGATGAAGAAGACGAACGTCAATATATCTATGTGGGAATCCCTATCCATCCCAGGCCAAAGAGATCTGCTGCAAGCTGCCATGAAGGATTGGCCAACTTCAAATCAGCAGGTTCAGATGCAAGACAAAGTGCTTACAAATGCTGCCCAGCCTGAAGGAAGTCATGGAGCACAACAAGGTAAAATGTTGAAGCCCCCTCCTTTCTATGTTTCATTAATCATTGGAAATCAGCTAGTGCACAATTGCATGATTGATTCCGGGGCAAGTAGTTCTGTCATGCCCAAACAAATAGCTGATCAGCTAGGGCTCCAGTATGAAATAACATCCAAAGGGGTAGTACAGTTAGATGGAACAACAATAGCAACAGTTGGAGTGATTAGAAATTTGAGTCTTACCTTGCATGCATGTCCAAATGTTGTTGTTTTACAAGATGTATCAGTCATAGACCTTCCACCACTCTTTGCATTGTGCTTGTCAAGAGACTTCACTACTAAAATTGGAGGCTATCTTTTGGTGGATTGGTCTCACATGCTATTCAGAACAAGGTATGGAACTAAGGCTACAATTAGGTCAGAACCTATTACAAACTTCCATATTGAGCCTTACACTCCAAGTCAGATTAATGCCAATTGCTCAACATTTGATCAAGAAGATCACCCTAGCACTGATGAGGCTGACACCAAGATTGGAAGCATCCCGGATCTAACTCTTGATGAATGGGCAAACAAGATACATGCTTTTGATCCCTATCAAGAAGTAGAAGAATCTACGCTAGGAGTTTATTGTTTACATGAAGAGAATCAACCTCTCCCCAGCATCACCAAGCCAGATCATAAAGACAAGAATGAAGTATGGCAATTGTTCTTTGATGGGTCAAGGAGTAGACAAGGTGCAGGAGGAGGAGCTATGCTCATTTCACCACAAGATATAAGGTATTACTCAGCCTTCCGTTTCCAGTTTTCCTGTTCAAACAACACGGCTGAGTATGAAGCCTTAATTCATGGACTGCACTGGGCAATGAAGAAAGGCATCAGGAATTTACAAGTATTTGGTGATAGTGAGCTGATTGTAAACCAAGTCAAAGGGAAAAATGCTGCCAAAAATGATCTGTTGAAGAACTACAAAAATTCGGGTATGGGATCTTATCAAGATTTTGAAGCTTTTAGCATCAATTCCATCCCAAGAAAAAAGAATGAAGCCGCTGATGACTGGCAGCAATTGGGGCTGCATTTGACATTGTAGAAAATATCAAAAGTGAAAAACCTCAGCCTCATATCAAAGTGGTTGTGAGACCAGCTGTTCCGGATAACAACACAAGTTGGCAAGTCTTCGAGAATGATCAACAAATTGTTAATTTCCTACAAGAAGAAGCTGAGTTCTCCGCCAGGAATCAAGACAAGCTGCATCAGCAGTATGGTGACCAAGTGGTGCAGTTGAGAACTAACAAATTACCAAAAGGCCTCATAACCTTGGAGTCAATCTTCAACCCGAATGATCAGTTCGGAAGGAGAAAGCAAACATTCAAGTAAAGGGTGAAGATTCAGAGCCTATTTTAGTGGAAGAAGGCAAAACATTGTAGATTGGCAAAGTAAGTACCTCACAAGAGAAATCTGATTTTGTTCAGCTTTGTCAAGAGTTCCTAGATGTCTTTGCTTGGACTTACAAAGATCTAAGAGGTTTCAACCCAAAGTTGGCACAACATACTATTGAGCTGGATCCGGAATCCAAGCCTGTCAGGCAAAAGCAAAGGCCAGTGAATCCCCATATTGAACCTCTCATGAGAAAAGAGTTAAGCAAGCTTATTGAGGCCAGTATCATCTTCCCCATCAAACACTCAAGTTGGGTCGCCAACTTAGTCCCAGTCAGAAAGAAGAATGGAGAGATCAGGTTGTGTGTCGACTTCAGAGACTTGAATAGAGCCTCTCTCAAGGATCATTATCCACTCCCTTCCATGGAGCAAATATTGCAGGTTGTAGCTGGTTCAGAAAGGTTTTCACTACTTGATGGCTACTCAGGCTACAATCAGATTATGGTGAGGGAGGAAGATCAGTTCAAGACAGCCTTCACAACCAAATGGGGAACATATGCCTACAAGAAGATGCCATTTGGCCTATCAAATGTTGGAGCCACTTTCCAAAGGGCAATGGATATGGCATTCAAGGGGTTGATCAATGAAATAGTTTTGATATATCTTGATGACATCACTGTATTCTCCAAAAATGCAGTGGATCACCTTTTTCATCCGAGGCAGGTGTATTTTGAGGTGTAGAAGATTTGGGGTATCATCAATCCCAAAAATGCATATTCTGGCTCATGAGGGAAACTTCTAGGCCATATTGTCTCAAAGAGGGATTGATGCAATTGATCCAGAGAGAGTGAAGCCATTAAGAGCACTACCATTGCAAGTCACAAGAAGGCTCTTCAAAGCTTCTTGGGAAGGATCAATTTTGTTTGCAGGTTTGTCCTGCAGATTTTTTGCAGCCCTTGTCAAGCCCATCACCAAAATGTTAAAGAAGAGCATGGCTTTTAAGTGGAAGAGAAGGCAAGGAGAGTTTTGAAGCAATCAAAGAAGCTATCTCTCAAGCACCAACTCTCATCAACCTGCAGACTTCTCCAAGGATTTCATCCTCTATGCATTTGGAGGTGATGACACTATTTTCGCCATTCAGTGCAAAGCAAGAACAAAGATAATGATGAGCAGCCGGTTGCCTTCTTCAGCCAGAGCCTAGATGACTGCGAGGTGAGGTACTCTTTTATTGAAAAGCATGTACTTGCAGTAATCAGAAGCTTGAAGAAATTCAAGCATTTAGTCTCAAACAACAAGGTCCAGTTGCTGGTCTCACATGCTGGAGTTAAGGACTTCCTCCTCAACAAGGATTTGAATGAGAAAAGGGCAGGTTGGATCACCCGTGTCATGGAGTATGACATTGAGATCAAGATCACCAAGCTGGTAAGAGGGAAAGGATTGTGTGAGCAGCTGGTTTTGGGGAAGCAAAAAGAAGTATGCAACAAAGAAGAAACTGTTTTGACAGTCCAGGACAGCCATGAGCCAAGTGGCAATCATGAAGAAGACAATGCTTCCCCCACTCCTTGTTGGACCCAAGGTATTATGCACTTCCTAGGCATAGGCCTATGCCCTCTAGAGATGAACAAGACCCAAAGGAGACACTTCAGATTGCAGGCTGTCCCGTATGCCATTGTTGATGGAGTTTTGTTCAAGAAAGATGTGAATGGAGTGCTGCTGAGATGCATTAGCACAAATCAGATTCAAAGGGTGTTGGAAGAGTTTCATGGTGGACCAGCTGGTGGCCATTTTGCACCAAGAGTGACAGCTCTAAAAATCATGAAAGCTGGTTATTATTGGCCTAAAATCTTCAGTGATTGCTATGCATGGATCAAGAGGTGTAAGAATTGTGCATTCTTCACAGGAAAAGAGAAGTTTGTTGCCCTTCCATTGCATCCAATCTCAGTTGACCAGCCATTCATGCAATGGGGTTTGGACTTCATCGGAGTCATTAATCCCATTTCAAGCCAAGGGCACAAATGGATTTTGACAGCCATAGACTACTTCACCAAATGGATAAAAAAGATCACTCAAAGAGGCAAATGAGTCAAAGATCTTAGACTTTTATGAGGGATAACAACTAGATTTGGTGTACCGCCACAATAATCTCCGATAATGCATGGCATTCATGGATCTAGGGTGACTGAGTGGGCTGTCAAGAATGGTATTTACCTAAGCACTTCATCGAACTATTACCCTCAGGGTAATGGCCAGGCCGAGTCTACAAACAAGAACTTGTTGAGGATCATTAGGAGGACTCTTGATGAGAATCAGAGGTCTTGGCATACCAAACTGAAATCAGCCTTATGGGCTGATAGGATAACTCCCAAAAGATCCACAGGTAATTCTCCATTCAGGCTTGTCTATGGAAGAGAGGCAATCTTGCCCATGTCACTTGAGTTGCCAACATTGGAACTCATGAAGCAGCTGGAGTTGCTTGAATTTGAGCCCATGGAGGTGAGGTATGCAGAGTTGATGGAGCTGCAAGAGATCAGAAATCAGGCATCCCAAGCAATGGAAAAGGATCAAGCTTTGATCAAGAAGACCTTTGATAGAAAGGCCAAGGATAGATCTTTTCAAGTTGGAGATCTAGTGTTGAAATGGGATGTGGACAGAGCAAAACCGGGAAGGCATTCAAAATTTGATGCCATTTGGAGTGGCCCATACATGGTCACAAAGTGCAAGAACAACAATGCTTTCCAATTAGCCTCACTGGAGGGTGAAGAACTGCAGATTCCAGTCAATGGAATCTATCTCAAGCGTTGCTTCTAGAGGGAAGTTCACTACCTCTGTAAATATTAGATTAGATTTTCTTTCCTCCAAGTGCTTGTGCACATTGTTTTGTTGTAGGTTAGTCTTGTTTTCCCTAAGTGCTTTGGCACAACTTGCTGTCCATGGAGATGTTTAGTAGTCCTTGCCTTCATCAGGTGACATTCCATCTTCCTCCTTGCACATTCTGAGTCAGCTTGAGGTTCTAAACAGAATATTTGATGACTCCATGCCCAATGGACTGCTTCAGGCAACTGGTATCTTCTACCTAGCAGGTAGGTAACCCTTGAGTCGCCAATTGTTATCCAAATTCACCCCTAGGGTTAATTTGATAACATGCATCAGAATTCTCAAGTCCCAGGAAAATGGATTGATTCAGGGCAAAAATCATGTTTCTAGGGTCCCCTCAGATTTTTTCTAACTCCCCTGGCCGAAGAAGGAAAGAGCAAGCTCTGAGGAAAGGTGAAAAAAGTGGCAAAAACAAGCTTGGGATAGGAAAAATTGTGAAAATTGGCTAAGTCCTAGTCCTCGCATCGGGACATGAGGGACATCGGGGACATTTGGGACATCAGGCGTGGATTGGTTGAAAAGCCTCGGAAAGCCGCCCAGCAAGGAGAAGCAAAGGGACATTTGGGACATCGAGACGCGAAGGGATGTGGAAAAGCCGGTTGGCCAAAAAGAAGAAAATCGACTAACTAATTGCTCAGGGACACACATTTGGAACAAAGAGACGTGAAGAACGCGAACGCCGCCGAGATCAAAGGGCCAAAGGAAGGAAATTTGTCCTGCATACTGGGACACTGAACAAATGTTTGGACAAAGGGACAAATGGGACAAATGGGGGACAGATGGGACAGCTTGGGACAAAGGGACGCGTGGGACGCGGATAGCCGAAGGAGCCGAAAGCCAATCAAGCAACGCCACGTGTCATCAGCCGAATGAGGGCAAGGAAGCCCATTTCAGCGGATCGGAAGTTTCTGTCCCAAACAACATTGGGACATCCGGGACAAATGGACGCGGTGGACGCGAAAAGCCGGCAGACCCGAATACCAATCAAATCACGACACGTGTCACAAGGAGAAAGTCCAAAAGTCAAAGGGCGAGGTTTCAAGATCGACCCAAACCAATGATGAAATAGTGCCACGTGTCCAAGTTTAAGGGCCCACAAGGAAATTTCAAAGGAAAGCCCACGGAAAGGTGGAGGAGAGAGAATTACTCAGTGAATCAGAGCCTGCCACATGTCATCCAAGTGGCAGAGTGCGGGGAAAGTTCAAATATTTTTCAAAACACGTTTTCACTGCTTTTTGCCCTAAATCTTCGATCATCATATCTTTCGATCTAGAGCTCGGATTTGCATGTTCTTTATATCAATAAAAAGATAGTGAAATTCTCTACATGATTCTCGGGGTCAATCTTGAATTTTGGTTAGTTTGAGAGAGAAAATTGAGAAATGACTCTGACGCATGTTAATGGACAAAAGTAACGCTTCAACAACCAGCTTTAATGCAGCAGACAGTTCACCATTTCTGTTAGATAGCCCGTTGTTTTGCCAGGATCCGCCGCTTCTGCCATAATGAGATGATTTTAAATGCGACCTAGAAGTGGTTGGGGTAGATTCTAGATTTCCTCTCTCTTCCCTCTCTCATTCTTTCTATATATTGTAAAGAGGGGCTTCTTAAAAAAGGTCGAACATTTTCTATTTTTCTCCTCCCTTTTTCTCCTATCAGGTGAATTTGTGGAGTTCGAACCTCTCATTTGAACTGTAATACGACTCTGCCTCTTGGCATTCTGTAGTGTATTGTATCAATCTTTGGAGCAAGTAATACATGTTTGTGGATGATTCTCACCCCTCTCTGTGTTCATTTTTGCATCCTCCTGGTCTTTCACTGCAAGTTATGTTATCTGTGCATGATCTTATATCACATTTGAATGGTCTGTGTTTACTGGAAAGATAGGTGTTCTTCATTCCTTGGTGCATCACCATCTTCAGTTAGTTTCAATTTTTGCATTTCTATCCCTGCCCCCTGGCAATTTAGAGTAGGATTAGGATCTGAACCTCTGTAGTTTTGCAAAATATAGATCTAAATCGGAGGAGTTTGAGGAACCAGCCTCTAATCTAGAGATTTCTCACAAGTCCCCACACTTAGAGAGAGGTTTCCATGTTGGCAATTGGATGCTAGAGTGATCAACCTAGAAGGAACCTAAAAAACTAAAACCTTGAGCACTAAACCCTAAATGCTAAACCCCTATTATTATATCCTAAACCCAAACCCCAAACCCTAAACCCTTATCCCTAAACCATAAACCCTTAGCTCTAAGTCCTAAACCCTAAACCCTAAACCATAAACTATAAATCCTAAACCCCAAAACCCTTAAGTCTAAACCTTTAGCCCTAAACCCTAAACCATAAACCTAAACCTAAAACCTAAACGTTGAGCCCTAAACCTTAAAACCTAAATCCTATTCTCTAAACACTAAACCATAAAATTTAAACCCTAAACCTTAAAATCTAAATAGAAAATTGTCAACCCCATAAACCTTAAACCTTAAACCCTAAACCCTTATCCCTAAAACCTAAAACCTAAACTCTAAGACGAGCCCCGAGTACTAAATCCTAAACCCCTAAACCTAAACCATAAACCTTGAGCCCAAAAAACTAAATCTTAAACATAATACCTTGATCCCTAAACCCTAAACCTTAAACTTTAAGCCCTATACCCTATACCCTATACCCTATACCCTATACCTTATGATGGGTGTCATTATTCCCTTCATTTAATCAACTCTTTTTTATGTCATATTCAAACCGGGGTGGTGTCCGAAGCTATATGAAACAAGAAATCTTAGTGATCTAGTAATTGACTATAGGTATTTGTTTCTTTTTATATTTTCGGGGATTTTCTCAATTTCTTGAGGATTCCTTTGCTAAAACCTTATTGAAATATAACTATGAAAACTTACTAGAAGTAAACACTCTCTGTAGAAATAGATTGCTGGAAATAAACATGCATTTGCATAATAGAATAGATTACGGTAAGTAAACATGCATTAGAGAAATGAACACAATTACTTTGTAAATAAACACACAATTTGAGAATGATGAAAGTTGACTGTAAAGAAAGAAGAATGTAATCTAGAACACCTATAGGAACAAGTATACAACAAATTTTAACTTGATTAATCAAAAGCATTTACAAAATTATTAAATCTATACTATTTTATTTGGAAATATAATTAACAATAAAATGAAGATATTGGTTCTTGGAAGAGTGGGCCCTTGCTCTACCTTGAAACATGATTTGAAAAATTAATATAATCTCAAAACTGGAATGGCTATTTTATTGATAAAATGTTCGCATTACAAAAACGTATTGTTTATTTTTATCTCTTTGTCTTTGTAAATGTATATATCTATATCTCGGTCTATATATATTTATCTATTTACATGTATGTATATATATACTTCTTCCACATGTGTATTTAAAACCATAGTTGTCAACCCGATTTAGATAGAACTAAGTCATGCCCAAAATATATTTTGATTTGGATCCTGGTTGGATGTACTATTGTATGATAGTTACCCCTAGATCTACAAGTGTGAAGAATCGAAATCTTCCTATCTACTCCTAATTGAAAGATTAAACCCTAAATCTAAAACCATAAACCTAAAGCCCTAAACCCTAACACCGTAAACCACTCAAACTAAAAACCCTACCTAAACAAGGAAACGTAAATGCTAAGCCCTAAACCCTAAAGCCTAAACCCTAAACCATAAACCATAAACCAAAAACCTAAACCCTAAACTATAAAACATAAACAATAAACCCTAAATCCTAAAACCTAAACTACAAACCCTAATATATAAACCCTAAACCATGATCCCTAAACCCTAGACCTCATAACCTAAAACCTAATCCCTAAACCCTAAAAACTAACCCCTTATCTATAAACACTAAACCCTAAACCCCAGAGCCCTAAACCCTAAACCCCGAGCCCTAAATACTAAATCCTAAACCCCTAGCACTAAATCCTTATCCCTAAACCTTATAACCTAAACCCTAAAAAAACTAAATGCTAAATTCTAAACTCTTAGCCTTAAACCCAAATCCCTAAACCCTAAAACCTAAACCTTATCCCTAAACCCTAAACTATAAACCTTGAGCCCTAAACCCTAAACACTAAGCCCTAAGACCTATGCCTTAAACCATTAACCCTAAGCCCTAGGCTCTAAACCCTAAAACCTTAACCATAAATTGTGAACCCCTAAACATTAAACCATAAGACCTAAGCCCAAAACCTAAACCCTAAACTCTAAACCCTAAAAACTAAATACTAAATCCTCAACCCTAATAATTAACCCCTAAACTAAAAACCCTAAACCCTAAACCCCCAAAACTCTAAATCCTAAAATCTTAAACCTAAATTGTAAACCGTAAACCGTAAACCCTAATCCCTAAACCCTAAACCTTGACCCATAAACCCTAAACCATAAACCCTTAACCATAAAAAATTAGCCCCAAACCATATACCCTAAACCCTAAAACCTAAACCCCGAGCCCTAAACCCTAAACCCTAAACCCTAAAATATAAACCTTAAACCCTAAACCCTAAACCCTAAACTCTAAACCCTAAACCCTAAATCTCAAGCTAAAAACCTTAAACAAAAACCCTATCTCTAAACCCCTACCCTCATTCCTAAACCCTAAATCGTAAACCAAAAATCCAATAGCCTAAACCCCGAACCCCTAAACCTTAAACCCCTAGAAAAAAACTAAAACCCAAAACCATAAACCTGTTGGGCCCCTGAAATATTGACTAAGTATGAAGGTGCGTGGGCATGTGGAACCCAGTTATAGAATGGCGCATAAGGAAATAGAACGTAAGAGAAAATGCTCAAGGAAGCATATAGCATGCACGACACGTGAAAGGAGATTGAGGAATTATCTAATTTAAGCAAAAAAGGTAGAACACGTGAAAATCATGATCGGTTGTGCATAGATAACATGCCGACTAGCATATAGCATGCATGGCACATTAAAGGAGATTAAGGAATTAGCCAATTTAAGCAACAAAGGTAGAACATGTGAAAAGCATGATTGGTTATGCGTGGATAACATGCCAGCCTAGAAATAGGTGGCCCAAGAAAGAGCATGCCAAAGCAAAGGAATCTTCTAGAAGACCATCATGAGATGGAGTGGAGAGCTCAGGCCTGAGGAAACATGCTCATTGAAGGACCACATTCGACACTTGGCGATAGATCTAAGGGTGTGGCAAGGTGAGTTGGTAGTGTGGGAAGGTGATAAATACAAGTGCCTGCGAGACCAAAAAAAAGAGGGAGAATGGGAATATAGACATAAGAGGAGAAGATAGGAGAGATACACATAGAGAGAGATAACATGGGTGAAGCTTTGCAAGATTACTACGAGTGGGGCTATGATGCAGAAATGAATGTATTGAGCTTAGCATTATAATTTCTTTTCTATTTTTGCATAGTTATACAAGCCTAGTGATGTGCATGACTGCAGTCTACCCTTTATGGATCTTTGTAATGAAATGATGAATACAATGAGGTTACCTATTGCAATTAGATATGAATATCAGTGGGTTTCATGTATATTTCATTCATAGAAGTTATCTTTCCTTTCATGCTATGAATGAATGGTTGTAGCTTTCTTTCTGTTATATTATATGTTATGGAGTCTTTTAAAACACATGGTCTGAAGAAGCTACAAGGATCTGGAGGTCATCCTGAGCCTTGTAATCCTTGTATGTCTAAACTTATTTCTTGAATACTCCTATACTAATCATTGATGAATGCTTCCCACTAAAAACTCACATAAAAGAGAGACTCGGCACCCATGCATGCCTCAAGTGAGTGCTCAGCTTTTGCTAGGTGATAGGCTGGCATGCATGGGATTCCTTCCTCTTATAATGGGAGTAAAATTGACTACATCTTGGTTCCGTTGCGGGACCTCTTTTTGAAGTTGTAGTGGGATATAACATGCATCATGATCTATGTAAAGAGTAATGATGGATTGGTTAACATTGGAAAATGTTGAATCATGGTTCAAGAGCACGAGAGGATGAATTTTCCCAGAGATTTAGCACTGGACCTAAGTTTGATACATGTAGATGGGTAGAGGATAATCTCTACCATGATCTGTATGAGACTTTTTTTGTTACTTCCCAGTAGAGTTATTTGGGTGGCTTTTAGCCTATGCATCTAGATCAAGTTGGTGTTATGGATCATGGATATGGACCAAAGAAGACTACCAAAGGTTGTAGGATGCAGATCTGACATGGACCCATGTTGTAGATCACTAGTGGGGAGGAGTACTAGCTAGCTACACTCTGGAATACACCATTTCCATGTATTCTTGTCCTAGAGGTTGTTGAGTTTGAGTTTCTACGAGAACCTAGGGGATCGTTTCTACATGTTATCCCTCTAGCTATGAAGATATTGATGGTTACCATGAGTTTAGAAGTGCTCCCAATGGCCGGTTAAACTGTTCTGAGTCGTTGGGTAAGGAAGCTTGGGTGGAGGAAGATGGTAGATGATACGACAAAAAAGGAGAGGGAAGAAAGATGGCTCAAGTATGGTGAAGCATGTGAAAGGGAGATTACTAGATGATGTAAAGCTGCTAGTGTGATGGATCTATGGAGATAGACATTACGGGAAGGAATTGAGGTTCATATGGAGGACATGGAACTTGAGCAGTCTATGCTACCCCATCTTGGAAAGCGTGTGAGGGAGACCCCTTGATTCTAGTGAGAGTTCATCACATGGAGAAAGGAGAGTAATTAGCACATATCTAAACCCACCCAGTGATTGAGCCCTGGTGTTTTCTTTTCTGAACTAGGAAGAAGTATTGATCCAGTTGAAACTAGTGGAAGAGATAAATCCATGCCTAGGAGATATAATTTTACATTCCCTTCTTCTATGGCTGCACATATTCTAGTATTTGGAGGATTTTTTGGACAAGGGGCAAGTGTAAAAACTTTTGGTCTCACATCGAGAGTGGCGTGGGGTAACATAGCGGTGGTGGGGCACCATCACGAGCATCACAAGACACACTGATTCGGTGAGACCATGGGGGCACTTGGCATAGCTCCTATAGGCCCTATTGGACCCAGTGGTTCTGGTGGATCTAGTGGCTCTAGAGGTATAGGACCCAGTGGACCTAGTGGATCAGGTGGTGGAGGAAACATCAGAGGGAACCAAGGCTCTAGTTCAGGACAAGGACCCACCACCACCTCAAGTTTTTTTGAAATGTCTCTGCACTTACCAAATTATAGGGGCATTGAGGATTCTACAGAACATGTTCACAAGTGTGAAAGCTGCGTGGCGCGTGAAAGGTATCACAACCCCGAATGAAATGCTAGGTAATTTTTAACCATGTTGCAAGGGTGCATGTATAGATGGTATAGAAAGTATGATCCTCATCAAATAGAGGTGGATTACACTACCTTAAAGAATGCATTCCTGTAGAGTGCCAAATTCCTGAGTTCGAGTAAAAAATCATTAGCGCTTTGAAGGAGATATAAAAGGAATGGCAGAGAGTGTGCGGGAGTAAGATGCACACTTTAAGACTCTCTTTTCTAAATTATCATATGATATACATCCTTCTCAGCATGCACAATGGTTTGTTGGAGGATTGATCACCCCTTTTAGAAGGGCCCTATCTCATAATACTTTCACAAATCCACATGAAGCATTGGAGGATGCCTTATGCACCGAGGTCATTGGTAGTATTGATACTAGTGTTAGCCCGTTCTTGGAGGCTCAGATTGCTGCTATGGCTAAATAGTTGGAAAATATATCTGCGAACTTGGTCCATGAGACTCGCAGTGGTTTGTGGTGCATAGATTGTGAGATAGAGGGGCACGTTAAGGATAATTTCCCCTGGAGGATGGTACACGTTGTAACATTAGATTGTGAAATCTGTCATGGGGACCATGATGCCAGTAGATGTCCCTTGCTATAGCACATGATTAGAAAGAATGTATCTTGTTATTGCAATATTTTCACCTCCATGACCCATGATACTAAAGACTATAGGCTCATTGATTAGATACATGAGGCCATTGATCATGGGGTGTACCAAACTAGCATTTCTAGTAGTTCTAAAAATGATGATCACCGTTATGAGGAGTGTGTAGATGGAGGCATGTAAGGAAAAGGTTTTCGAGGAGGATTCCGTGGACAAGGTAACCATGGAGGAAGGAGTGAGTTCCCGTGAGGGACATGTTTCAACTGTGGATCTATAGAACATTACAAGCATGAGTGCCTGGACTTGTTGTAGTGCTCATGGTGCGAAAGAAGCATAAGTATGAGGAGTTCCTAGAGTTATATGAGCATATGAATCAAAAGTAGCACCGGAAGGACAAAGGCACTACGATGGTCAACATCAAGAAGGTAGACATATAATGGATGCCTCAGGTAACATGAGATGAAGTTTTGGAGCCTATTTTGGTAACAACAAGGGCAGAAGCCACATGCACAAGAGAGATACCAAGATAGAAGAGCCTCATTTCAAGAGAAGAGGTCATTCATGGAAAGTACCCAGACCCGCACATTAGAAGGAGATATATTAAGACACCATGGATGTTATTCAAAGCTTGTAAGGGGAGATCCAGTGTCTAAAGGAGAAATCCAAGAGGGAGGAACAAGGAAGGAGGATCAAGGCATAGAAAGATGACCTGGATGAGGTCAAGGAGGTGTGTAAAATGCTAAGGCAGGAGAACATCATTCCTTTGCTAGGATCCTTGTTGAGAGAGAAGGTACCATGTCATTGGAGAAGAGCATGAGAGGTAGGTCTTACATGCAAACCTTCCCCCTCACAACCTCGACTATGACAAGGAGATTACATTAAATGTAGTTTTGGATGGATGGCTCCTTAGTAATATACTCATTGACACTGGCACGAAGGTTAATGTTTTGACTTAGGATGCATGGCATCGATGGGGAGACCCTTCATTACGCTCATCTTCAAATGTGTTGTATAAGGAAAATAATACTAAGGCAATTCCCATCGTGTCTTGAAAGATACAACTATTACTATCCAGAGAGCCAAGTTTACTGGGGACTTCGAAGTCTTGGTGCTTCTTTGAGGCGAGACAATTTCCCAGCACTACTTGGGTGCCCTTGGTGTTACAAGAATAATACGGACCTCTAGTTCAACAAAGGGTACATTAGTTTTGAGAACAAAGAGGAGTGGGTCATTATACCCTTGGTTGATGGGAAGTCAGCACCCTACATTGAACCGTTAGGAGAAGAGGTTTTGGACAAGATTTATGTGTACTCAATCAGAGACCCTGAGATGGTACACCCTATTAATGGGGTTATCCAGTTTGAGGATGCTCAGTTAGTGAGTGATACCACCATCTTGGCATGTGATAATTGGGTGCATGGGACTTATAAATTAATGGGATGGTAGTTGAGAGGATCGGTGACCAAGGTAACTAAGGCATGCATGGTTCGGCACCTTGGGGGAAAAGAACTACCCAAGTACTCAGAGGAGCCTTCCCTGAGATCTTTCTGCAGGAGATAGAAGCTCAGTGGAAAAATGAAAAGGAATGAAGGGAGATGCTGAGTTACATCTTTCTCAGCACAATAGCTCATTGGTGGGCCACACATCAGGAGATCCTTTTAGAATGGCGCAAGGTAAGAATTTCTCTCTCTATCAGATTTTCTAGAAGTAATATACCCACCATCATCAAGGAGTACCATGGGAAGGAGCCCACCTCTTTCCATATCCAGGAGTGTGAATGGGTCTAGAGAGAAGGCAGTGGAAGCCTTGCCACCATCCCTCTGGGTGCACAAGTTGTATTCTACACTGTAGGGTTGTGTGTGCACATGGTACATTCATTCGAGAGACACACCACCAAACAAGGAATTGGCAAGAGCTTGTGGCTGATCTTATTCAAGCCTTTGAGTATCAGAGTACCAAACCATCGGTTGATAAGGCCTTGCAAGGTATCAAGTGCCTTACAATGGGGGATAGTGCCAAAATGGAAGATAGGTTATTGGAACTACTAGGTGAACTAGGATTGGAGGTATGCTTTGAAGAGATTGAAGAAACAGAAGAGTTATAGCTTGAGTGCACGTGTTTGGAAAAGGAAAAGGGAAAGTTAGTATATGTGATTGATGGAGAGGAATTAGAGAGTTTAAATGTTAGCCATTCTGTGGGGATGTGTGAAGTAGTGGGTAGTGCAGATGCTCACACACGTGCCTACCATGAGCCTTTAAAGACAAAGAAGGTTAACATTGGTTCAGGAGAAGAACCTAAGGAAGCTATTATTGGGGATTATTAGATGGAGAAGGAAGTATCAAAGATTTGCGTGAATTAAAATATTTATTCTCGTGTGGGTACCATGAGCTGAAAGGCATCCACCATTCCTTAGGGAGATGAGGATAAAAATGAAGGAAGGTGCATGCCCAGTTAGAAAAAGGCCCTACCAGATGAATCCCAACTTACACGTGAAGGTTAAGGAGGAGATAGATAAGATGATAGCTTCTGGGATCATTGAGGTAGTAGAAGAATCAAAATGGATAAGTCTGATGGTAATTAGAATTTGTGTGGATTATAGGGAATTGAATGTAGTTTGTGTCATTGATACATTTCTGACCCCCTTCACTGAAGATATTCTAGGAGTCATTGGGTGCAAAATCTATTCCTTTACGAATGGATTTTCAGGATACCACCAAGTCTAGATCGCAAAGGAGGACCAAGAGAAGACAACTTTTGCCACTGAGTGGGGAAGTTTTGCATATACAGTCATGCCCTTTGGGTTGAAAAATGCGCCTGTTGTCTTTTCGCGCATAGTGGTTAAAGCATTCCAGGACTTCTTTCATAAGTTTCTTCAAGTTTACTTAGATGATTGAACAGTATATGGTCTAGTTAAGGACCATTGTGACAACTTGAGATAAATGTTTGAAAGGTGTAGGTAGTTGAGGATATCCCTCAACATTAAGAAGTGTGTGTTTGCTACACCCTTTGGGACTTTATTGGGGCATATCATATGTAAGGAGGGCTTGCTAGTAGATCTTGCTAAGGTTGTAGTTATTGTGGGGTTAAGGGAACCTACTAGCCAAAGTGCAGTGCGTGGATTCCTTGGGCATATGGGATATTATAGAAAATTCATTAAGGGGTATGCCAAGATCACTGTGCCTTTAGAGGAGCTGCTTAGACACAAAAGTACCTTCCATTAGGGAAAGGTGCAGCAGAGGGCATTTGATACATTAAAATATAGGCTTATTACCGCACCTATTTTGTGATTTCCCTCTTGGGACAAGCCCTTCCATGTCCATGTAGATGCCTCAGGAACCGCCATTAGAGTAGTACTTGCACAACCAAGTGAGGGGATTATTGATCATCCTCTCTGTTTCATGAGTAGGAAGTTAACACCAGTAGAGCATAATTATACCACAACCGAGCATGAGGCATTGTCAATGATCTATGCACTTTTCAAATTTTGACAATAGTATCTACTAGCAACACCCTTTGTATTCTACACCAACCACATGGCATTAAAGTATTTAGTAAACAAGCCCATTCTTCAAGGGCACATATGTCGATGGGTGTTGTTGTTTCAAGAGTTTGAGTTCACCATTGTAGTGAAGCCTAGAAAAAGTAATTATGGACCTGATCATCTGTCAAGAATTGATTCAAGAGAGGATGCACAAAGTATTGAGGAAACAATGCTAGATGCACAATTGTTTAGATTGCATGTGCGCGCCCTCGGATTTGGAAGAGATTGCTATATTTTTAAAATAAGGTGTGGTGCTGGATGGAATGAGGGCATTGGAGAAAAAGTAGTTGGCCATACGCATCATGCCCTACATGTTGATTAGTGGAGACTTATACAAATTGGGATGTGATGAAGTTTTGTGTAGATGTGTGTTAGAACATGAGTGTCTAGCCATCATGGAGGAAGCACATGGAGGAAGCACATAGAGGAAGTGTGAGTGGGCATTACGTAGGTGATGCCACCGTGCACAAGTTTTTAATGGCAGGTTTATGGTGGGAAACCTTGTACAATGATTATAGAAATTATTGTAAAACATGGGACCACTGTCAGCACATTGGAAAGCCAGGAAGGAGAGATGAAATGCCTTTATGTCCTATTCCTAGTGTGGAGCCTTTTGAAAAGTGGGCGATAGACTTTGTGAGACCTATTACACTGGCATCACGTAGGAATGGGTCACGTTATGTCATCACTTGCATGGATTATCTCACAAGGTGGGTGGAAGCAACCCAACTAAATATTGCATGGCAACAACGGTGGCAAGGTTCCTATGGGAGAACATTATCACAAGGTATGGATGCCCTTTGAGTTTGACCAGTGATAGGGGTACGCATTTTCTAAATGAGACCATGAGGATCCTACTATCTGAGTTCATGGTGGCTCATCATAAGACTACACCCTATCACCCACAAGAAAATGGAACCATGGAAGCATTCAACAAAATACTAAGTCATACCTTGACAAAAATCTATGATGTTGGAAGACATGATTGGGATGACAAGGTATCAACAATTTTATGGGCTTACAGGACTACGTATAAAATACTAAATAAAGCCACACCTTTTCAATTGGTGTTTGGCATGGAAAGCTTTTACCAGTTGAATTTATGTTACCTTCTTTGCGAATAGTGCATGCAGGAGGATTAGCTGATGAACAAGCATTGGAAGAAAGAATTGATGAACTAATGAAACTAGATGAGAGATGATCACTTGCCCATTAGATCCAAACAGCAAAAAGGAAAAGCAAAAGGCTTGGCATGATCACCATATTAGAAACAAGAAGTTTGAGGTTGGGTAGATGGTGTTATTGTATGATTCTAAATTTATGCACCATCTTGGGAAGTTGAAATTCCATTGGTTAGGTCCCTACACAATCTCGTACATCCTTGATTCGGGTGCATGCCAATTACAAGTGTTGGATGGAACGGAGTTTCTTGGACACTTCAATGGTAGTAGGCTGAAGCCCTACTATAAATAAGTCTTCTTGGTGTTTGTAAATAAGGCAGTTTTTCCAGTTAATCTAGAATTTTCCTTTATGCATTTTCCTTTCCTTGTGTTTCCCTTTCACGTTGTTGTTTTTTTTTGCGCCTCGGGTGCAGTAACCTTATTGCTATTTTTGGATAATTTATGAGTGTATAGAGGACCGCACATCATTTAAGTGTGGGGTGGAGAAAATTGAAGAAGTGCATGATTAAAAGTACTAAGGAAGTTATGTTGAAGATCCTTGTTGAGTAGCCTAGTTAAAAGAGAGATGAAGAGAAAAGATAGAATGGTTGGTGCCAGGGTAAAGCTACTCATAGATCCCACGTACAAAGGAAAAATAAGTGCATTTAAAGAAACATGAGGTAGGCAAAAGCAAGAATATGGACAAGAAGAAGTGCCTTCGGCACAGGTTGAGCACGCGTAAGAGTCTCCTATCAGGTTGGTTTGGTTACGTGCCAGAAGGTTGGAGGAGTTTTCGTGTAGGAAGGGTGCATGAGTGAAGGCACTGAAGATGGTTTTTTTAAAAAATATGCATTAAATGAACAAAGTATGGGGTAGGTAAAGTAGCATTTAATGACCAGAAAAAGGAAAAACTATAAATAGAGGGTGGGAACTCTCATTTTACTTTGTGAAAATGAAGAGTTGGAGATATAAGTGAAAGATATAAGCTAGGAATTTTTAGATTCAATCAAAGAGAAGATCTATGTGATCAAAAAAGTAAAGAGCTAGTTTGAGATTACAAACCAGAAGGAAGGAATTACACGGGCATGGAATGAAGTGAAAAGATGTTGTCTTGTGAAGAATTTATCAAAGTTAGGGTTTAGCAAACTAGGGCACGGGTTTAGGAGATTTGTATCACGGATCTGAGATCAAAGGTTGGGAGAAGGAAAGTAGAGTAACAAGGAGAGGACTAGAGTAATACAATTACCTCGACCATGGCACCAAAGAAAGGGAAGGGAAAAGTGAAGGCTAAACAACCAGAACCTAAGGTGGAAACAAACAAAGAATGGTATGTAGAAATGCAGTACCCTGATGGAGTGATGATGGGGAAGGAATGGGAATCCCATTTGAGAAGCATACCAGTCAGTGACTATAATCACCGCACTAGCACTATAGAGAAAGAAATGACATTAGAACTGGTACGCCCAACCAACAAGTGAACACCTAAAGGGTTTCCTATCTACAATGATGATGTGAAGGTCAAGCTGGTGAAGGTAGGGTTGTTACAACTCTACGAGTTTCCTTATTTTGGGAAGCCAGATTGTTTGTACAAGTGGTTAATATCTCGAGTGCACGAGGACTACTTCCACTTTGTTGGGCACAAGATGCATGTAACTCCCAGTTGATTACATAGTTTACAGGCCTCATATGTGAGGGAGATAGCCTGGAAGATGACCTTAGTGATAAGGAAGCTATTCAGGAGACCATCACAGAGTATGCCTACAAGAAAGGGTCATGGTATTATGACATCTCAGACATCAAGGACCCAGTTATGAAGATGGCTGTGCACCTGGTAATGAAGTTGAATGGCCAAGAAAGGTGGACACAAGTCAACAAGCCATGGCTACATGTCTGCAGGAAGATTGCAAAGGGGACTATTTACAACTTGTTTGCATACATTACCAAGGAAATTGTAAAGTGCGCAAAGGAAGGGGACAAGATCCTCTTTGGAAATTTCCTGCTCACCATAGTATTTGCAGAAATTGGAGTGTCGATGCACTAGATAAGTTTGTGTGGGAGTACCCAGCCAAAGACCCTTCACCGAAAAGAGGTTTGAAAAGTATGCATGTGATATAATGACGGCTCCCCACAAAGTGCGGCTCGAAAAATGGTATACACACTTGAGAAATGCATTTAGGGTAGAGTGGAGGATCCCTGAACAACTCCCAATAGCCACACAAGGAGAAGCTGAGTTCGTGGTGTACCAACACTATTACTTGGGTAGGTTCAAACTTGTTGATGAATCATGGAGCCCTTGGTGCAAGCTCCCTTTCACGTTCACTACCCAATACTTCCAAGTGGGAGTGAATAGATTTAAAGAATAAAAAAAGCTAAGGCTAGAGCTAGGAAAATTGGACCAGGAACACAAGGATATGAGGAAGAAACTGAACTATCCCAGAGGTAAGCGCGTGTACATGGAGAAGTACGTGTCACACGAGATCCACATGACTAGACCAATAACACTTCCTATTACTGGAGGATCTGTGGTGTGCATATATGTGTGCATAAGGCCAAAATTTGAAAATGGCACGTACTTGGTGGATGAGATCTCCATACCTGAAGACCCCTTAGGAATGAAGAAGCTAGTGTCTAAGAAGAGGGGCAGAGGAGAGGAAGGAGCACCAAGTGTACCAACTACTTAGATAGTGAGCATGCCTTCTACAAGCACCAAGCCAAGCACCTATGTTTGGAGGAAGAAGTCTCTAGTAAAGGAGAAGATGCTAGAAGTAGAGGCACCCGAACAACCCACCACCTTGGAGGAGTCACAAGAGGAAGAAGAAAAGGTAGAATCTCCTGACTAGAAGCAAACCTCTTAGGAAGAAGCAGAAGGTAGATGAAGAAGCTGACTCAAAGGTGACCGACAGACTTGGAGAGATATTTGGGAGAAGGAGAGGATGAGAGTGAAGAAGGTGGTGATGAGGAGAAAGATCCAAAAAAAGACAAGGAACCTTTAGAACCTCACATAGTTAGTGTCTATGACTCGAGAGGAGGAGAGTGGAGAAGAAAAGCAAGAGTTCATATTCACGTGGTGGAAAGGTGCACAAGGAGATGAAGGCACTAAAGATACAAAGGCAGATGAGAGGGATGCCAAGGGACAAAGAGCCACAGATTTTACAAAGGAGTAGATAACCAAAGTGGCAGAGCGAGAAGCGAAGAAGATGCTCAAGATCCTTGTAGACCAGGAATTAGAGTGGAGCACAAACATAGTGCTAAAGGAAGGGAGGGAAGAGAGTGGTGAAAAGGGACATGACAGCCTAGGAGGCCCCGCTCTGACAGTTAGCTTCCCCAAAGGCACGCACTCGGGTAGAAGACCTCTAGATGTAGAATAGAGGTAGATAATGGGCTACATGGATGACTCAAGGAAGGTGCTATGCACACAATTCCAGAGCACGGTACCCACCAAAATACTTATAGCCATGGGATCATTCGAGAAGGAGGGTGCGTACCCCAGGACCAAGAAGATGCTTTCTTGGGCATTTGAATCCCATGTCAATGAGCTAGACTTTGAAGTCTACCAAAAGGCACTTATCATGCTACCAGAGTCTAAGGGAGACAACCCCTTAGTGAATGCCCAGGAGCTCTTAGATGAGAAAGTGTGTAATGCTCTAAACAAGGTCATGGTGGAAACAGAGGCAAGGCTATTCATGTGGAATGAAAACATAAGGGCTTTAGAGGGAAAGTTGGCCAAGAAGGAGGAAGAGTTGGCTAAGGTGGCTAGAAGCTTAAAATAGGAGGAATTAATTAGCACATAGCTAAGGTGCGAGCTCAAGGAGGAAAAGGCAAAGGTGCAGGAGGTCTACAAGAAAGTAGACTCAATAAAAAGTTCCATCATTTTGAAACACCCAGATCTAATGCCTATCCCCCAAAGGTATGCATTGACGCTAGAATGCCTAGAATACTTAATGCATGTCCTCACCATGGAGAGGTAACCCTTGGCATTGGAATCAGAGAGGAAGTAGCCGCATGCCTAAAGGAGGAGGACCGAGTTAAAGGTGATAGCACTTGTTGTCAAGTATAACAAGGTGCTCATAGATGTAAAGGTTGCTTCCCAATCTGTTGAGGCCACATATGACACATGCACAAATAGAGATAAGGTGGCGAGCTCCTTGGTTGCCACACTCAAAGCAGAGCTAAAAGAGTTCCAAGGAGAAGAATAAAGGAAATAGGGTAGAGCGGGATAGAGTCCTGGTGGAAGTAGAAAGAAGATCCAAGGAGATTGAGGCACTAAGGGGCTCAACCAAGACATAACTGAAGGAACTATATCCTCAAATTACCAGAAGAATGGACAAGCTCGCAGACCTGGGTAAGGATATGGAACAAATTATGGACACTTTGGGTGCCTGGGAGTTGGCCTAAGTTTTGATGAGGTAAACCTCCTGGTTGGCGACCTCTGTCAGAAGGCATAGAATGAGGTTGATACATGGAGTAAGTTGGAGGCAGACTTACGGAAGGACTTCCCTAACCTTTTGGTTTAATGTTCCCCCCATTCTTCATTCTTTCCCCTATTCTTTCATTCCTTATTCATTTTTGTAATATTTATCTACATCTTGGTTCCATTGAACCAACTTGCACCTTGGTCAAGTAGAATGTTTCGAGGGTAGAGAACAGGCGTAGTGTGGGGTGATGTTGGGCCCCTAAAATATTGACTAAGTATGAAGGTGCATGGGCATGTGGGACCCCAGTTATAGGATGGTGTGCAAGGAAAAATCATGCAAGAGAAAAGGCTTAAGGAATCATATAGCACACACGGCACATGAAAGGAGAATTGAAACTTAGCCGATTTAAGCAACAAAGGTAGAACACATGAAAAGCATGATCGGTTGTGCATGGATAACATGCCATCCTAGAAACAGTGGCCCAAGAAAGAGCATGCCAGCAAAGGAATCTTCTAGAAGACCATCATGAGATGGAGTGGAGAGCTTAGGCCTGAGGAAACATGCTTGTTGAAGGACCACATTCGAAACTTAGTGATGAATCGATGGTGCAGCAGGGTGAGTTGGTAGCACAAGAAGGTGATAAATACAAGTTCTTGCGAACCAAAAAGAGGGAGAATGGGAATATAGACATAAGAGGAGAAGATAGGAGAGATACACATAGAGAGAGATAACATGGGTGAAGCTCTGCAAGATTACTGCGAGTGGGGCTCTGATGCAGAAAGGAATGTACTAAGCTTAGCATTGTAATTTCTTTTCTATTTTTACGTAGTTATACAAGCCTAGTGATGTGCATGACTACAGTCTACCCTCTATGGCTCTTTGTAATGAAACGATGAATACAATGAGGTTACCTATTGCAATTAGATATGAATATCAGTGGGTTTCATGTATATTTCATTCATAGAAGTTCTCTTTCCTTTCATGCTATGAATGAATGGTTGTAGCTTTCTTTCTGTTATATTATATGTTATGGAGTCTTTTAAAACACATGGTCTGAAGAAGATACAAGGATCTGGAGGTCGTCCTAAGCCCTGTAATCCTTGTATGTCTAAATTATTTTCCTGAATACTCCTATACTAATCATTGATGAATGCTTCCCACTAAAATAACACATAAAAGAGAGACTCAAAGCACCCGCACGTGCCTCGGGTGAGCACTAAACACTGTTGGGTGATAGGCCAGTGCACTTTGATTCCTTCCTCTTATAATGGGAGTAAAATTGATTAAAAACCCCGAGTCCTAAACCCTAAACCCTAAACCTTAAATCAAAACTCATACACCCAAATCCCTAAAACCTACAACCAAAACGCTAAGCCCTAAACCCTAAACTATACACCGTAAACCATAAACCATAAACCCTAAACCCTAAAACCTAAAACCTAATCTCTAAACCCTAAACACTAAACCCTTATCCAAAAACATAAACCATAAACCTTGAGCCATAAACCATAATCAATAAACCCTAAACCCTAAAGCGTAAACCATAAACCATAAATATTGAGCCCTAAAACCTAGAACCTAATTCAAAAACCCTAAATTATAAACCCATTAAACCCTAAACAATAAACCCAAACCCTAAACCTAATTCCCTAATCTCTAAACCCCTACCCCTTAATCCTAAACCCTAAATCCTAAACTTAAACTCCAATATCCTAAACCCTTAACCACCTAACCCCTAAACCTCTAAAGCAAAACAACTAAAACCCAAAACCCTTAGTACTAAACCCTAAACCCTAAATATAAAACCATAAAACTAAAGTCCTAAACCCTAACCTATAAACCATTCAAACCCTAAACCCTAAAACTTAAACCGTAAATAATAAATGATAAAAAATAAAGCCTAAAACCTAAAACCTAAACCCTAAACTGTAAAACATAACCATAAACCCTAAATCCTAAAACCTAAATTGGAAACCCTAATACATAAACCCTAAACCAAGTATCCCTAAACCCTAAATCCTAAAACCTAAAACATAATCCATATACCCTAAAAACTAAACCCTTATCCATAAACCCTAAACCCTAAGCCATAAACCAAACACTAATCCATTAACCATAAACCATAAAAATTAAACCCTAAACCCTAAAACCTAAAACCTAATCCTTAAACAAGTAAATGTTGAGCCCTAAACCCTAAAACCTAATTCCAAACCCTAAATTGTAAACCCACTAAACCATAAACACTAAACCCTAAACCCATATCCCTAAACACTAAACCCTAAACCCATATCCCTAAACGCTAATCCCTAATCCCTAATCCATAAACCCTAAACCCTTATCTATAAATCATAGTCATGAAACCCTAAACCCTAATTCCTAAACCCCGAGCCATAAACCCTTAACACTAAACTCTAAACCTTAATCCCTAAACCCAAAACCCTAAACGCTTAGCCCTATATACTAAACCCTAAACTCCAAGTCTTAAACTCTAAACCCTAAACCCCGAACACTAAAATAAAAACCCTAAACCCTAAACCCTATGCCCTAAACTCTAAACCTTAAAAATGTTAAACCATAAAATCTAAATCCTTAGAACTAAACCCTAAACCCTAAAGCCTGAGCCCTAAACCCTACCCACTAAACCCTAAACACTAAACCCTAAACTATAAAACCTAAACCATAAACCCTAAACCTTAAACATTAAACAATAAACCCTAAACCCAGAGCCCTAATTCTTGAACACTAAACCATAAAGTTTAAAACTTTATCCCCAAACCCTAAATGCTAAACATTGAGCCCTTAACCATAAACCATAAACCATATACCCAAAGGCCTAAACCCTAAAATCTAAACAATAAACCCTAAACCATAAAACCTGAGCCCTAAATCTTAAACTATAAAGCCTAAACCCTAAACCCTTAGACCTAAACCATGAACCTTAAACCCTAAACTCTAGACACTCAACAATAAATCCTAAACCCTAATCCCTAATCCCTAAACCCTACACCATAAACCGTTAGCCCTAAACCCTAAACCCTAAAACCAAAACCTTAAGCCCTAAACCATACAACCTAAAGCTTAATCCCTAAACCCTAAGCCCTAAACCCTAAACCCTTATCCTTAAACCCCTATCCCTAAACCTTAAACCCTAAACCCTAAACCCTAAACCCTAAAACCTAAACCATAAACCTTAAACCATAAACCCTAAATCTTGAACCTTAAACCCTAAACCCTAAATCCTAAGCCCTAAACCCTAAACTCTAAAACCTAAAAACTAAATAAAAACCCCGAAGCCTTAAACCCCGTGCCTAAACCCTAAACCCTAAACTCAAAATACTAAACACTAAACCCTAAACCCTAAAACCTAAACACTAAACCCTAAACCCTAAACCCTAAACCATAAAACCTAAAACCCGAACACCGAACCCCGAGCCCTAAATAAATAAACCCTAAACTCTTAGCCCTAAACCCTAAACCACTAATCTTAAAATCCAAACCCTAAACCCCAAGCCGTAAACCCTAAACACTAAACCTTAAACCCTAAAACCTAAACCTAAACCCTAATCCCTAACCCTTAAATCATAAAACCTAAACATTGAGTCATAAACCCTAAAACATCAACCACAAACACTAAACCCTAAACCGTAAACACCCTAAACCCTAAACCCATTATCCTTAAACCCTAAACCCTAAAACCTAAACCTTGAGCACTAAACCTTAAATGTTAAACCGCTTTCTCTAAACCCTAAAACCCAAACTCTAAACCCTAAACCCTAAACCCTCAACTCTAAGTCCTAAACCATAAACTCTAAACCATAAACCCTAAACCCTAAAACCCTTAAGTCTAAACCCTTATCCCTATACCCTAAACCCTAAACCCTAAACCTAAACACTAAAACCCAAACATTGAGCCCTAAACCTTAAAACCTAAATTCGATTCTCTAAACACTAAACCATAAAATTTAAACCCTAAAACTTAAACTCTAAACAGAAAATTATCAACCCCATAAACCTTAAACCTTAAACCCTAAACCCTTATCCCTAAAACCTAAACCCTAAACTTTAAGCCCCGAGCCCTAAGTACTAAATCCTCGAACCCCTAGCCTAAACCCCTAGACCTAAACCATAAACCTTGAGCCCAAAAACTAAACCTTAAACATAATACCTTGATCCCTAAACCCTAATATCTAAAATTTGAGCCATATACCCTATACCCTATACCCTATACCATATACCCTATGATGGGTGTCATTATTCCCTTCATTTAATCAACTCTTTATTGATGTCATATTCAAACTAGGGGTGATGTCCGAAGCTATATGCCTCAAGAAATATTAGTGATCTAGTAATTGACTATAGGTATTTGTTTCTTTTTATATTGTTTGAGGGATTTTCTCAATGTATTGAGGATTCCTTACCTAAAACCTTATTGAAATCAAACTATAAAAACTTGCTGAAAGTAAACACTCTCTGCAGAAATAGATTGCTAGAAATAAACACACATTTGTAGAATATAATAGATTCACTGTAAGTAAACACATGTTACGAAATGAACACAATTGCTTTGAAATAAACACACAATTTGAGAATGCTGAAATTTGATTGTAAAGAAAGAAGAATCTAATCTAGAACACATGTAGGAACAAATATACAACTGATTTCAACTTGAGTAATCAAAAGCATTTATAGAATTATTAAATCTATACTATTTTCTCTAGAAATATAAATAACAATAAAACAAAGATCCTGGTTCTTGGAAGAGTGGGCCCTTGCTCCACATTGAAACATGATTTAAAAACTTAATATAATCTCAAAACAGAATGGCTATTTTATTGATAAAATGTTCAACATTACGAAAATGTATTATTTCTTTTTATCTCTTTATATTTTTATATGTACATATTTATATCTCTCTCTATATATATATTTATCTATCTACAAGTATGTATATATATACTTCTTCCATAGGTGTATTTACAACCATATTTGTCTAAATGATTCAGATAGAACTTAATTGTATGCAAAATATATGTTGAATTGGATCATGGTTAGACGTACTATTGTATGATAGTTATCCCTAGATCTACGAGTATGAAGAATTGAAAATATTCCAATCTACTCCTAATTGAAAGGATCATTGATTTATAATTCACCGATGTTGGAATAAATAAATTCTCATCGGTTACGTAACTTTAGAGAAGCACCGAACTAAAGGAAATCATTTATATCTAATTGTGAGGGTTTTGGAGCTACATGTAGGAGTTTTGAAACTAAGTTCGAAAGTCCCAAAACTAATTGATAGATTTCGGAACTAAGTGATAGATCTTGTAACTACATAATGGAGTTCTAGAGCTAAGTTTGGAAGTTCCGGAACTAAGTCTGTATTGAAACCAATGCTTCCAAAAACATGTTGACCACTTCATACTTTGTTCTTTCGACTTATTTTGACCTGTTTTATTAAAACACTAAATTTCTAAAGCACTTAGTTAGGAATTACATGGTTTTAAAACATTAGAAATAGAATTAACAAAATATGGAAAATTACATCCTAACTTATATTAGATCAAACAATAGTCACAAAATGCAATTAATTTTGATAAAAAGGAGAGTAAAATAAGATCAATTATTTTACATTAACGAGACATATTCTGGCATCATCATTTCCCCCGTACTTTCTTTTTTGTAAGTCCTCTTACAAAATTTACTCTTAAAACCTTGGATTGTGTATTCTGCACTCCAATTGACTACTCAAAGTTAAATGGCTAAAGCTGAATATCCGAGTGTTTTAGTTCGAACCATTATACCCGATCCTTATTCTACTTTATTCTTCCCTTCCTCAAATTGAGTGGGATCTTGAGGTTCTTTATTTTTTCATCGATAAATGGGAGTGAGAAGAAGGGGAGGCCTTGTTCTCATTCCCATCCATATGCCCTTGTGCTTTTCATTGATATGAGGGATTAGTGTGCATAAAGATTTTTCTCTTTCCAAACTCCAGATAAAATTTGTGGGAGATATTACTTCCCTTATCCTCAAGGAAACTATAAGAAGCTCCCATATTTTCAAACATCCATCATAAATCTCCTCAAAATTTTCCACCTCATAAAAAGTAAAGGCATCAATACTTTTCTATAAACTGGAAAGATAATGTGTCTTGAACCGTTTATCAAAGGCATGGGTTCTAAAATGTTTAACAAAATAAAATGGTGTACCATAATGAGTCCTCATGCAAATATCGGATGAGCTAGTTTTTAGTAGATGCTCAAAATCCATTTCCTTCCATGCAATTTGATTTTGAAGAACAAAAAGATTCATTAAGTTGGCTTTCTCCCACATACAAATTGATCATGAAGCCTGTGTTATTTTCTAGCATAAGATTACAGAGATAGAATTCCATTGAGAATATTCTTCTACTCTACACTGGATAAAGAATAGGCTGTCATGAACTTAGATTCATCTTTTATTTCATGTGGAAGGTCACATGCAATTCTTGAAAGCTTCCAGTGAATGAATTTTTCTTCTAGAAAAACATTATATGTAGGAGGTCTCCTGCATACAAGTAATTTTTCACTCATTATGCAAACCATTTGTATTTTTACAAGATTTTTAAATTTTTCTCCCTCTTATTTGTAAAAATTTTCTTCCCATTCCTTTCTTGCTTTATTTTCATCTTCCATCTTGCTTCTCAAATCCTCATTGGATGTTTTTATTTCACTAAGTTCCCTACAAGTATCATCCCATAACTTATTGAGTGGCCAATATGTTAATTCAGTCTGTGTAGAGATTGTTGACATAGTACTCTGTCTTCTATAAATTTTACATGCTTCCTCTTTCTCCATCATCTTTCATTTATCTCTCTTTAATTCCTAAGTCCTATTTGTGAGTTTACTTGTTAGGTACCCAATGAGCATCTCTTTATGTTCCAACTTGAGTTTGAGGAAGTTAAACTCTTCATCCTTTTATTTGATAATGAGTTATTCTTTGGACAATAAAAGATCCTATATAACCTATTGTTTCTCTTCTTTCTCTGAAAGTTCTTTGGGGTTAAGCATTCTTCTTCTACCAAAGGAAATTTCCCTTTCCATCTCCAAGATGCCAAATCTTCTTCTTCATGTGATAGTGTTGTTGATTCACCCAACTCTTGAAAAACTTGTTCCTCAAATCTCTCATCTTATTTTTCCATCTCAGTTTGGCTTGGTCTAGGAGGAGTCATGGCCATGCTACCCAAAATATCAGCAGCTTATTTTTCCAACTTGTCTTGTTCTTTCATCTCCTCTAGAATTTCTCTAGACCTCTTATGAATTCTTCTTCTTTGAGGAGATTCAATATGTTTAGAAGTAGGTTTCCTCCTAGAGATTCTTCTAATTTTCACTTCTTGCTCTTGCCTAGGTGAACTATCACTGTCAGAGACAGATATTAGCTCTCCTATAGCTACTGCAGAGGAAGGAGTTTCTTTTAAAGGTACAATAGGTTCTATAGTTTTAATTCTTCTTCCAGATCTTCTCCTTTTTGGTATAGTATCCCCACCTATTTCCTTCTTTTCCTTTGTAGGGGCATCAATTTCCAAATTAGTTGTAGGAGAAAAAGGAGTTGATATTACTCTCTTAATAATATCAGGGTTTTGCTTAAATTTGTTAAGAAATTTCTCCCATATTTCTTCTCCATTTTTCTTTGCAAGAAAATGGTGTTGGCACACCAAATGAACTAACCCATGATGTTTGATTGTTCCAACACCCCAAGAATACCTCTGGGCCATTGTATGAATGGAGTAAAAAGAAACCCTGAAATTTTTACTACATATTCTGGTTTTGTAGCTCCATATCTAAGATGTATGAGCATCTTCAAGACTTCTCTTCCTACTAACCCAAATTAAACATCACAAGTTAAATACTTGACTATCCAAAATGCCACTCTATCAAAGGTTTTGGGAAAGATGGCCCTTCTAACTCCTTTTATGATTTTCTTAGTGTTGTAAATATATTGGGGTTCCGTTTCCCCCTCTTGTAGCAGGGTTTTAACTAATTGTTTTAAGCTCCCTTTGATAGGATTTAGGACATGCACAATTGGCACACTAGATACATTACTTATTGTATTCATAGAAAAATGAATTACAATATTTCTAAAAATTATTTTGGATTGTTATAAATTTATAATGAATTCTCTTACCAATTCATCGTTATACTTAAAAAAGCTTTTGAAGAATTCCACCACTCTACTGTTTAAAGACATATGCCACTTCTTCATCTACAAGAAGTTGGGTATAATCCTCAAGTTCTGAATTATTTTTAATCCCCATGGTAAAGAGGGTGATTCAAATTCTTTCTCCTTTAAATTATTTCTCTACCCGGATTGGCTATAGAACTCTTTTCTTAGCTGCGGAATGGATGGGTTTAGTTGTGGAACTGTTGTGCTTAGCTACAGAACTTGATGTGTTTAGCTACGAGAATGTAATTTTAATTCTTCTACTTCTTCCTTGAAGTTTTTTTTTGCAACTGCTTCTTCACTTGTTTACTCTGCATAAATGATAGATCATTATAAACATGCCACCACTTTTTCTCCACTGACATCACCCTCATGATTACTCTCTTTTAATCATAATGTACAATAGATGACTCATCATACCACTTTTAAATCAAATCCAATCACACATGTGAACTTTTAATCTAACCTTTAATAAGTTAAAGACATAATTACCATCTTTGATGATGTGATCCCTCCATCATGATGACTCATCATTCCTAAAAGTGAAACAAAAAGAAAACGGTTAGAAAAGACAGATGGAATTTCAAGGAAATTCCTTTTATTTTGGATTAGCCATTTATTTGAGGAGATCAACTGCCATTGCTGGTTTTCAGTTGATCTCTGAGAGAATTTTTTTGGGGAAGAGAACACCATTTACTAGTTTTCATTCTCTTCCCTTTATTCTAGATTTATCCATCTGATTATTTGATCATTTTGGAAGAACTGAGTTCTTCCATATGATCAAATTATTTGTCTTCTTCAATCTGCCTCAAGAATTCATCCTTAGTAGGAGGCTTCCTATAAAGTTTTAGCCTATGTCCATTGACCAAAAGTGTCCTTTTGCTGCCATCAATGGGAAGTAATTGAATAGAACCATTGTCAAATATCTACTCAATCTGATAGGGTCCCAACCATCTGGTTCTCAATTTTCCCTTGAATTGTTGGTACTTAGAATCAAACAAGTAATGCCCAATCTCCTACCTTGAATTTCCTCTTCTTGATATGTGTGTCATGCCATTTCTTTTTTGATCTTGGATTATCTTTGACTTCTGCAGTGTTTCCATACTTAACTCATCGATTCATTCAGTTGAAGAATTCTCTCTTTTGTGCTGCATCCAACTCAATACCTATTTTAGCTATTTTCCTCAATGTTTATAGTTAAAATTAAATAGGTAACAAGGGATTTTTCCCATAGACTAACTCATATGGTGAAAATCCTATTGTAGTCTTCCAAGTTGTATTATAGGCCCAAACAGCTTCAGGTAGTCTCTTTTCCCAATCTCTTCTGCCTGATTCAACTATTTTGGTAAGGATGTTTTCCAATTCTTTGTTTGTTACTTCAACTTGTCCATTTTCTTGTGGGTGATAGGGATATGAATTCCTATGATTGATCTGATAATGCATTGTGAAGGCTTGGATCATATTAGACATGAATTGTGGCCCCTGATATGAAACTATACTTCTTGGTGCACCAAACTTTACCATAATTTTGTGCCAAAGGAAATCAGCAACTACTTCTTCAGTGGCATTTGTTAAAGCCTGCACTTCTTCCCACTTTGTCACATAATCAATACACACAAGAATGTACTCCTTTCCTTGTGAAGGAGGACTAAAGGGACCAAAAAAATCCAACCCCCATCTTTCAAATGGTTCAATCACCACTTGAGGTTGCAGAGGCATTTCATTGGTAAAAGTTGGTTGTCCCATCCTTTGATAGGGATCACACCACTTGATATATCTCTTCACATCCTTGTACAGAGATGGTCAATAATAGTTAGTACCAAGTATCTTGTGAGTTGTTCTTTTCACTAAAAAGTGTCCTCCACTTGGTTCATCATGACATGCCCTCAGTATGTCAAATATTTCATCTTCTCTCACACACCTACGTAAAACCAAATCAGGACCACATTTAAACAACATTCCATTTAACCATTTATATTGTGCACTAGTTTTGATAACAAAATCATTTTTTTCTTCATGAAAGGAGGAAACTTCCCTATTGTAAGATAATTTTCCATATTAGCAAACCATGGTGTATCAGTTGAAATAGAAAACAATTGTTCATTTGGAAAGTTTTCCTTAACTGGATCTTTCTCCCCTATAGTGGTCAGTCTTGACAAGAAATTAGCTACCACATTAGATTTCCCTGGAGTATCTACTATGGTAATATCAAATTCTTGTAAAATTAATAACCATCTAATTACCTAGCTCCAACCACTAGTTTTTTCATTAAGTACCTAAATTTCCGAGTGATCTCGTATGTACAAATATTTTATATCCTATGATATAATGTTTGAATCTATTAGTTGCATAGATCACAACAAGAAATTATTTTTAGTGGTAGCGTAATTTCTTTTAGTGGGAGTAATATTTTTACTGAGGTAATAAATAGCATACATATTTCCTTCTTAATCTTTCTATCCCAAAACTACACCAGTGGAGTTATTTGAGGCATCTATTTGAATGTGAAAAGGTTTTCCCTAATTAGGTCCTCTCAATATTGGGGCAGTGATTAATTTTTCTTTGATTTCCTCAAAATCATGTTGACATCTTTCATCCCAAAGAAATTCACATTCCTTGGTAAGAAAATTAAACATGGGGGTAGAAATTTTACTAAAATCCTTGATAAAGCACCTATAATATCTACATTCCCTAAAAATGACTTGATATTTGTGGGGGTTTGAGGAATAGGTAAGTCTGAAATAATTCTGATTTTGTTTTGGTCAACCTGAATTCCTCTTTTTAAAATGTGGTGTCCTAATACAATCCCCTCATCAACCATCATCAAACACTTCTCATGACTAAGAGACAGATGGTGTTTCTCACATCTTGTTAATAATTTGTCTAAATTCCTTAAAGCATCATCAAATGTGTCTCCATATATAGTGAAATCATCCATGTATACCTCTACACAGTCATTTGTTAGGTATCCAAAATTGCTAATATAGCTCTTTGGAAAGTTTCAGAGCATTACATAATCCAAATGGTAATACCTTGTAGGAAAAGGTAGCCCATGGACATGTAAAGGTAGTTTTTTCCTAATCCTCAGCAGAAAATCTGATTTGATTATATCCACTAAATCCATCCAAGAAGGAAAAGTATTTCTTACATGCAAGGTTGTCTAGGACTTGATCTATGAATGGTAGGGGAACATAATCTCTTAGTCGGCTTTGTTTAGTTCCCTATAGTAAAAAAATTGATCAATTTTCCATTCTTTTTAGGAACAATTATAAGAGGAGACACCCACTGACTATCTAAGATAGGGTAGATAAAACCTACTTGTAATAGTTTTTCAATTTCTTGTTTGACTATATCTCTTAAGGATGGATTAATCCTTCTCTAAGGTTACCTAACTAGTCTAATGTTTTCATTATAGATGTGATGTGTGCAAATACTTGGATTGATTCCTTTCATATCTTTGTAGTCCCAATAAAAATATATAGTATGATTTTTGAACATCAAACAATTTATCTTCTTCATAATTTTCCAACTAGTTGTTTATGTTCAAAATCGCACTGCTCAATCTCAACATGTTTGGTTCCAATGTGTGATGAAATAATTTGTTAAAAGGGTTCCATTAAGGTATTTAGTGGAAATACATGTGGAAATAACATATGATATGCAGCAACATCTCCAAAATTTCCTTGAGACAGAATATTGGAAAAAGGATGTAGGCAAAGTTATGACACTTATCTTGTTGTAGGTCAAACTCCTCATCACTGCTGCTTTCAGAAATTCTTCACCATTTCTATATATCTTAGAAACTGAAGCTACCAATTCTTCCTCCCCCAATATAAATCTCGTTCCTCTATAGCAAAATTATGTACAATCCACGAGGAATTGTTATTGGTGTGGTTCCAGATCTAAATTTCATGATTCTAGGATAGAATATGTAGGTTCTGAGAACTAAGTTCGTAGGTTATGGAACTATTTTCGATTGCTCCAAGTATAATTGGTGTTCATTCAATGGTTAACTAATCATATCTTCTACCTCGCATACGTGATCCTGCAACATGATCATGGCCAAAGAAGATAGGTTTTTCTTATTAGTATCAGGAGTATCAACCCACAATTGTTCTTGATAATCAATAGAAGTTCACGTAGAAGTATATAAGGATATTTTCTTTGAATTCTTATGATTTGAGATAGTCATATCACCGATCCGTAATCAATTAAAGTAGTAGCTGTAGCTAACCATGGTCTGCCTTAAAAATAATGGGATAACCAAGTGTTTTACCTTTTGGCTGAAATATAAGGAAATCAATTGGATATTCTCATGACTCCACCATAACTACTACATCTTCAATAACTCCTTCTGGTTTTTCTACAGACTGATCTACCATTTGCAATATGGTGTTAGTAGGTTGTATACCTATTAATGGTAATGTTTTAAAAGTGTCCACTATCATCACATTTATAGCCACTCCTAAATCAACCAAAACATTATGTATATCTTCATTCCCTATAGAGATAAGGACTTCCAGGATCTCCGTATTTGGGAAGCAAAAGTTTTCCTACTAATAAATCAGCAAGTTTCCCATCTACCTTAATAGTCCTGGGGTATTGCTTCTTCCTTCCAAGTCTTTTTAAACATAACATTTTGATTAACTTGTTTAATTCTAGAATGTCCTTAATTGCTTGTAACAATGGTATTTCAATATTCAATTTCCTTAGTTCCTACACCAACTCAAATTCCTTAGTTTCTATGGCTTCTTTAAATCTCTCTAGAAATGGATTCTCAGTAGAGTTTCTATCTAGCTCCTTATCCTTTTCTTTTTCATCCTTCTTGGGAACAACTATACTAGGGGTTTCAATTTCTTCTGTCATCTCAGTGATTATAACAGGTGGGCTGCTAATTATTTTGTCAGATCTAGTTTGAATATCCTTATAATCCATGACATTCGGATGAACTGATTTTTATAGTTTTGTTCCGTAAAACAGGGGTTGTTTGTTTGTTTCTTGGGTTTGCTATTGGTTGTGTTAGTATTTAGGTTTGGACCACATTTTCATTTTGTGAATTTTTTTGGGGTACCCATTATGGCTTATTGATTCTGATTGGCATATGTCCTCCCTTGAACATAATTATTAGGATCCACCTAGGTTGTGACCAAGCATTCAGGTTTCCTTGACCAAACCATGGTTGTTGGTGTCCTTGGGCATACCAAGATTGACCTACCCAATCTTGAGGGTTCCATGTTGGTTAAGGTGCCCAAGGTGGTTGTCCCCAATTTTGTGGCACTTTCTGAGTTACCCATGGCATCATCCAAGGGTTAGGAACCAACCTGGGCATGAACTGCCCTTGGCTAGGTTATCTTTGGAAAAAATTTACTTCTTCTGATGTGGATGGAATGTTTCTTTGTTTAAGATAATTTTTAATAAATGAAAGAAGAGAACATGCATTAGTCTTATGGTCCCTAGATTCACAGATAAGGCACATTTATATTTTCTTTAGGGGACAATATCTTATTACATGCTTCTTCCTACATCTAGGAAAATACATAGCTAATGGTTTATTTTTAGCATTTTCTTTAGCTTGAAATCCATATAAGGTGGAAGTTAACTAAACTAAAAATTCTATTTTGAAATTTTCCATTTCATCCATCAGTTTGTTCATATCTAGGTTTAAATTTTTAACTGTTTTTCCTTTTCTAGGTCCACCTCTTGTTCATGAATAGCTTCTACAAATTTATTTAATATCATTCATTCTTATTTGATCAATATTTCCACCTCCTATCAGATCAAGTTCCTCCCTTTATTCATCATCCAGACCTATAAGAAAAATGGTTTTGATTAACTCTTCTTGTAATATAAATCCACATTTTTCTCACAAAAAGGAATCTAGAAGAGTGTCTCTCGCATCTGGGTCTGGGACCAAAGGTTCTCTTCAACCCTTTGTCTAAATAATATTCTATATTCTCATCCTCCTACTTTATTTTGAAAAATTCTTCCTTCCTATTCCACCCTCACAATAATCTTGATCTCTGTTCTAGGAAGGAACTTCCATTTGTGCCGAGTGGTAATAGAATTAGATGGTAATCCCATAAACCACCTCATTGTTACATCCTTCAGGGTAGATGGAAACAACTTGAGTTTCGATTATCTATTTTGTAATCATATGTTTGACATGGTACTTTAAGTTCAAATAGAAATTGGTCGGGGTATTCGAGATGACATCCCTCTAAACATGGGTAAATGTGTAGGTGAAATATTTTTCATAGGTTTATAATCATCATCCAATTGAATTGGATAAGTGAAGGTCCTATCGGGTTCTCTTTCTCGCTTCTTGTGCCATTTCCGTAGTACCTTTAGAATGTTTTTTCAATCAATATGGTATGTGATTTTTTTGGGGAAGGTAAAAACTCGGGAGTAGGAGGTTGACTACTCAATTGTGAATCAAAACTTTCTCTAAATGAGTCTTGGAATATGATCTTTTTCTAAGGGTTCTACTTCCTTTTGGTGATTGATCTAAAAATTCCGAAGGTGGAACTTCTTCCTTGTGCCTAATAGGGGATAATGGTGCTTCCAATTCTTGATGCACTTCCTTATTTGATGATGATTCTTGTTCAGATATTTTTGGGAGGAATTGACCCTTAGAGTCTCTTGGTCTACTCATAAATTTTACGATGATGTATGGAAGATCCTTGCAATTACCGAGTGTTTGATTGATGCTCTTATCGATATACCTAATTAGACAATTTTAATTATTAGTTCCCTAGAAATGGCACCAAAATTATGGGTGTCATTATTCCCTTCATTTAATCAACTCTTTGTTGATGTCGTATTCAAACTAGGGGTGGTGTATGAGGCTATATGTAACAAGAAATCTTAGTGATCTAGTAATTTAATGTAGGTATTTGTTTCTTTTTATATTTTCTGGGGGATTTTCTCAATGTATTGAGGATTCCTTGGCTAAAACCTTATTGAAATCAAACTATGAAAATTTGTTGGAAGTAAACACTCTCTGCAGAAATAGATTACTAGAAATAAAAACACATTTTCATAATAGAATAGATTGTTGTAAGTAAACACATGTTACTTGAGAAACAAACACACTTTCTTTGGAAATAAACACACAATTTTAGAATGATGAAAGTTGGTTGTAAAGAAAGAATAATCTAATCTAAAACACTGCAGGAACAAGTATACAACATATTTAAACTTGAGTAATCGAAAGCATTTATAGAATTATTAGATCTATACTATTTTCTCTTTAAATATAAATAAAAATAAAACAAACATCTTGGTTCTTGGAAGAGTGGGCCCTTACTCCACCTTGAAACATGATTTGAAAACTTAATATACTCTCAAAACATGAATGGATATTTTATTGATAAAATGTTCTGCATTACAAAAATGTATTATTTCTTTTTATCTCTCTGTATTTTTTATGTATATATCTATATCTCTCTCTATATATATATATATTTATCTATCTACAAGTCTCGCATATATATACTTCTTCCACATGTGTATTTACAACCATAGTTGTCCTACCGATTGAATATAACCGAATTATGCCCAAAATAGATGTTGAATTGGATCATGGTTGGACGTAATATTGTATAATAGTTATCCCCTGGATCATGAGTATGAAGATTTAGAAATCCTCCAATCTACTCTCTGATTGAAAGGATCATTGATTTCTAAATCACTTTATGTTATTGGAATAAATGAATTATTATTATTTCTAAAACTTTAGAGAAGTTCTAGAACTAAAGGAAATCATTCAGATCTAAGTATGAGGGTTCGGAGCTACATGTAGGAGTTCAAGGGAAATAAGTCTTAAAGTTTGGAACTAAGTCTGAAAGTTCTGGAACTAAGTGATGGAGTTCCAGAACTAATCCCAAAAGTTCCCAAACTAATTGATAGAGTTCATAATCGCATAATAAAGTTTCGGAGCTAGGTCGAGAAGTTCCAGAAATGAACCGTATTGAAACCAATGCTTCCAAAAACATGTTTACCTCTTTATACTTTGTTCTTTCGACTAATTTTGACTTGTTTTATTACAAAACTGAATTTCTAAAGAACTTAGTTAGGAATTATAGAGTTTGTAAACATTATAACTATAATCAACAAAATATGGAAAATTACATCCTAACTTATATTAGATCAAACAAAATCCACAAAATGAAATCAATCTTCATAAAAATGAGAGTAAAATAAGATCATTTATCGTACATTAACGAGACATGTTCTTGCCTTTATCACCTATATGCTATACCTGATCTCTTGACCCTAAATACTAATCCTTAAACCAAAAACCAAAACCAAAACCCTAAACCCTAAACCACCTAAACCCTAAACCTTAAACCCTAAACCCTAAACTATGAGCGTTAAACCCTAAACCATAAAATCAAAACACTAAACATGAAACCCTAAACACTAAATCATAAACCCAAAAACCTAAACTCTAAACCCCGAACCATAATCCATTTTCCTTAAAACAAAAATCTAAATTGTAAACCTTAAACCCTAAACCCTAATCCCTAAAACCTAAGCCCTAAACCATAAACGCTAAAATCTAAACCCTAAACCCTATAATCTAAACCCTAAATTATAAACCATAAACCCTAAACTATAAACCCTAAAATATAAACCCTAAACCGTAAACCATAAACCATAAATCATAAACCATAAACCCTAAACCATATGCCATGTTCCATAAACACTAAAAACTAAATCCTAAACCCTAAACCCTAAAACCTAAACCCTTAGATGTAAACCCAAAACCCTAAACCATAAAACCTTAACCATGATCCCTAAACCCTAAACCCTAAACCCTAAACCCATAAACCCTAATCCTTAAACCCTAAATACTAAACCTCAAATTCTAAACCCTTAAACATCAAACTCTAAAGCATAAACCCTTATGCCTAAACCCTAAATTCTAATTCCTAATCCATCGGTCAAAAAAATAAACCCTACACCCTAAACCCTTAATCTTAAACAAGAAACCCCGAACCCTAAACCATAAACCCTTAGCCATAAAACCTAAACCATTATCCATAAACCCTCAACCTTGACCCCTAAACCCTAAACCCTAAAACCTTATGCCTAAACCCCGAACATTGATCCCTAATGCCTAGGCCCTAAACCTAAACCATTATGCTTAAACCCTAAACCCTAATCCCTAATCTCGAGCCCTTGTTGATACCTAATTAGACAATTCTAACTATTAGTTCCCCAAAAATGGTACCTAAAATTATGGGTGTCATTATTCCCTTCATTTAATCAACTCTTTTTGATGTCATATTCAAACTAGGGGTGATGTCCGAGGATATATGCAACAAGAAATATTAGTGGTCTAGTAATTGACTATAGGTATTTTTTTAATATATTTTCTAGGGGATTTTATCAATGTATAGAGGATTCCTTGGCTAAAACCTTATTGAAATCAAACTATGAAAATTTCTTTGAAGTAAACACTCTCTGTGAGAAATAGATTGTTGGAAATAAACACACATTTGCGAATAGAATAAATTGTTATAAGTAAACACATTTTACTGAGAAATTAACACGATTGCTTTGGAAATAAACACACAATTTGAGAATTCTGAAAGTTGATTGTAAATAAATAATAATCTAATCTAGAACACCTATAGGAACAAGTATACAACATATTTAAACCGAGTAATCAAGAGCATTTACAAAATTATTATATCTATACTATTTTCTTTGGAAATATAAACAACAATAAAATGAAGATCCTGGTTCATGAAGAGTGGGCCCTTTCTCCACCTTGAAATAGGATTTGAAAACTTAATATACTCTCAAAACAGAATGGATATTTTATTGATAAAATGTTTTGCATTACAAAAACATATTGTTTCTTTTTATCTCTCTATCTTTATCTATGTATATATCTATATCTCTCTCTCTATATATTTATCTATCTACAAGTCTGCATATATATACTTCTTCCACAAGTGTATTTACAACCATATTTTTCCTACCAATCCAAATAGAACCGAATCATGCCAAAATAGATGCTAAATTTGATCATGGTTGGATGTACTATTGTATGATAGTTATCCCTAGATCTACGAGTATGAAGAATCAAAAATCTTCCAATCTGATCTTAATTGAAAGGATCATTGATTTCTAAATCACTAGATGTTGTTGGAATAAATAAATTCTTATCGGTTCCGGAACTTTAGAGAAGTTCTAAAACTAAAGGAAATCATTCCAAATCTAACTGTGAGGTTCCAGAGCTACATGTAGGAGTTCTAGAAAAAATTCCAAAAGTTTGGAAGTAAGTGATGGAGTTACGAACTAATCCCAAAAGTTAGGAACTAATTGATAGATTTCATAACTACGGAAATGAATTTATGGAGCTAAGTCTAGAAGTTCTTAATGGGCCGTATTGAAACCAATGCTTCTAAAAACATGTTTACCTCTTCATACTTTGTTCTTTCAATTGATTGTGACTTGTCTTATTACAAAACTGAATTTCCAAAGCACTTAGTTAGGAATTACAAAGTTTTTAAATGTTATAACTACAATAAAAAAAGATGGAAAATTACATCCTAACTTAAATTAGATCAAACAAAATTCACAAAATGAAATCAATCTTCATAACACGTAGAGTAAAACAAGATCATTTATTATACATTAACAAGAAACATTCTTTCCTCATCACCCTATACCCTATACCGTATACCGTATACCCTATACCCCGATCCCTTAACCATAAACCCTAAGCCTTAAACCCAAAACCATAAATTTTAAACCCTAAACCGTAAACCCTATAAACCCTAAAACCTAAACCCTAAACCTTAAAACCTAAACCCTAAACCCTAAACTATGAGCCCTAAACCCTAAAACCTAAACCATAAAATCAAAACACTAAACAAGAAACCATAAACCCTAAAACCTAAACTCTAAACCCCTAACCATAATCCATTAGCCCTAAAAACTCTAAATCTTAAAACTTAAACCCTAAACCCTAAGCTCTAAACCCCGAGACCCAAACCATAAACACCAAAATCTAAACCCTAAACCCTATACCCTTAATTTTAAATCTCCTAAACCCTTATCCCTAAACCTTAAACCCTAAACCATATAAACTAAACCATAAACTCTAAACCCTAAACTAGAAACTCTAAACTCAAAAATGTAAACCCTAAACTATAAACCATAAGCCCTAAACTATAAACCATAAACCCTAAACTATATGCCATATTCCCTAAACCCTAAACACTAAAGCCTAAACCTTAAACCCTAAACACTAAAACCTAAACCCTAAACCCTAAATCATGAGCCCTAAAACCTAAACCCTAAACCGTTAGTCACAAACACAAAACCCTAAACCATAAGACCTTAACCATGATCCCTAAACCCTAAACCCTAAAACTTAAACCATTAACCCTAAGCCCTAAACCCTAAATCCTAAACCTTAAATACTAAACCATAAAACCTAAAACTTAAAGCCTAAACCCTTATGCCTAAACCCTAAATCCTAATTTCCTAATCCATTAGTCCTAAACACTAAACCCTACACCCTAAGCCTTAAATCCTAAACAAAAAACCTTAAACTCTAAACCCTAAACCCTTAGTCATAAACCCTAAACCATTATCCATAAACCATCAACCTTGACCCCCAAACCTTAAACCATAAACCCTAAACCATAAACCCTTATGCCTAAACCCTAAACATTGATCCCTAATCCCTAGGCCCTAAACCTAAACCCTTATGCATAAACCATAACCCTTAATTCCTAAACCCAGAGCCCTAAAATATACACCCTAAACCCTAAACAATGATCCCTATACCATAAACCCTAAACCCTAATTATTTAAACCTAAATCCTAAACCCTAAAACCTGGTCCCTAAACCCTAAACCCTAAACAACATAAACCCTAAACCCTAAACAACATAAACCCTAAACCCTAGACCTAAGACCTAAAACATAAACCCTATTCCTTGAACACTAAACCCTAAACCATAAACCCTAAACATTATACCCTTATCCCTAAACACTAAAACCTAAACATGAAACACTCAAACCTAAACCCTTGACCCTAATCCCTAAACCCTAAATGATAAACCCAAAACCATTAAACCTAAGCCCTAAACCCTACACAATAAACCACAAACCATAAATCATAAACCATAAGCCCTATATCCTACACCCCAAACCCTAAACCCTAAATCCTAAATCCTAATTATTAAAACCTAAAACCCTAAACCCTACACCCTAAACCCTAATCCCTAAACCTTAACCCTAAAATCTATACCCTAAACCATCATCCCTACACACTAAAAACTTAACCCATTTCCCTAAACCATAAACCATAAACTCATACCCCTAAACCCTAAACACTAAACCATAAACCCAAAACCCTAGACATTAAACCCTAAACCTTAAAACCTAAAAATAAAAATAAACCCTAAACTATATACCCTATACCCTATAACCAAACCATAAACCTTATACCCTAAACCCTAGTCCCTACGTAATAATCCATAAGCCATAAACCCTAAAGCCTAAACCTCATACCAGGATCCTAAACCCTAAACTCTAAACCCTATACCCTAAACCCTTAACCTTAAAACCTAAACCCTAAACCCTAAACTACAAACCCTAAACTATAAACCCTAAACCTCATAACATGATCCCTAAACCCTAATTCCTAAACCCTAAACCCTAAAACCTAAACCATAAACCCTAAAACCTAAAACCTAAACCCTAATATCTAAACCCTTATCCCATAAATCTTAAACCCTAAGCCCTAATCTCTAAACACTAAAACCTTAGCCCTAAGTCCTAAACCCTAAAACATAAACCCATAGCCCTAAAACCTAAATCCTAAAACCTATCCCTAAAAACATATCCCTAAACCATATATCGTAAAGCCTTAACATTGAGTCCTAAACCCTAAACAATATATCTTAAACCCTAAAAGTTAAACCTGCGCCATAAACCATAAACCCAAAACCTTGAGCCATAAACCCCTAACACTAAAGCCTAAAGCCTAAAGCCTAAACCCTTATCCATAAAACCTAATCCCTAAACCCTAAACATTAACCCCTAAACCCTAATCCCTAAACTCTATACCCTAAACAAAAACCCTAAACCTTAAACCCTAAACCCTAAACCCTATACCCTATACCCTCTACACTAGTCCCTACACAATAATCCCCGAGCCCTAAACCCTAAACCCTAAACACTAAATCCCAAACCTCATACCATGATCCCTAAACCATAAAATCTAAACCCTAAACCCTAAACATCAAAACCTAAACCCTAAACCCTACACCCTAAACACTAAACACTAAACACACTAATTATTGAGACTTAAACACTAAACCCTAAATCCTAAACCTCATAACATGATCCCTAAACCCTAAAACCTAAAACCTAAACCCTATAACCTAAACCCTAAATCCTAAACCCTAATACCTAATCCTTATACCCTAAACCCTAATCCCTAAACACAAAAACATTAAACCTTGAGCACTAACCTCTAAACACTAAACCCTTAGCCCCAAGTCCTAAACAATAAACCATAAACCGTTAGCCCTAAAACCTAAACCCTAAACCACTATGCCTAAAAATATCCCTAAACCCTATACCATAAACCCTTAACATTGATCCCTAAACCATAAACCATATATCTTAAACCCTAAACCTTAAATCCTGATCCATAAACCCTAAAACCTAAACCTTGATCCCTAAAGCCTAATAGTTAATCATTAAACCCCTCTAATCTATAATGTAAACCACCTAAATCCTAAACCCTTAGCTCCCTAAACCCTAAACCCTTAAACATAAAACATAAACCTTGAGCCCTAAATCCTAAACCCTTAACCCTACAACTAAATCCTAAACCATAAATAATAAACCTTTATCCCTAAACTCAAAACCCTAAACACTAAACACTAAATCCTAAAGCTGTAAACCTCCTAAAACATAAACCCTAAAACATTAGCCCTAAACCATAAACCTAAAAACTAATCCCTAAATCCTAAAATGTAAACCCCCTAAACCTTAACCTTAAACTCTAAATCCTAAATACTAAACCTTAAACCCTAAACCCTAAAACATAAACCATAAACCCTTAGCCCTAAACTCTAAACCCTAAACCCTAAACCTTAGACCCTAATATCTAAACCCTAAACCCTTAAACCTTAAACCCACGAGCCCTAATCTCTAACCACTAAACCCTTAGCTCTAAGTCCTAAACCCTAAACCCTTAGCCCTAGAACCTAAACCCTAAACCCCTATCCCTAAAAACATATCCTTAAACCCTATACCATAAACCATTAACATTACGTCCTAAACCCTAAAAATTAAACCCTAAGCCAAAAACATTAAACCCTTAGTCCTAAACCCCTAACCCTAAAGCCTAAATCATAAAGACTAAAACCTTTTCCTTAATCATTAAACCATATACAATATAACCTAAACCCCCTAAACCCTAAACCCTTATTCAAAAAACCTAATACCTAAACCCTAAACCTTGATCCCTAAACCCTAACCCCTAACCCCTATACCCTAAAAAATAAAACCCTAATACTCTAACCCTAAATCCTATACCCTATACCCTAAACCCTATCCCATATACCCTATACCCTATACCCTATACCCTAAACCCTATTCCCTACACAATAATCCTTGAGCCCTAAACCCTAAACCCTAAATCCTAAAGCCCAAACCTCATACCGTGATCCCTAAAACCTAAAATCTAAACCCTAAACCTTAAACCTTAAAACCTAAACCCTAAACCCTAAAAATTAAACATTAATTATTGAGCCTTAAACACTAAACACTAAATCATAAACCTCATAACGTGATCCCTAAACCTAAAACCTAATCCCTAAACCATAAACCCTAAACCATACAACCTAAAACCTAAACCCTAAATCCTAAAACCTAAACCCTAAACCCTAATCCCTAATCCCTAAACCCTAATCCCTAAACCCTAAAACCTTAAACCTTGAGCACTAATCTCTAAACACTAAATCCTTAGCCCTAAGTACTAAACACTAAACCATAAACCCTTAGCCCTAAAAACTAAACCCTAAACCCGTATTCCTAAACACATAGCCCTTAACCATAAACAATATATATTAAACTCTAAACCTTAAACCCCGAGCCATAAACCCTAAACCCTAAAGCTTGAGCCCTAAACCCCTATCCCTAACGTCTAAAGCCTAAATCCTAAACCCTAATACTTAATCATTAAACCCTCTACCCTATAATCTAAACCCCTTAAACCCTTAGCCCTAAACCCCAATCCCTAAACCATAAACCCTTAAAGATAAATCCTAAACCTTGAGCCCTAAATCCTAAACCCCGAACCCTTATAACTAAACCCTAAACCTTAAATAATAAACCTTTATCCCTAAACTTAAAACACTAAACACTAAACACTAAATTCTAAACTGTCAAACCTTCTAAAACATAAACCCTAAAAATTAGGCCTTAACTATAAACCATAAACAATAAACCCTAAACCTTGAACCCTAAACCCTAAACCTAAAAACAAACCAGTAAATCCTAAACCTGTAAACCCCCTAAACCCTTAACCTTAAATCGTAAATCCTAAATCCTAAATCCTAAATGTTAAACCCTAACCCCTAAAACCTAAACCCTAAACCCTTAGCCATAAACTCTAAAACCTAAACCTTAAATCCTTAGCCCTAAAGAATAACCCTAAAAAATGAGCCATAAATCCTAAACCCTAAAGTCTTAAAACTAAACCCTAAAACCTAAACCATAATACCTAAACCATAAAACCTAAACCTTGACCCATAAACCCTAAACAATAATCCCTAAACCCTAAACCATAAACAATTATCCCTAAATCCTATACCCTAAACCCTAAACCCGGATCCATAATCCTTAATCCCTAATCCTAAACCCTAAACCCTAAACCTAAACCCTAAACCCCAAAATCTAAACATTAAACCCTAAACCCTAAACTTTGTTTGCTAAACCCTAAATCTTTACATGTAAACCCTAAACCAAAACCCCTATCTCTAACACCCTAACCCTAAATCCCGAACCCAAAATCCTATACCAAAAATCCTACAACAGTAAACCCTAAACACCCTAAACTCTAAACCCGTAGCCAAAAACTAAAACCATAAACTATAAACCTTGAGTCCTAAGCGCTAAACCCTAAATCATAAATGATAAACCCAAATCCCTAAACCCTAACTGGTAAAAACATTAAACCCAAAATACTAAACATTAAGCCCTAAGCCCTAAACCCCAAAACCTAAGCCCTAAACCCTAAACCCTAATCCCTAAACCATACACCATAAATAATAAACCCTAAACCATAAACCATGTAAATCCTAAAACTTAAACCGTAAACCCTAATTCCTAAACCCTAAACCATGATCCCTAAACCTTAAACCCTAAAAACTAAAACCTAATCCCTAAACCATAAACACTAAACCCTTATCCATAAACCCTAAACCCAAAACTTTAAAACCTAAGCCATAAACCAAAAATACTAAACCATAAACCATAAACCTTAAACCCTAAACCCTAAACCCTAAACCATAAACCCTAAAATTTGATCCCTAAAAACTAATACCTAATTAAAAACCCTAAATTATAAACACCTTAAAACCTAAACCCAAATCCGTAAATCCTAAATCCTAATCCCTAAACCCTAAGCCCTAAACCCCATAAACTCTAAACCCTTATCCCTAAATAATAATCACAAAACCCTAAACCCTAATTCCTAAATCGTGAGCCCTAAAACCTAAACACAAAACCCTAAAATCTTAGACATAAATACTAAACCCTAAATGTTAAACCTTAAGTATTAAACTCTAAACCCTAAACCCTCAACCCTGAACCCTAAACCTTAAAATTGTTAAACTATAAACTCTAAAGCCTTATAACTAAACCCTAAACCCTAAACTCTACCCACTAAACCCTATTCCCTAAACACTAAACTCTAAACCCTAAACCCCAAACTATAAAACCTAAACCCTAAAACCTAAAATCTAAACCCTAAACCCTAAATAATAAAAATAAACACAAAACCAAGAGCCCTAAACCATGAACACTAAACCTTAAACCCTAAACTATAAATTTTAAAAATTTATACCTAAAACCTAAACCTAAAACATTAAGCCCTTAACCCTAAACCATATAACCTATACCCTAAACCCTAAACTCTAAACCCTAAACCCTAAGCCCTAAACCTTAAACTCTTAATCCTAAAACATAAACCCTTAGACCTAAACCATAAACCTTAAACCCTAAACCCTAGACATTGATCCCTAAACCCTAAGCCTTAATTCCTAATCCCTAAAACATAAACCCTAATCCCTAAACCCTAAACCCTAAACGATAAACCCTTAGCCCTAAACCCTAAACCCTAAAACCTAAAACCTAAAACCTAAACCATATTCCTAAACCTTGAGCCCTAAACCCTAGAAACTAAAACCTAAGCGCTAAAACATAAACCCTAAACCCTAAATCCTAAAATTTGAGCCATAAATCCTAAACCCTTATCCATAAACCCCTAAACCCTAAACACTAAACCCTAAATATTTATTCCTAAACCCTAAACCCTAAACCCTAAAAATAAATCACAAACCCCTAAACCTTAAAACTTGGCACCTAAAGCCTAAACCCTAAACCCTAAACCCTAAAACCTTAACTCTAAACCCTAAAACCTAAAACCCAAAACCCAAACCCTAAAACCTATGTGCTAAACCGAACCACTAGCCCTAAACAAATAAACCATAAACCCTTATCCCTAAACTCTAAACCCCTAACCCTAAACCCTAAACACCAAGCTATAAACCCTAAACACTAAACCTTAAACCCTAAACGTAAACCTAAACCCTAAACTCTAAACCATAAATCCTAAAATCTAAACACTAAGTCATAAACCCTAAAACCTAAACCCTAAACACTAAACCCTAAATTGTAAACACCTTAAACCCTAAACCCTAAACCCATTATTCCTAAACCCTAAACCCTAAAACCTAAACCTTGAGCCCTAATCCCTTAATGCTAAACCCAAACCCCTAAACCCTAAACCCTAAACCCTAAACTATAAAGCCTAAACCACAAAACCCTAAATTCTAAACCCTTAGCACTAAACCCTAAAACCTAAACCTTAAAACCTAAATCCTATTCTTTAAACACTAAACCATAAAATTTAAACCCTAAACCTAAAACTCTAAATGGAAAATCGTCAACCCCGTAAATCTTAAACCTTAAACTCTAAACATTATCCCTAAAACCTAAACCCTAAACGGTAAGCCCTAAGCCTTAAGTACTAAATCCTAAACCCTAGCCCTAAACCCTTATCCTAAACCATAAACCTTGAACCCAAAACACTAAACCTTAAACATAATATCTTCATCCCTAATCCCTAAACCTTATACCCTATATCCTATAACTGATCTCTCGACCCTAAACCATAAAGCTTAAACTTGAAACTATAAACCCAACACACTAAACCCTAAACCCCTAAACCATTAATGCTAAACCCTAAACCTTAAACCCTAAACCCTAAACCATGAACCCTAAACCCTAAACCCTAAACCATGAACCCTAAACCCTCAACCTTAAACCATAAACCCCAAACACTAAACATGAAGTCCTAAAACTAAATTATAAACCCTAAACCCTAAACTGTAAACCCCTAAACCCCAAACCATAATCCCTTAGCCCTAAAAACAAAACTCTAAATCATAAACCTTAAACACTAAAACCTAAACCATAAACCCCGTTCTATAACCCCGAGCCCTAAAAAATAAATGCTAAACTTTAAACCCCGAAACCTAAACATTATACCCTAAAATGTAAACCCCGTAAACCCTTATCCCTAAACAATAAACAATAAACCCGAGCCCTCAAACCTACAATCCAAACCCTTAATTGTAAACAATAAACCCTAAACCATAACCCATAAACCCTAAAACCTAAAATTTAAACCCTAAACCATAAACAATAAACCCTAAACCATTAAACCTAAACAATATGCCATGTTCCCTAAACCCTAAACCCTAAACCCTAAACCCTAAATTATCAACCCTAAACCCTAAACTCTAAATTATCAACCCTAAACCCTTATCCATAAACATAAAACCATAAACCATAAACCCTTAACCATGAGCCTAAACCTTAAAACCTAAACCCTAATCCTTAAACGATAAACCCTAAGCCATAATCCATAAACCCTAAACCCTAAAACCTAAAGCCTAAACTCTTATTCATAAAACCTAAATCCTAATCCTTAATCCATTAGTCCGAACATTAAACCCTACACCCTAAAACCTAAACCACAAATACTAAACCATAAACCCTAAACGCTTAGCCATAAACCCTAATCCATAATCGATAAACCCTCAACCTTGACCCATAAACCCAAAAAAATAAACCCCCGAGCCGTAAAGCATAAACCCTAAACCCTAAACCTTTATCACTAATCCTTGGGCCATAAATCATATACCCTAAACCCTTAGCCCTCAAATATAAACCCTAAACCCTAAACCTTAAACCCTTAGCCCTAAACCCTAACCCCGAAAAATGAGCCCTAAATCCTAAACCTTAAACCCTTAAACCTAAACCCTAATCCCTAAACCCTAAACCTTGACCCATAAATCCTAAACTATAGTCCCTAAACCATAAAAAATTATCCCTAAATCATATACCCTAAACCCTAAACCCTAAATCCTAAGCCCTAAACCTTAAACCCTAAACCCTAAACCTAAACCTGAAACTCTAAAATATAAACCATAAACCCTAAAATCTAAACCTAAACCCTAAATCTTAACATGGAAATCCTAAACCAAAAACCCTATCTCTAAACGCCTAACCCTAAATCCTGAATTGAAAATCCTATAGCCTAAATTCTAATACCCTTAAACTCTAAACCCGTAGCTAAAAACTAAAACCCAAAACCATAAACCTTGAGTCTAAAACCCTAAACCCTAAACCATAAACCATAAACCCAAATCCCTAAACCCTAACTTGTAAACAAATTAAATCTAAAATACTAAACATTAAGCCCTAAACCCTAAAACCCAAAACCTAAGCCCTTAACCCTAAACCCTAAACGTTAAACCCTACACTCTAAACCATAAAACATAAACAATAAACCATAAACCATAAACCATACCAACTATAAACCATAAACCTTAACAACAAAACCTAATCGCTAAATCCTAAAACATGAGAGTAAACCCTAAAAACTAAAACCTAATCCCTAAACCATAAACCCTAAACCCTTAGCCTTAAACCCTAAACCCTAAACCCTAAACCCCGACTCATAAACCAAAAACACTAAACCATAATCCATTATCCCTAAACCTTAAACCCTAAATCCTAAACCTTAAACCATAAACCCTAAACCTTGAGCCCTAAACCCTAAAACCTAATTATAAAACCCTAAACCGTAAACCCCTTAAACCCTAAACTAAACCCATAAACCCTAAACCCTAAACCCTAATCCCTAATCCCTAATCCATTAACCATATACCCTATACCCTATATGATATACCCTATACACTAAACCCCATAAACCCTAAACCATAATCACAAACCCCTAAACCCTAATTCCTAAAATGTGAGCCCTAAACCCTAAACACAAAACCCTTAACCTTAATCCCTAAACCCTAAACCCTAAACACTTAGACCTAAATACAAAACCATAAATCTTGAGTCTTAAACTTTAAACCCTAAATCCGAGACCTAAAACGAAAATCCTAAACCCTAAACCCTATGCCCTAAACCCTAAACCCCGACACCTAAACATTAAACTCTAAACGCTAAACCCTAAACTATAAAACCTAAACCCTAAACCCCGACACCTAAACACTAAAACCTAAATACTAAATAATAAACCCTAAACCCTAGACATTGAGCCCTAAACCCTAATCCCTAATCCCTAATCCCTAATACCTAAACCCTAAACCTTTATCCCTTAAACCTAAATCATAATCAGAACCCTAAGCCCTAAACCCTACACCTTAAAACCTAAGCCATAAACCCTAAACCCTAAACCCTAAAATTTTAGACCTAAATCCTAAAACCTTATCCCTAAACCCCTAAACCCTAAATCTATAAAGACTAAAGCCTAAGCCCTAAACCCTAAACCCTAAACACTAAATTGTAAACCCCTAAACCTTAACGCCTAATGTCTAATAACTAAACCCTAAACTCGAAACACTAAACAATTAACCCTAAACCATAAACCATAAACCCTAGCCATAAACCCTAAACACTAAACCTTAAACCCTAAACCGTAAACCTAAACCTAAAACTTAAAAACTAAGTCATAAACTCCTAAAACTTAAACCCTTATCACTAAACCCTAAACCCTAAATCCTAAACCCTAGACCCATTATCCCTAAAACCTAAACCCTTAATGTTA
>CM031234.1:8769267-8774267 GCA_018340775.1 Taxus wallichiana var. yunnanensis
CCTAGACCCTAAACCATAAAATATTAACCCTAAACACTAAACCCTATACCTCGATCCCTAAACCCTAAATCGTAAACTATAAACGCTTAACCCTAAAACCCCTAAAACCTAAACCCTAAACCCTAAGCCCTAAACATGAAACCCTAAATCTGAAACCCTAAACCCTAAACCCTAAACCCTAAATATTAAACCCCCTAACCCATATCCCTAAAACCTAAAATTTTAACCTTAAACCCTAAACCCTAAATATTGAGTCGTAAACCTAAGCCCTAAATGCTAAATCAGTATAACCTAAACCTCGAGCCCCAAAACGCTAACCCTAAATAGTAAATAGTAAAGCCTCTTAAACACTAAACCCTAAACCATAAACCTTAAAACTAAGCCCTAAACAATAAACATTCAACCCTAAACCCTATATTCTAATCCATAAAACCTAAATCCTCTACCATAAACACTTCAAACCCTAAACTCCAACCCTTAAAACCCTAAAGAATCCATAAATATTAAATCCTAAACAATAAAACCTAACTAAACCATAAACCCTAAACTAAAACCTCAAAATACTAAATCCTAAACCCTAAACCCCTAAACCCTAAACCCTAAACCCATAAAGCACTAAACCCTATACCCTAAATACTAAACCCTAAAAAACCTAAGCCATAAACCCTAAACCCTAAACTCTAAGCTTTAAACCCTAAACCCTAAACCCTAAACCCTAAATCCCAAATCCAAAACCCTATAACCTAAACCCTAAAACCTAAATTATAAACCCTAAACCATAAACCATAAACCTTAACCGTAATACTCCTAAACCCTAAGCCTTAAACCCCGAACCTCGAGCCCTAATCCCTTAGTCTTAAAAACTAAACCCTAAAATTTAAATCATAAAAACTAAACCCTAAACCATAAACTTTAAACTCCATTAACCCTTAAACCTAAACTCGAAGCCCTAATCCCCGAGACCTCGTAGACCCTTGAAACCTAAGCCCTAAACTTAAACCTTAAACTCTAAAACCTAAAGCATAAACATTCCAAACCCTAAACCCTAAACCTTAAACACTAAACCATAACCCATAAATCCTAAACCCTAAACCCAAAACCATGAGAACTAAACAATAAACCCTAAACCCTCCAATTCTAGTCCTAAACCCTAAACCCTAAACCCTAAACCCAAAATCTTTAACCCTAAACCCTAATCCATAAAACCTAAACCCTAAATGCTTACCCCTAGTACCATAAACCCTAAACCATAATCCCTAAACCCTAAAACTATAAACCCTAAACCCTAAACAATAAACCCTAAGCCTTAAACTATAAACCCTATATCATATAGCATATACCTTATACCCTATATCATATACCCTATAACCTATACCCTATACCCTAAAACCTAATTCCTAAACCCTAAAACCTAAACCCCAAATCCAAAACCCCGAGCCGTAAACCCCGAGATCTAAACCCTAACTATGAGCCCTAAACACTCACCCTAAACCCTTATCCATAAACCCTAAACCCTAAACCCTAAAATATAAACATAAACCATAAACCATAAACCTTGAACAAACTCCTAAACCCTAAACCATAAACCCTTAACCCTAAACAACAAACCCTAAAATCTAATCCCTAAACCTAAAATCCTAAACACAAAATCCTAAACCCTAAACCCTTATCCCTAAACCTAAAACCTAAACTCTAAACCTTAAACTCTAAACCCTAAACATAGATCCCTAAAACCTAATCCCTAAACCCTAAATGCTAAACCCTAAACCCTAAACCCTAACCTTAAAATCTAACCTTAAACCCTAAACTCTATACCCCTAAACCCTCGAGCCATAAACCCTAACCCTAAAATCTAAACCCTAAACCCTATGACCCTAAACCCTAAATTGTAAAGTCCTTAAAACTAAACACTAAACCCTAAAATAAAGCCCTAAACCCTATACTCTAATCCTAAACCCTAAATCCTAAACCATAAATACTTCCAACCCTTAACCCTAAAGCCTTAACCCTAAACCCTAAATCCTAAATTCAAACCCTAAACCCTAAACCTTACCCATAAAGCCTAAACCTAAACCCTAAACCATAAAAAAACTAAAACCTAAACCCTAAACACACGAAACCCTAAACCCATAAGACTAAACAATAAACAATAAACCCTAAACCTACACCCTAAACCCTATAAACCCTAAACCCTAAACCCCGAGCCTAAACCGTAAACCCTAAACCCCTAACCCAAAACCAAAACCTTAAACCCTAAACCTTAAACCATAAATTATAAACCCTAAACATTAAACCCTAAACCCAAACCTTGATCCCTAAAACCTAAAACCTAAACCCTAAACGCCTAAAACCCTAAAACCCATAAACCCAAACCTAAACCTAAACCCTAAACTATATACCCTAAAATCTAAGCCCTAAACCCCTAAACCTAAACCCTAAACCCTAAGCCTAAACCCTAAAACCCTAAACCTAAAAAAGAAAACCCTAAACACTAAACTAAAACCTAAACCCTAAAATCACTTGAGCAATAAACCCTAAACGTTAAACCCTAAACCTTATACTATAAACCCTACACCCTAAATCCTAAACCATAAACACTTCAAATGCTAAACCCTAAACCCTTAGCCTAAACCCTAAATCAAAAATCTTGAACCCTAAACCCTAAACCCTAATACATAAAACCTAAACCCAAAACACAAAACCCTAAAGCCTAAAAAAACCCTAAACCCTAAAACCCTAAACTCTAAACCATAAACTCTCAACCCTAAACCTTACCTAAACCCTAAACATTTAACCCTCATCCCTAATCCCGAAACCCTAAACCTCTAACCATAAAAATCCTAAACCTAAACCCTAAACCCTAAACCCTACACCATAAAACCTAAGGCATAAACCCTAAGCCTCAAATGCTAAATCCTAAATTTTAAATCATAAACCTTAAACCCTAAACCATAAACTATAAACCCCATTAACCCTTAGTGCTAAATCCTAAGCCCTAATCCCTAAACCCTATACCCTAAACTCCCGAGCCCTATACCTAAACCCTAAACCCTTAGCCTCGAAAACATAAACACTAAACCCTAAACCCTAAACCATAAACACCAAACCCTAAGCACTAAAAAAACCCTAGTCCCTAAACCCTATAATCATAGTTCTAAACCTAAACCCTAAACCCTATATCCTTAGCCCTAAACCCTAATATGATAAACCCTAAACCCAAACCCTTAACCCTAAACCCTAGCCCTAAACCCTTCAGACTAAACCCTCAACTCAAACCTAAGCCATAAACTCCCTAAACCCTTTAAACTATAAACCCTAAACCCTAAATAACCTAAACCCTACTCCCATATACCCTATACCTAAACCCTAAAATAAACCCTAAACCATAAACCCTAAACCCCGTAAAACCCTAAACCCTAAACTACCCTAAACCCTAAAACCTAAACCCTAAACCCTAAACCCTAAACCATAAACCTAAAACCCATAAACCTAAAAACCAAAACCTAAACTCCAAACCCTAACCCTAAACCCATAAACCCTAAACCCTAAACCTAAAGCCCATAAAACAAAAACCCTAAACCTATATCCCTAAAACCTAAACCTAAAATTTAAACCCTAAACCCTAAACCCTTAACCCTTAAAACCTAAACTCTAAACCTTAAAACCCCTTAAACCCCTAAACCCTAAACCCTAAACCCTAAACCTTAAACCCTAAAACCCCATAAATCCCCTAAACCCTAAACTACTAAACCCTAAAACCATAAACTCCTAAACCCTAAACCCTAAACCCTAAACCCTAAACCTAAACCCTAAAAACTTAAACCTAAATCCATAAACCCCTAAACCCTAAACCCTAAATCCTACAAACTAAATCCTAAACCCCTAAAACCTAAACCCTAAAAAACCCTAAATCAAACTAAACCTAAACCCCTAAACCCTAAACCCTAAACCCTAAACTCCCTAAACCCTAAATCCCTAAACCTCTAAAACTAAACCCTATAAGCCTAAACCCTAAAATCAAAACCCTAAACCTCTAAAAACACTAAACCCTAAAACCCTAAACCTAAACCCTAAACCCCAAAACCTAAACCCTAAACCCTAAACCCTAAGGACTCAATGCTAAACCCTAAAGCCCTAAACCTAAACCCTAAACCCCTAAACCCTAAACCCCAACACTAAACCCCTTAACCTAAACCCTAAACCTAAATCCCTTGAAACCCCGAACCCTAAACCCTAAACCCCTAAACACCTAAATAATAAACCTAAACGCTAAACCTAAAAAAACCCTAAACCCTAAACCCTAAACCCTAAACTCCTAAATGCTAAACCCTAAACCCTAAATAAACCTAAACCCTAAACCCTAAATCCCTAAACCCTAAACCTAAACCCTAAACCCTAAACCCTAAATGCTAACTAAACCTGAAACCCTAAACCCTAAAGCCCCTAAAACATAAACCCAGCATAAACCCTAAATGCCTAAACCATAAACCCTACAACCGTAAACCCTAAACCCTAAACCCTAAACTCTAAACCCTAAACCCTTAAACCAAAACCCTAAACTCTAAACCTAAACCCTAAACCCTAAACCTAAAACCAATAAACCCTAAAACCTAAACCATAACCCTAAACACTAAACCCCAAACCTAAACCCTAAACCTAAACCCTAAACCCTAAACCCTAAACTCCTATTTCCTATTAACTCTAAACCATAAACCTAAACCCTAAACCCTAAACCCTAAACCTAAAACCTAAACCCCTAAACCCTAAAACCTTAAACCCCCCTGAAACCAAACCCTAAACCATAAACCCTAAACCCTAAACCCTAAAAACTTAAACCATAAACCCTAAACCCTAAACCATAAACCCTAAACCCTAAACCCTAAACCCTAAACCCTAAACCCTAAACCCTAAACCTCCCTAAACCCTAAACCCTAAACCTAAACCTAAAACCCTAAACCCTAAAAATCCTAAACCCTTTGAACCACTAAAACCCTAAACCC
>CM031234.1:8786767-8809267 GCA_018340775.1 Taxus wallichiana var. yunnanensis
ACCGAACCCTAATCCCTAAACTCGTAGCCATAAACCCTAAACCCTAAATCATAAACCCTCTAAAATCTAAACCCTAAACTTTAAACCCCTAAACACTAAACCCAAGCCCTAAATCCTAAATATTAAATCGTAAACCCTAAAATCTAAACCCTAAACCCTAAACCCTAAACCCTAAACCCTAAACCCTAAACCCTAAATTAACTCGAAATAAAAATAAACAACCCTAAACTCCTAAACCCTAAACCTAAACCCTAAACCCTAAACCCTAAACCCTAAAACCTAAAACCTAAACCACAAACCCTAAGCCTTAAACCCTTAACCCTAAGTCCTAAACCCTAAGCCGTAAACCCTAAACTCTAAAAATAAACACTAAAATATAAACCATAAATGCTAAACCCTAATCCCTAAACTATAAACCATAAACCCCCTAAATGCTAAACCATAAAAACCCTAGGCCTAAATACTAAACCCTATACCCTTAACCATAAACCCTAATACCTAAGCCCTAAATCACAAACCCTTATCCCTAAACTCTAAACCCTAAACCATAAGCCTTAAACCCTAAACCCTTAACCATAAACATCATAAACCCTAAACCCTAAACTACTAGCCATAAACCCTAAACCCTAAACCCTGTAAACCCCTAAACCCTAAACCCTAAACCCTAAACCCTAAACCCTAAACCCTAAAAAACCCGAGCCTTAAACTATAAACCCTAAACCCTATACTATATACCCTATAACCCTATATACCCTAATCCGTAAACCCTAAAACCTAAAACCTAAATCTTAAACCATAAATCCTAAACCCTAAACCCTAAACCCTAAACCTTGAGCCCTAAACCCTAAAATATGAGCCCTAAACACTCAACCCTAAACCCCTATCCATAAACCCTAAACCCTTAACCGTAAAAAACATAAACACTAAACCCTAAACCATAAACCATAAACCATGAGCCTTAAACCCTAAACCCCAAGTCCTAAACCCTTAGCCATAAACCCTAAAAATTAAAAAAATAATTACTAAAATCTAAACCCTAATCCCTAAACTATAAACCATAAACCCCTAAACCACAAACCCCGAGCCCTAAATCCTGAAACCTAAATCCCAAACCGAAACCCTTATCCCTAAACCCTAAACCAATAAGCCTTAAACCCTTAACTCAAAACAACATAAAACCTAAACCCTAAACCACTAGCCATAAACCCTAAAACCATAAACACTTAGCAATAAACCCTAAACCCTAAACTATAAACCCTAAAACCTAATTACTAAACCCCGAGCATTAAAATATAAACCCTAAACCTTATATTATATACCCTATACCATATACCCTAATCCCTAAACCCTAAAACCTAAACCCTAAACCTTAAACCATAAATCCTAAACCCCAAGCCCTAAACCCTAAACCCTAAGCCCTAAAACCTAAACTATGATCCCTAAACACTCAACCCTAAATTCCTATAAATAAACCATAAACCCTAAACCTTAAAATATAAACCCTAAACCCTAAACCTTGATCTCTAAACCCTAAAACCTAAACCCTAAATCCTAAACCCTAAACCTTAATCCCTAAACCATAAACCATAAACCCTAAATCCTAAATCCCGAGTCCTAAACCCCAACACCTAAACCCTAAACCCTAAACCTTGAGCCCAAAACCCCAAATTCCTACCTTTAAAATATAAACCCTAAAACCTAAACACTTAGCAATAAACACTAAACCCTAAACCCTAAACCCTAAACCATAAAATATGAACCCTAAATATTATATCCTAAACTCTAAACCCTAAACCCTACACACTAAAACCTAAACCCCGTGTCCTAAATGCTAAAACTTAAACCCCATAATCCATAAACTCTAAACCCTTAACCCTAAACTCCAAACCATAAAATATAAACCCTAAACCATTATCCCTAAACACTAAACCATGAGCCGTAAACCCTAAACCCTATATTTTAAACCATAAACCATATACCTTGATTCTTAAACCCTAAACCTTGAGCCTTAAACACTAAATCCTAATCCTAAACCCTAAACACTAAAATCTAAACCCTAAACACTAAACCCTAAACCCTCATCCTTAAACTCTAAACCCTAAACCCTAAACACTCAGCCCTAAACCCTAAACCCAAAATCACTAGCACTAAACCCTTAACCGTTATCCCTAAACCCTAAAATCTAAACCCTAAACCCTAAACCTTGAGCCCTAAACCCTTATCCATATACCCTATCCCCAAAATCTTGATCCCTATTACATAAATCCTAAATCCTAAATCATAAGCCCTAAACTAGAAATAATAAAATCCCTAAACACTAAAACCCGAGCCCTAAACCCTAAACCATAGACCGTAAGGACTAAACCCTAAAAACTAAACCCTAATCTCTTAACCCTAAAACATAAACCCTAAAATCTAAACCTAAACCCATAAACACTCATCCATACACCCTAAATACTAAACCCTTAACCGTAAACCCTTAACTCTAACCCTAAACCATTGATCAGAAAACCTAAACCATATACCTTATATCCTGATCCCTAAACCCTTAAAGTTAAACTATAAACCCTAAACCCTAAAACCTAAAACCTATGCACTTAGCCCTAAAAACTAAACCCTAAACCTTGAGCCCTAAACCTTAAAAACTCATCCTTAAATCACCCAAAACCTAAACCCTAAACCCTTAGCCCTAAACACAAAACCCTAAACCTTAAACCCAAATCCCTAAACACTAAACCCTAAACCCTCAATCATAAACCCCTAAACCCTAAAACCTAAAAAGTAAATCCCCAAAAACCTAAAATCTAAAACCTTATCCCTAAACCCAAAACCCTAAACCCTAAAACATAAACCCCAAAACTTGAGCCCTAAACCCTAAACAATAAACCCTAAACCCAAAACCCAAAACCCAAAACACTAAACACTAAACCTAAAACCTGAAACCCAATACCCTAAACCCTAAATCTTAAACCCTTAGCCCTAAAGCCCAAAATGTATACCCTAAACCCTATGCCCTATAACCCCCTAACCCTAAAACCCTAAACCCTAAACCCCTTAACCAAAGAAAATAAGAGCACAATAAAGAGGAATTCATAAACAAATCATAAACCATAAATCCTAAACAAAAAATGTAAATACCATTAACCCTTAGAAATAATAATTATCTCACAAAGAATTACTCGATATCTCCACCATCCGGGAGATTCATTAAATAGGGAGAATAGATAGTTTGACATTCCTAAATAATAGGAATGTCAAGCTAATTAGGAGATAACTAATTCCACACAAGGAGTGGAGAGAATCTCAACAAGCTCCGAGAGTTAGAACTAATTAAAAAAATATAACAATTTTCTATAATGAGCTTATTCGGTGTAATTAAATTATTTACACCAACACCCTCCCATAAGCGAATGCTAGGGAGCAAAAAGAAAGAAGGGTCCCGCTACTAGGCCTGATAAGGTACCCGATACAATACTAGAAAAGAAGGAAGGAAGGACTATACAAGATCCCCCCCAAGGACAACTTCCTTCACCCCAAGCTTGTCTCGCAACTCCAAATAGTGAGGAGAAGCCAAGGGTTTAGTGAAGATATCTCTATAAGCTGATCACCATAGGAACAAACTCCATCTGAACAACCCCATCCTGAATCAACTATCGAATGAAGTGCATGTGGATCTCTATGTGTTTTGTGCATTGATGCTCAACAGGATTACGTGCAATGTGAATAGCACTTTGGTTATCACACCAAAGAATGGAAGGAGACTCCTGTGAAAAACCAAACTCACCAAGAATCTGACGAAGCCAAAGAACCTCCTGCCCTGCTATCACAACACCTCGATATTCGGCCTCAGTGGATGATAATGCAATTGTATTCTATTTTTACAAGACCATGCAACTAGACTAGAACCAAGATGAAAAAAGAAGCCAGAGGTGGATTTACGAGTATCGCGACATCCTCCCCAATCAGAATCTGTAAATCCCTCAATACTAGAAACATTCTGAGGTGTGTAATGAATACCATAACTCAAAGTCCCCAAAGATATCTCAAGATACGCTTGGCTTCTTGCCAATGACTCTCATGAGGCTCATGTGAAAATGAGAGACAAGATTAACAACAAAGGTGATATCGGGATGAGTATGAGTGAGATACAAAAGGCTCCCAACCAACTATCTATACAAAGTGGCATCTACTAAGTTAGACTTACATGCAACAGTCAATTCAATACCTGACTGATAAGGTGTGGGAGATGGCTTGCAATTAGCCATATGAAATCTCTGAAGTAGATCTATAGCATACTTCTTCTGACAAATAGAGATGCCCTCAACAGACTGGTGAACATGTAGGCCAAGAAAGTAGTGCAACAATCCCATATCTGTCATATCAAATTCTACTTTCAATTTCCGTTTAATGTCCTATGTTAGAGAATTTGAACTACTAGTAATGAGGAGATCATCAACATATAATACCAATAGAAGCAAGTCATCATCAATCTTTAGGACATAAACTGTATGATCGGTCTTACAATGATGAAAGCCAATAGACAACAAGAAAGCATCCATCTTCTCATACCAAGCCCGAGGGGCTTGTTTGAGACCATAGAGTGAACGCCGAAGTCTACAAACCAGTGAAGAGTCATGTACAAACCCCTGAGGTTGCTCCATATAAATCTCCTCATGGAGATCACCATGCAAAAATGCACTCTTCACGTCCATCTGATGTACTGACCATCGATGAGAAGCAACAAGAGAGAGAACAAGGTGAACAAAATCCATCTTTGCGACAGGAGAAAAAGTTTCAGAGTAATCTACTCCTTCAACTTGAGAATACCCCTTGGCGACAAGACGTGCCTTGTATTTTTCAACCGATCCATCAGCTGCATATTTGGTCTTATAGACCCATTTACATCGTACAAGCTTTCTTCCTTCTAAGAGGAACCAAATCCCAAGTATTATTCTTCATAAGCGAAGAATATTCATCCTGCATTGCTGAATCCCATTCTAGGTTTCCAGATGCCTATGAAAAAAGAACAGATCATTAGAAATAGCTTGGCTCATAAGATCCATACCAGAATAGGGCCGATGATCAACAACACTAGAAGTCTCAGCTCTAGTACATCGTAGATCTCGTGAATCACCCACCAAATCACTACTACAGCCAATGTAGATCTTAGCCATTTCGCAGAGCAACAGAGAGCAGATCAACAGGATCAGATCAAGGGGCCCATCAAAATCATCATCAGTGATAGGAGTAGGAGGTAATAATGGAGATGGAAGAACTACTGTATGATCTAAAGGAGCCTCGGTCTCATCAACTCGAACATCCCACCAAAACACAACATCTTTGGTAGTGGGATCGAAGAGGTGATATGCCTTCACATGCTCACAATGACCAACAAAAATGAGTTCTTTGCTTTTCTTCTCCATGGTTTTCCGAGTGTCGTCAGGAACAAAGGCCCAAGCCTTACAACCAAAGACCCGAAATTTTGATACGTCAGGTTTTTCACCCGACCATGCCTCCTCAGGAGTAACCCCTTGCACTGCTTTATGTGGCATTCTGTTTTGAATATGATTTGCACAAATTGACTCGCTTCCACCTTTACCGAGAATCGAGGTGCCATGTTCTTGGACTGAACCATGCAATTTTCCATTTCCTTGAGTGTTCGGTTCTTTCGTTCAACAACTCCATTTTGCTGAGGGGTGTGAGGAATAATATACTAGTGCACAATTCCATGATTAGCACAAAAAGTAGTAAATGCATTACTCTCATATTCCCCCCCATTATCCGTGTGGAGTATTTTAATACAATGTCCAGATTGTTTCTCTACAATAGCCTTAAAAACTTTGAAATGCTCCAGGACATCACTTTTATATTTTAGAAAGTACACCCAAGTTTTCCTAGTAAAATCATCTATGAATGTGAGTACATACTTAGCACCAGAAAATGATCTATGAGGAAAAGAAGTTAGATCACTATGTACCAACTCAAGACGAGCCATAGCTCTTTTTTCTTGACCTTTTGGAAAAGGATCCAAGTGTTGCTTACCCAACATACAACCGGGGCAGACACCATCATGTGATTTTACCTTCGGAAGTCCTGTGACCATATTCTGCGAAGAGAGCTATTGCAGATACCTGTAATTGAGGTGACCAAACCTCTCATGCCACAATTTGCTCAAAGAATCAGCATGAGCAATTAGTGAAGATCCTGCAGAGTTATCAAAACTCTCAAATACATACAAATGTGAACATGGATCCACAAATCCTGTAGCTACAATATCATCATGATCATGAAGTTCCCTGATGACAACCTTATCTGGTGAGAATTCAACAGTTCTACCATCACCAGAGTTACAGATTTGATATATGGAAAGAAATTGTTAGACATATGGGGAACATAAAGAACATTATTTAGATGCCCATTTGGCATATTTACAATACCATAACCCAATACATCTACAGAAGCATAATTTCCCACCGAAATATGTGAAGTGCTGCAAGCAGAAATAGAAGATAACAAATCCCTGCAATGTGTAATATGATGAGTAGCCCCTGAGTCAAAAATCCACTGATCTTGCAAAGGAGAAGAAGCTCTAGCAGAAAGAGCCTTACCCTTGCCAGCATTGGAAGTAGATGAAGGTGATGGAACAATGATCTTGTGTTGTTTTAAAGCCTTTTCTAATGCTTCCAACTTCAAAAAACATCTGGATTCAGGGTGATTTTTCCCCCCACAAAAGGAACAAGGATCAAACACCCTCTTCTGAAATGGTCTCTTATTTTTACCATTATTCTGTGGTTTAGAAGTGTCAATAGAAGGATTAGAAACCATATTGTGAGAGGGTACATGCTTATCATAGCTTTTCTTGGGTTTGTTTTTCCAATTTTTCTTAGGAGAACTGGCCACAAGAGCATGATTCGATGTAGGCATAACATCTAGAGAGATTAATTTTTCTTGTTCTCGTGAAAGACGTTCACAAAACTATTCAAATGAAGGCATTTTAAACTGAGTGTCTAGTGCATCCATAGTAGAAAAGAAGGTTGATGTAAATACAGAAAATGGACCCTTTAGTTTAGTTAGGATCGTGTATATGCATTCATCATCCTTTTTAGTTCTACCACCTGCTTTCAACTGACTGCAAATCTCTTTAAATTTTGACAGAAATTCTTCTATGGAAGGAAAATCTGAAGGTGATAAAGAGTTTAATTCATGATCCAGTTGAATTAATTTGAACTCGTTTATCTTGCCAAACAAAGATTCAAATTTTTCCCATACCTCTTTCGAGTCAGTGGCCACAGAAATATGAAACTAGAGGTTATCACTACATTCAACGTGCAATCAATCCAAGAGCTTCATCTTTCTTGCATGCATATAGGTACTTGTCCTTCTCTGTGGTGAAAGTGGGAACTGTATCATCAACACACGCCATAATCCATGAGACTGTAAGAGCTGCTACATCTTTGGTTTCAAGGCATGGTAATTCATCGAGTTTAGAGGCTCAACAACCGTAGATCCCCGTGGAGCCAAGACGAGGATGATAAAAAGGCTCTCGACATGGTTTCAATGAGGTTATTTTCCAAAGTTTCCTTTTTAATGAAATTTACTTTCAATGCGACAAATGAAAAACCACTAATCAACTTTGTTTTCAAAAAAGTGGGAAGGACTCAAATTCGAAAAAAACAATAAAAGTTATTAAACTTTCAATTTCACAAAAAAGACTACGTGTAAGTCAATTTTTAATAAAAATTGCTCACCATTATAATCATGTAAACCAAAATAACAATAGGTGACAAAGATGGTCATATGACCACTCGACTCTAATGCAAGGAATACAAATTTGTCCTCGATTTACAAACAGCCCACCAAATAATTTAATAGGCACACAAAAAAGCATTAATTTCCCCATAATGCAATTGTTTAATAAAGTGGCCAAACTATAGAAAAATTATTTTACTATAGTTTTTATAGCCATTAAAATGAACCAATTAGATAAAATACATCCATGTATTCACTACAAAAAATTAGATAAAGATTTTTCACATGTTTGATAACAAGTATCTCTATTTCAAAAAACAAGAAGAAAACCATGCAACTCAACATTCATGGATTTTGATTCAGGAGAATCTAGCTATGGATGGTATTTGTGGATTATATGAATGGAAATTGAAGGAATTGAACCCCCATATATAATATTACATATGAAATTGAAGATCTCTATAGCTTCATTGATGGTCTAGTGACATGAGCACACTTTGTGTTGGATCACTCATTATGCAGCTTAGGCACAGACTAAACAAACAAGCCAAGCAAAAGGATTAAAAAAACAAAATGAAGCACTTGAAGAAACTTTCTACAGAAGCTAAGAATAGTATGCAGTGAAGTAAATAACATGAGCTAAAGAGGAAAAATGACCACGTGCTTGCAGGAATGAAACTTTGATGGATCTAAATCTTTGACTCTCACCTCCTTTTCAAATACACATAAACCACAAATCAGTAGAGAAAGCCACATCCAACCATGAAAAACATGAGCAGCAACAAAATGTGCAGTTTCCAAACCACAAAGAGCAATAGTCACAAAAAAAACCACGCAGCAAATAAGAAAACCAGAGAATATCAATTCTGAGAAAATAGAGGTTGACTTCAACTCTCCTGCAACGATAGCTCTGATACCATGAAAAATCTACCAGCAGGATCTAGCACAAGAAGAGTGAGCACAAAGAATTACTCAAAGAAGAAAATAAGAGCACAATAAAGAGGAACAGAGAAATAATAATTATCTCTGATATCTCCACCATCCGGGAGATTCATTAAATAGGGAGAATAGATAGTTTGACATTCCTAAATAATAGGAATGTCAAGCTAATTAGGAGATAACTAATTCCACACAAGGAGTGGAGAGAATCTCAACAAGCTCCGAGAGTTAGAACTAATTAAAACAAATATAACAACACCCTAAACCCTAAACACTAAAAACCTTAACCCTAAACCCTAAACCCTTTGAAATAAACCTCAACTCTAAACCATAAGCCCTAAACCCTAAAACTTGATCCTTAAACTATAAACCCTAAACCCTAAACACTAAACCTTGAGCTATAAATACCTAAAACCCTAAACCCTAAACCCTTACACTTAAACCCTAAACTCTAAACCCTAAGCCCTAAACCCTAAACCATGACCCTTAAACTATAAAACTAAACCCTATGCCTAAAAATATAAACCCTATACCCTATACCCTATACCCTATAACCTATACCCTATACCCTATGCCCTATACCCTATACCTTATAACCTATACCCTATACCCTAAAACCTAAATCCTAAACCCTAAATTGTAAACATTGAACCCTAAATCCTAAACCCTAAACCTCAACCCTAAACCTTAAATTATGAGCCATAAACACTTGAACCTAAACCCTTAGCCATAACCCTAAACATTAAAATATAATCCCTGAACCCTAAAACCCTACACCTTGATCCTTAAACCCTAAACCCTTAACCCTTAACCCTAAATGCTAAAATATAAACCCTAAACCCCGAGCCTTAAAACTCAAACCATAAACCCTTAACCCTTAACCCTAAACACTAAAATATAAACCCTAAACCCCGAGCCCTAAACCTAAAACCATAAACTCGAAAACCATAAACCCTAAACCATAAATATTAAACCTTAAACCCATATCCCTAAAACCTATATTTTAAACATTACACCTTAAACCCTAAAACCTAAACCTTGAGTCGTAATACCTAAGCCCTAAAACCTAAACCCTAAATTTTAATACTCCTAAACCATAAACCTCATAAACCCTAAACCCTAAACCCTAATCCTTAAAACCTTAGCAAAAACCCTAATCTATATACCCTAAACCGTGAGCCCTAAAACACTAACTTTAAACCCTAAACGCTAAACCCTAAACCTTAAACACTAAACCATAAATAGTAAACCCCTTAAACACTAAACCCTAAACCCTAAACCCTAAAAACTAAGCCCTAAACCCTAAAATTTAAACCCTAAACCCTATACTCTAATCCCTAAACCCTAAATCCTATACCATAAACACTTCAAACCCTAAATGCTAAACCCTTAGCCCTAAACCGTAAATCCTAAATATTGAACCCTAATCCATAAAACTTGAGCCAAAAACACTAAACCCTAAACCACAAGCCCTAAACCATAAAACCTTGACTGTAAACACCGTAAACCCTAGAACCTAAACCCTTAGCCCCAAACCCTAAACCCTTTCCACTAAACCCCTCAAATCTAAACCCTAAACCCTCTACCCTGACCCTTAAATTATAAACCCTAAACCCTAAACAATAAAACCTAAGCCTTAAAATATAAACCCTATATCCTATACCCTATACCCTATACTCTAATCCCTAAACCCTAAACCCTAAACCCTAAACTCTAAACCCTAAATCCAAAACTTTGAGCACTAAACCCTAAACCCTAAGAACTTAACCCTTAACTATGAGCCCTAAACACTCGACCCTAAACCTTTCGCCATCAAACCTAAATCCTAAACCCTAAACCCTAGGCCTCGATCAACAAACCCCAAGTCTAAACCCTTAACCCTAAACCCCAAACACTAAACCCTAAACCCTACACCATGTACCCTAAACCCTAAACCCTTATCCATAGAACCTAAAACCTAAACATTAAAACTTGAACCCCAAACCTTTGAGCCCTAAAACCTAAGCACTAAACCCTAAAACCCATAAAACCTAAACCCTAAACCCTAAACCTCAAAATGTTATCCTTAAACCCTAAACTATATACCATAAATCCTAAGCCCTAAACCCAAAACCCTAAACACTAAAGCATAAACCTTAAACCCTAAACCCTAAATAGTAAACCAATTAAACACTAAACTAAACTAAACACGAAACCCTAAAACATAAACCCTAAACCCTATACTCTAATCCCTAAGCCATAAATACTAAACCATAAACACTTCAAAACCTAAATCCTAAACCCTTAGCCCTAAAGCCTAAAGCCTAAATCTTGAATGTTAAACCCTAAAACTTGATCAATAAACCCTAAACCCAAAACCCAAAAAATAAACCCTAAACCCTAAACTCTAAACACCCTAAACTCTAAACCCTAAATCCTAAACCCTAAACCTCGAGCGTTAATCCATAAAGCCTAAACCCTAAACCAAAAACCCAAAACCCAAAACCTAAAACCTAAACCCTAAACCCTAAACCCTAAATTATAAACCCATAAACCTTAAACCCTAAACCCCAAACCTTGAGCCCTAAAACCTAATCCCTAAACCTTAAATGCTAAACCCTAAAACCCATAAACCCTAAACCCTAAAACCTTAAAACCTTAAAACCTTAGCCTTAAACCCTAAACTATATACCCTAAACCTTAAGCCCTAAACCCTAACCATAAACCCTAAACCCATAAACCTTAAACCCTAAACCCCGAATAATAAATCCCTTAAACACTAAACAATAAACCATAAAACATAAACCCTCAACACTAAAACCTAAGCCATAAACCCTAAATGTTAAACCATAAACCATATAGTCTAATACATAAATCCTAAATCCTAAACCGTAAAATTTCAAACCCTAAAACCTTAGCCATAATCCCTAAATTCTAAATCTTGAACCATAAACCCTAAACCCTAAACCATAAACCCTAAACCCTAAACCCTAAACCCAAAACCAAAAACACAAAACCCTAAACCCTAAACCCTAAACCCAAAGTAATAAACCCTAAATCATTATCCCTACACCATAAAAAACATAAACCCTAAACGCTAAACCTTGAGCCTAAATCCCTAAACCCTAAACCCCTAACCCAAAACCCAAAACCTTAAACCCTAAACCTAAAACCCTAAACCCTAAACCCTAAAAATAAACCCTAAAACATTAGAAGTAATACCTAAACCCTAAATCTTGAGCCCTAAACCCTAAACCCTGAGCCATAAACCATGAGCCTCAAACACTAAACCCTAAATTTTAAATCATAAACCCTAAACCCTAAACCATAAACTGTAAACCCCATAAACCCTTAGCACTAAACCCTAAGCCCTAATCCCTAAACCCTATACCCTAAACCATGAGCCATAAACCTAAACCCTAAACCCTTAGCCCAAAACCCTAAACACTAAACCCTAAACCCTAAACAGTAAACGCATAAACCATAAGCACTAAACAATAACCCTAAACCCTAAAAATTATAGTTTTAAATCCTAAACCCTAAACCCTAAACCCTAAATCCTTAGCCCGAAAATCTAATCCATAAACCCTAAACCCTAGACCCTTATCCTTAAACCCTAAACATTAAACCCTAAATCCTTAACTATAAAGACCCAAACCCCAAACCCTAACGCTTAACCCAAAACCCTAGACCCTTTGCACTAAACGCTCAAATCGAAACCCTAAGCATTAAACCCTAAACCTTGACCCTTAAACTATAAACCCTACACACTAAACCTCGAACATTGAACTATAAGCCCCAAACCCTATACCCTATAACCTATACCCTAAAACCCTAAACCCCGAGCCCTAAACCCTAAACCCTAAACCATGAGCCTTAAACACTCCACCCTAAACCCTAAAATATAAACCATAAACCCTACACATTAATCCCTAAACCCTAAATCCTAAAGCATAAAGCATAAACCCTAAACACTAAACTCTAAACCTGAAACCCTAATTCTAAAACCATAAACCCTAAACTCTAAACCCTAACAACTAACAACTAAACCCTAAACCCTAAACCCTAAATATTAAACCCTAAACCCTTATCCCTAAAACCTAAAACCTAAACCTTAAAATTTAAACCCTAAACTATAAACCTGATCCCTAAACCCTAATCCCTAATCAAAACCCTAAAACCCCTAAACCGTAAACCATAAACCATAAACCCCATAAAACCTAAACCCTAAGCCATAAATACTAAAGCATAAAACCTAAACCATAAATCCTTTAAACCCTAAACTCTTAATTTCCTAAACCCTAAACCTTGTGGCCTAAATCCTAAAGCTTAAAAACTAAAACCTAAACCATAAATCTTAAAAATAATCCCCTAAACCATAAACCCTAAACCACACACTAAACCCCGAGCCCTACACCCTTAAATATAAACCTATAGACATAAACCCATAAATCTAAACCATAAACCATAAACTCTAAACCCCTAGCCGTAAACACTAAACCCTAAACCCTAAACCTACGACCTAAAAACTACCAAAATCATAAACCCCGAACCCTAAACCCTAATCCCTCAATCATAAACAAAAATCCTAAACCTTAAACTTGAAATCCAAAACTATAAACCCCATAACCCTAAAACCTTAGCTCTAAACCCTAAATCCTAAAACTTGAGCCCTAAACCCTAAACCTTAAAAACAAAATAGTAAACACTAAACCCTAAACCCTAAATACTAAACCGTAAAGCCCCTAAATCATAAACCATAAACCCTATACCCTAATCTCAAAACCCTAAAACCTAAACCCTAAACCCTAAACCCTAAACCATTAGCCCAAAACCTCAACCCTAAAGCCCTAAACCCTAAACCCTAAATGATAAACCTAAAACCCAAACCATAAACTATAAACCATATACCCTATACCAAAACCCTAAACCTTGAGCCCTAAACCCCCCAAGCCACTAATCCCTAAACCCTTAACCCTAAGCCCTTACAAATTATACCTAAACTCTAAACTATTAACCCTAAACCCTAAACACTAAACCCTAAACCCTAAACCCTAGACTCCTAGCCCTAAATTATAAAACTGGAGCCCTAAAACATAAACCCTAAACCCTAAACCCTAATACCTAAAACCTAAAACCCTAGTCCTAAACCATAAACCTTGAGACCTAAAACCTAAACCCTAAACCCTAAAACCTAAACCCTAAACCCTAAACCCTAAATCAGTAAACATATAGCCCTAAACCCTAAGTCCTAAAACCTAAACCCTAAACTTTAAATCCTAAACTTCCCTAAACCCTAAAACCTAAACCATTAACCCTAAACCAAACTCCTTAAACCCTAAACCCTAAACCCTAAACCTAAACCCTAAATCCTAAAACCTAAACCTTAAACCCTAAACCTTAAACCCTAAACCATGAGCCCTAAACCCTAAATCATAAACCCCTAGTCCTAAATCAAATAAACCCAAACAATAAAATATAAACCCTAAACCCTAAAACCCTAATAAATCTAATCCTAAACCCTAAAACAATAAAAAGTAAACATTTAAACCTAAACCCTAAACCCTTAATCCTAATCCATAAACCCTAATCCCTAAACTCTTTGCCACTAAACCCTAAAACCTAAACCATAAACCCTAAATCATAAACCCCATAAACTCTAAACCTTAAACCGTAAACCCCCCTAAACACTAAACTTAGAGCCCTAAACCCTAAATATTAAACCATAAACCCTACACTCTATTCCCTGATCCATAAACCCTAAAACCTAAACCCATGGACGTAAACCATAAACTATAAACCCAACCCTAAATCCTAATCCATAAACCCTAAAACCTAAAAACCTAAAATCTAAACCCTAAACCATTAGCCTTAAACCCTAAACACCGAGTCCTAAACCCTAAGTAAACCCTAAACCCAAAACAATAAACACTAAACTCTTAACCCTAAATTATAAACCCTAAACCCTAAAATGTAAACCATAAACCCCCTAAACCCTAAATCCTAAGCCCTAAAACCTCTAAATCCTATACCCTAATCCCTAAACCCTAAAACTAAAACCTTAAAACTTAAACCCTAAACCCTAAACCATAAACCCTAAATGCTAAAACATAAACCCTAAACCCACAAACCCCAAATCCTAAACCCTAAAACCTAAACCCAAATCCCTAAATCCTAAAAAAACCCTAAGTCCTAAACCCTAAACACTAAACCCTAAACCCTAATTTTTAAACCACCTAAACCCTAAACCCCGAGCCTTAAACACTAACCCTAAAACATAAGCCATAACCCCTAAACCATAAACCTTAAACATTTAACCATAAACACTAAACCTTAAATCATATACCTTGATATCTAAAACCTAAAACCTAAACCCTAAACCTAAACCTAAAAACCATAAAGCCCGAAAAAAACCTTAAACCTAAACCCCTAAACCCTAAACCTAAACCCTAAACCTAAAAACCTAAAACCTAAACCCTAAACCCTAAACCTAACCTAAAATAACTCACGAAACCTAAACCATGAGACCTAAACCCTAACCCTAACCCCTAAACCCTAAACCATTAAACCCTAAACCTAAAACCTAAACCCTCAACAATTAAACCAAACTAAACCCTAAACCCTAAACCATAAACCCTAAACAATTAACCCTAAATCGTAACATGAGTTCTAAATCCTAAATTCTAAACCTTAAACCCTAAACCTAAAACCCCCTAAACCCTAAAAATAAACCCCTAAATTATAAACCCTAACTCCTAATCCCTAAAAATAAACACTAAACCCCAAGTTTGAGCCCTAAACCCTAAACCGCTAAACCTAAACCTAAAACCCTAAACCATTAACCCTAAACCATAAACCCTTAAAACCCTAAACCCTAAACCCCCTAAACAAACCTAAAAACCCTAAACCATAAACCCTAAACCCAAAACTGCTAAACCATAAACACTAAACCCTAAAACCATAAACCCTAAAACCTAAACTAAACTAAAACCCTAAACCATAAACCCTAAACCCTAAAGCCCTAAACCCTATAACCAATAAACCTTAAAACCTAAAAACCTAAATATTTAAACCTAAACCCTAAACCTTAAAACCCAAACCAAACCTAAACCCTAAACCCTAAACCCATAAACCCTAAACCCTAAACCCTAAGACCTAATCCTAAACCCCTAAAACCCTAAACCCTAAAACATAAACCCTAAACCTAAATCCTTAACCCTAAACCATGGAAAATAAACCCTAAAACCTAAACCTAAATTTTATACCCTAAACCCCAAAACCTAGAGCCCTAAATCCTAAACCTCAAAAAGTAAACCACATAAACCCTAAAACCTAAACCCTAAAACCTAAACCCTAAACAATAAAACCCTAAACCCTAAACCCTAAACCCTAAACCCTAAACCCTAAAATCCTAAATTTAAACCCTAAACCCTAAACCCTAAACCCTAAATTCTAAACCCTAAACCATAAACCCTAAACCTAAACCCAAAACCTAAACCCTAAACCCTAAACCTAAACCCAAAACCCCGAAACCTTAATCTATAAACCTAAACATAAACCCTAAACCATTAACCCTAAACCCTAAATCATAAACCCTAAACCATAAACCCTAAACACTAAACCACGAAACCTAAACCATAAACCCTTAACTCCTAAACCTAAACCCTAAAAAAAACTTAAACCCTAAACATTAAACCCTAAACCCCAAACCCTAAACCTTGAAAACTAATCCCTAAACCCTAAGCCCTAAGCCCTAAACCCTAAACTCTAAACCCTTAGACCCTAAACCCTAATCCCTATTGAGCCCCAAATCATAAACCTTAAACCCTAAAATCTAAACCCTAAACCCTAAACCTTAAATCCTAACCCTAAACCCTAAGACCAATCACTAAACTCTAAACCCTAAACCATGAACCTTGCCTAAACCCTAAACCCTAAACCATAAACACTAAACCATAAAAAAAAAGCCCTAAACCCTAAACCTTAACTCCTAAACCCTAAATGAACCCTAAACCCTAAACCCTAAACCCTAAACCCTAAACCTAAAAACTAAAACTTAAACACTAAATCCTTAATCCTAAACCCTAAACCTTAAACCCTAAACCCTAAAAAGTAAACCCTAATGAGCCTTGATACCTAAATCCTAAACCCTAAACCTTAAACCCTAAACCCTAAACCCTAAATCATGATCCCTAAACCCTAAACCTTAAACCCTAAACCCTAAACTTTAACCCTAAATTAAACCTAAACTCTTATCCCTAAAGCCTAAATAATAAACCATAAACCCTATAAACATAAACCCTAAACCCTAAACCCTAAACCTTAAAAACCTAAAACATAAATCCCTAGCCCTTAACTCTAAACCTTAAACCCTCAAACCCTGTTCCCTAAATCCTAAACCCTAAACCTAAACCCTAAAGAAAAACCCTAAATCTTGAAACCTTGAGCCAAAATCCTAAACCTTGAGCCCTAAACACTAAACCTAAACCCTAAACCTAAACCCTAAAGCTTGAGCCTTAACCCTAAACCCTAAATCCTAAGCCCTTAATCTTGAACCCTAAATACTAAACCATAAATCCTAAACCCTAAACCCAAAACCCTAAACCCTAAACCCTAAACCCTAAAGCCCTTAACCCTAAACCCTAAACCCTAAACCTAACATGTAAACCCTAAACCTTGAGCCATAAACCCTAAACCTTAAACCCTAAAACCCTAATTACCCTTGAGCCATAAACCCTAAACCATAAATCCTAAACCATTAACCTAAACTCTAAACCCTAAAACCCTAAACACTAAACCCTAAACTAAAACCTCCCTAAATATTAAACCCCCTAAACCCTAAATGCTAAAATTTAAACACTAAACTCCCTAAACTTAAACCCCAAACCCTAAAGTCTAAACCATGAAAAAACCTAAACCATAAACCCTAAATACTTAAACCATAAACCATAAACCCTAAATCCATAAACCATAAATGCTAATCCCTAAAACCCTAAAAAACCCTAAATCCCCGAAACCTAAACCCTAAACCCTAAACCCTAAATGCCTAAATAATAAACCTTAAAATCTAAACTAAACTCCTAAACCCTAAACCCAAAGCCCTAATCCCTAAACCATAATCCCTAAACCATAAAACCTAAACCCTAAACTTTAAACCCTAAAACCTAAAACCTAAACCCAAACCCTCAACCCTAATCCCTAAACACCGAAACCCTAAATGCTAAACCAAACCCTAAACCCTTAACCTAAAGTTGAACCTAAACCCTAAACCCTAAATCCTAAACCATAAACCTAAATTTTAAACCCCTAAACCCTAAACCCTAAATTATAAACCTTGAAACTCCCTTCAAAACCCTAAAGACTAAACCCTAAACACTAAAACCTAAACACCCTAAGCCATAAACTTTAAACCCTAAACCATAAACACCAAAATACCTAAACCCTAAACCCTAAAACCTAAATCCTAAACCTTAAACCCTAAACCCTAAACCCTAAATCCCTAATGCTAAACCTTAACCTTTTGTTTAACCACCCAAAACCCTAAACTATAAACCTAAATTTAAAACCCTAAACCCTAAATCTAAACTAATAAACCCTAAACCATAAACCCTAAACTCTTAAACTTAAACCCTAAACCCTAAAACCTAAATAATGAGCCTAAACCCTAAATCCTAAACCCTATACCTAAACCCTAAAACATCCTAAACCCTAAACCTTAAACCATAAACCTTAAACCCTAAATCATAAAATCCTAAACCCTAAACCTAAAGCCCTCCCTAAACTCTAAACCATAAACCCTAAACCCTAAACCCCCTAAACCCTAAACCCTAAACCCTAAACCCTAAACCCTAAACCTAAACCCTAAATTCTAAACCCTAAAACCTAAACCTAAAACCTAAACCCTAAACCCTAAACCATGAACCCTTAAAACCTAAATCCTAAACCCTAAACCCTAAAAAAACCCTAAACCCTATTTTTACAACCCTAAAACCTAAATAAACCTAAATCCTAAACCCTAAACCCTAAATGATAAACCACAAACCCTTAAATTTTAAAGCACTAAACCCTCAACCCTAAAAATTCAACCCTAAACAAACTTAAACATGAAATAAACTTAAACCTAAACTAAACCATAAACATTAAACCGTAAACCCTAAACCCTAAACTCTAAACCCTTAACCATAAATCTTAAACCTAAAAAACTCTAAAACCTAAACCCTAAGCAATAAACCCTAAACCTAAACCTTAAACCCTAATAAATAAAAACATTAAACCCTAAACCCTAAACCATAAAACCTAAACCCTAAACCCTAAACCCTAAACCTAAACCCTAAACCTAAACCTAAACCCTAAACCCTAAACCATAAAACCCTAAACCCTAAACCCTAAAACCTAAAACTTAAACCTTTGAGCCCTTAAATTTAAAACCCTAAACCATAAACCCCCTAAAAACTAAACCAAACCCTAAACCATAAACCCTAAACCCTAAACCATAAACCTTAAACCCTAAACGCTAAATACCTAAACCCTAAATCTTAAAACCTAAACCTTAAACCCTAAAATAAAAGCCATAAACCTTAAAATCTAAACCCTAAACCCTAAAAAAACTAAACCCTAAACCTAAACCCTAAACCCTAAACCTAAAACCTAAACCCTAAACCTTAAACCCTAAACCTAAAACCATAAAACCTAAACCCTAAACCCTAAACCTAAATTCTCAACCATAAAAGTTGATCCATAAACCCTAAACCCTAATCCAAAACCCTAAACCCTAAACCTAAATCATAAACTAAACCCTAAACCTAAAACCCTAAACTGTAAAACCTATAAACCCTAAACCCTAAACCCTAAACCCATAAACCCTAAACCCTAAACCCTAAACCCTAAACCCTAAACTTTAAATTAAACCCTAAATCCTAAACTCTAAACCTAATCCCTAAACCTTCAACCAAAACCTAAAACCCTGAGACCTAAAACCCTAAAACCCTAAACCCTAAACCCTCAACCCTAAACCCTAAACCCTAAACCCAAGGCCCTAAAATCTAAACCCTAAACCCTAAACCCTAAACCCTAAACCCCTAAACCCTAAACCTTAAACCTAAATTCTAAACCATAAACACTAAACCTAAAACCCTAAACCCTAAACCCTAAACCCTAACCTTAAAACCCTAATCCCTAAAAAACCTCCTAAACCCTAAACCAAAGCCCTAAACCCTAAACCCTAAACTTTAGCACTAATCCCTAAACCTAAAATCCCTAAACCCTAAACCATAAACCCTAAATGCCTAAACCTTAAACCCTAAACCCTAAACCATAAACCCCCTAAACCCTAAACTTGAAACTAAACCCTAAACCTAAATAATAAACCTTAATCCCTAAACCCTAAACCCTAAAACTTAAACCTAAGCTTTAAGCCTAAACCCTAAACCTAACCCTAAAACCTTAAACCTTAAACCCTAAACCAAACCCTAAAACCCCCTAAACCTAAACCCTAAACCCTAAACCCTAAACCCTAAACCTAAACCCTAAACCCTAAACCTTAAACCCCCTAAACCCTAAATAAACCCTAAACCCTTAAACACTAAAAATAAACCCTAAACCATAAACCTTAAACCTAAACCTAAACCCTAAACCCATAAACCCTAAATGTTAAACCATAAACCCTAAAGTATAATCCTAAACCCTAAATCCTAAACCATAAACACTAAACCCTAAACCCTAAACCCTAAAATCCTTAAACCCTAAACCCTAAATCCTAAATCTTGAACCATAAACCCTAAACCTTAGCCATAAACCCTAAACCCTAAACCCAAAACCCAAAACCAAAACCCTAAACCCTAACCTAAAACCTAAACCCTAAACCCTAAAATAAACCCTAAATAAAAACCCTAAATCATAAACCCTAACCCTAAACCATAAACCCTAAATGCTAAACCTGGAGCCCTAATCCCTAAACCCTAAACCCCTAACCTAAAACCCTAAACCTTAAACCCTAAATTATAAAACCCTAAACCCTAAATTATAAAACCTAAACAATAAACCCTAAAACATTATAAACCTGTAAACCCTAAACCTTAAATCTTGAGCCCTAAACCTAAACCCTAAACCCTAAACTACAAACCCTAAACCTAAAACACTAAAACCATAAACCCTAAACGATAAACCCTAAACCCTAAACCATAAACCTAAACCCCATTAAACCTAAACATTAAACCCCAAACCTAAACCCTAATCCTAAACCCTAAACCCTCAACCATGAACCATAAACCTAAACCCTAAACCATAAACCCTAAAACCTAAACACTAAACCCTAACCCAACCCTAACCCTAAACTGTAAACCATAAACCATAAAACTAAACAATAACCCATAAACCCTATAATTATAGTTCTAAACCCTAAACCCTAAACCCTAAACCCTAAATCCTTAACCCTAAACTCTAAAACCATAAACCCTAAACCCTAAACCCTAAACCTTAAACCCTAAATCCTAAACTAAAGAACCTAAACCCTAAACCCTAAACACTAACCCAAACCCTAAACCTTTACACTAAACCCTAACTCAAAACCCTAAACCCTAAACCCTAAACCCTAAACCAAATAAACCCTAAACCCTAACCCCTATAACCCTAAACCCTAAAACCCCGAACCCTAAACCCTAAAACCCTAAACCCTAAAGCCCTAAACCCTAAACCCTAAACCTTAAACACTCCAAACCCTAAACCCTAAACCCTAAACCCTAAACCTTAAACCTAAAATATAAACCATAAACCCTAAACCTTAAACCCTAAACCCTAAACCTAAACCCTAAACCCTAAACCCTAAACCCTAAATAAACCTAAACCTAAAACATAAACCATAAACCCTAAACACTAAACCTAAACCTAAAACCCTAAAACCTAAAACCATAAACCCTAAACTCTAAACCCTAAACCCTAAAACATAAACCCTAAACCCTAAATCTTAAACCCTAAACCCCTATCCCTAAAACCTAAAACCTAAACCTTAAAATTTAAACCCTAAACCATAAACCTTGATCCCTAAACCCCCCTAAACCCTAATCCCAAACCCAAAACCCTAAGCCATAAATACTAAACCCTACAAAACCTAAACCCTAAACCTCTAAACCCTAAACCCCTAAACCCTAAACCCTAAAACCCTAAACCTAAATCCTAAACCTTAAAAACTAAAACCCAAACCCTAAATCTTAAACAATAAACCCTAAACCATAAACCCTAAAACCTAAACACTCTAAACCCTAAACCCTAAACCCTAAACCCTAAAACATAAACCCTAAACCTAAACCTAAACCCTAAACCCTAAACCTATAATACCCTAAACCCTAAACTATAAACCATAAAATATAAACCCTAGCCCTAAATACCAAACCCTAAACCCTAAACCCTAAAAACCTAAACCAAAAATCCTAAACCCTAAACCATAAACCCTAAACCTCAATCATAAACCCTAAACCTAAAATCCTAAACCCTAAACCCTGAAATCCTAAACTACAAACCCCAAAACCTTGAATCCTTAAACCCTAAACCCTAAATCCTAAACCTTGAACCCTAAAAACCATAAACCTTAAAAACAAACCCTAAACACTAAACCCTAAACCACTAAACACTAAACCATAAACCCTAAACCACTAAACCCTAAACCCCTAAATCGTAAAACATAAACCCTAAACCCTAAACTCAAAAACATAAAACCTAAAACCTAAACCCTAAATTAAACCCTAAACCCTAAACCCTAAACCCTAAACCCTAAACCCTAAACCTAAAACCCTAAACAAACCAAACACCTCCTAAACCCTAAACCATAAACCATTAGCC